>CM065139.1:3247500-3752500 GCA_033026305.1 Cirrhinus molitorella
GCAATTTTTAAACCTCAAAGCTTTTTTTAAACAAATTAACAAATTAAATTACAATCACAGTTTTTATCACATGTAATATTGTAATTTCTGAGTTGTAAAAATAAAATTATATTTTTTACATTTACTTTTGCAGTGAAATATTGCAATTATAATATTTAGAATTTTTTTTTGTATTTTGTTTTATAGCCATTTTGGTATATAATCACACAATTTTGGCCAAATTGTGCTGCACTACAAATAAAATATACTTTTTAAATACTCATTTTTTTTATTTTTATTTTACAATTAGATCATTTATTATTAATTTTTGCATTTTGTTTTATAGACATTTTGCTATATAATCACACAATTTTGACCAAATTGTGCAGCACCTCAAATAAAATATATTTTTTAAATACTCATTTTTTTATTTTACAGTGAAATATTACAATTATTATATGTAATTTTTTTGTTTGTTTTTTGTTTTATAGCCATTTAAATGTATAATCACACAATTTTGGCCAAATTGTGCAGCACTACAAATAAACACAGCAAACCTGAAAAGTTTTTAAATTGAATTTTAAATCAGTTTTTAATCACTAAAAAAAACACACATTTGTTTTCCTCCCCTTGCTTCTTTATCCCATTGCACCTGGTTCTAGAAAAACCAAGAGTGGTTTGTCATTTCCAATCGAGCAAACATCACAGTGCCAGTACTTCACATGAGTCACTGAAGGTGTGTCGTTCTGTTTCAGCTTCATTTATCTTCAGAACGCTCCTGAATTATGACACAAATCTTCCATGATCTGGTCATGTTAATGTTGGAGGTTCCCTGTGCTGTGTGGCCCAGAAATAAGTTCACTTTCTCTACGGATGACCTCAGTAACTCTCAATAATGATGCTCACATCTTATAAAGCTTCTCAGTTTCTATAGTAAATGACTCAGAATGCTGTAATCTTCTCTTAAAACATCTCTGCTGGATTTACTGGACATAGTTTGCACCTTGCCCAGACAAGTGCAGCAGAGAAGGGGGAAAATCTGCACAGACGTTGCCCCTTCTGTCAAGAACTTGTTTCTTCTTAATCTTTAAAGCATTAGGTAGGTCTAGATGGAGTGCTTGTGGGTGTATAATTCTCCAGGCTCATTTTTAGGCCAGTTCTTAGTAGTGATGCACCCAAATGTCTGCCAGGGTTATTATAGTTCACTAAAATGAATTTTGTATGTTTTTTTTTTTCAGCTAGTTTCTCACTTGTTTTTAATTCAACTTGATGTTGTTTAAAAAAAAAAAAAAAAAAAAAAAAAACATATATAGGCATATAAAAAATAAGAAATACAAATAAAAATGACTAAAACAAACAAAACAATTACTAAAATGTCAAATAAAATTAAAACAGGAAATTCTATAAAAAATAAGGATTATAATATAAAAGAATTGTATTAATTGTATATTAAATATATGTTTGTATATGAATTATATTTTAATTGTATTATATTTTTGTTTTTTTAAATTATATAATTACATTTTATATATATATATATATATGCACACACATTTTTTTTTTCTTTTTGCATTTTATTTATACATTTCATTTATATAATTGCATCTTATTATTTTACATTATATTATATTATATTGTAAATATATTATATATTTATAGTATATACACATTTTTATATTTTTAATTTATTCAATGTTTTTTTGTTCATATTTCTATATTTAATTTATATTATTTTAAGTTATCTTATATTATTTTAAAAGTATTATTATTATATTATTTATATTTATATTTATTTCTAATTTAGCATACTAAAAGTATATTTACTATCATTTTGTTAGTTTTATATTTATATTATATTATATATTTCATGTTTATTTATTTTTAATATTTATTTAATTGTATTTTAATTTTGAAATATACAGACACAAACACACACACACTTTTTTTATAATTTTAACTTATTTAACTTATTTTACTTTTCATTCTTTATAATGTTTAGCATTGTTATTATTTATTTTTGCATGTTATAATTATATTTAGTTTTTTATATTATATATTACATAATGCTTATTTTATTTCTTAGATATTTTGATTCATTTTTACATTCATATTTTAATTTAATTAAATGATTATTAAATAACTTTAGATTTCTGTGTTCCTATAAAAAACAAAACAAAAAAAAAACATTTTAGTTCATCACTAGTTCTTATGTCTTGTTATATTTTCTTGTTTTAAGTTGATGGAGATCCTCAGATAATATCGTTTATTGATGTCATTTTTCTTGACGTTCTCAGTATTTTTAGAAAAGCCTATTTTATGTTGTAAATCTTGTTTGTTGTCTGTCGCCACACTTGTTTCTTCCTAAGTATATGCCATGTGTGTCATGTGACGTTTCCTTTCCACGTTTCAAGGGCGCTCTGCCTTTATCGCTGGGAAAGCGAAGGGGCTTGCTGTCCGTCCCCTCGCTCGCACTCGAACAATAACCCACGGCTCTCGTCTGACTCCAGGTCAGATGAAAAGCACACTAGATAGGAATCAGATATGCGGGTATTTCAGGCTCCCTGCAGATGGCTGCCTAGGAACATTGATTTCCATTACTGGGAGGATAGGATGACATTTTTAAAAGTGTTGTGTGCTTGAGTGGGTGGATGACTCTAATATTGTACCAAGGGCATCTGCATCGTCGTAACCTGATTCCTTCGGACTTTGACTCTGGGAAGAGCAAAACTAGCACTTCCATTATAGCCTCAGAGGCGCATTAGGACACTCAAGTCCATCCCGGTGTGGATTTGGCTGTTGAAAATGTTATTAAAGCTGTAATCTATTCTCATAATGGTTATTTTAGGATTTCAGCTAATCACTTTTGTTATATTAGATGACTAGACCTTTTAATGGATCAGAATTACGCAATGCAGTTAACTTACATAATATATTTTATAATGTTGATTAGTGGTGATTGCGAGGTCAAACATCTCGGACTGTTAGTATTATTCATAGTCAGTGTTTTGAACCAAATGATTAATATTAAGTTTTATTAAAATTTCCAATTTTTTTTTATACATGTGTTTTACATATACAACTATATTGTTATTATATTGTTCATTTTTTAATTTAATATTTTTGTTTTATCTTTAGTTTTGTATAATTATATTTTTTATTATATTATTTTTATATATTTTTACATTTTATTATTTTAAGTTATATTATATATTGTAATTATATAGATTTTTAATTAGATTTTACTTTTTTTATTAAAAATAAAATGTATATTGTTTCTTTTATTAATGAATATAATATGCATAGCATATGTAATCTATATAAATTTTATTTATTTTTAATTTTGTATATTAAAGGTATATTTAATGTCACTATTTATTTGCACTATTTAAGATTATATTATATATTGTGATTTTTTTTTTATGAATATATAATTTTTTTACATTTATTATAATTGTTTTGTTTTATATTATTTTAAAAAATTATTAGTATTATATTTATTATTATATTAATTTGTTTTACATATTTTTTTAATTACTTAAATGTATTCTAGTCTTTTATTTATTTAATTGTTTTATACATTTTGATTAATTTTTTTATTTGGTTATATTAATTAAGATTTTAATTAATATAATCATATTTAGCATTGTTTATTTGATTTTTTTTTTATTTATTTATTTTTTTTATTTTGTTATTATAATATTATTTATAATATTTAGCATTGTTCGTTATTTTTATAGAATTTATTCTATTATGTTATATTGTTTAAGTGTTTAGACATTTAATGTTTTGTTTTTTTATATTAATATAATTATTAATTATAATATTTAGCTTTATTACTAATTTCAAGTTTATTTATTCTATTATGTTGTTTTTTTTGTTTTTTTTTTTTACAATTTTTATACTTTTGATAAATGTAAAATTTTCTTATATTAATTATTATTATTATTATTAGTAGTAGTAGTAGTATTAATTCTAATATTTAATCTTGTTTGTTTTATTTATTTTCAGATGCTTATAAATTATTCTATTGTGTTATATTATGTTTACGTTTTTATGCATTTAAATTGTATTTTTATCAAGATTATTTTGTGAAAAGATTCTTGCATAATAAGACATTTCGTGAGAACATGAATAGTTCATTTAGTTTCAAGTTATTTTGAGCAAGCAGAAAGAGTAATGAAGTTGTCATGCTGTCGTTTGATTCACTATCTCTGACTCACAGTGTAGTAAAGGGCTCTGTAATCATATGACCCCTCCTCTATAATGAAGCTGTTGTTTCCTGAGACGCATCAGCGTGACGTCACACTCCCTTGGGAAAAAACACCAGATGACTCTTCAGAGATGCAGAATAACCCCGTGTTGTTCTTTTCTACTGGATGAGGGAAGATAAACAGCGAGCTCATGCGTGACCTTTCCCTTCTGGACACCTCCGGCCTTCTCCGCGTGCCTCCAGCGGGCCGTGGATGCGGTGACCCCGGGCCGTTTGGGAAGGGTGGTCCTGAGAGCTGAATGGGGAAGCATCTGTGTTCTCCATGAGGCTTTAGGTCTCCGGGATGGGATGAGAGGGGGAGGTAGCGCTTCCTGTAAGGCAGTCACATTGTTTGGGCTTTTTCGGCTTCCAAACACGCCGGAGAACTCGCAGTGATGAAATGAGCGCTGCAAATGTCTCCCATTCGATATAGTTTTGGAGCATACTGGCGTCATCAAGGGTTTGGGTTATGAAACCGTAAAAGGGGCGTTAAGGAAAACCTCAGCGGTAAGTTCTTCAAATATGTTTTTGTCCTGGACTTTGTTGTTATTGTGCCACGATACATGCATGAGGATTGTTCTAGTGGTTGATCATCAATGTGACTACATGATTTGCATATAAGGATAGTTCTCCTATAAAATAAAAATGTGCTGTTATTTTACTCACCATCAGGCGGAGATGTAAAGATCACTTTTTCTTCATTGATGAAGATTTTTAGCTAAAGTGCAAGTCAATGGCTACCAGTACTTTAAAAGTCATAAAAAGCAGTTTAAAATCACTACCTGTGTATATATCCTGAAAAAATGAAGTCTTATGAAGCGAAACAATCAGTCTGTGCAAGAAACTGAACATTATTTGTAATTCAGAGCCTCAGGCAAACAGTCCGGAGTGATGTCCGGTTCATGAATGATTCTTTTGAACTGATTCTTTTGAACAATTCTTTTTAGTGAACTGAATGAACCAGTTCACCAAATCAGACTCGAACAGAAGAGATCTACAGGTTACTCAGTCAGAACTCTCTTTCAGATGCCCAAATTAGCCCGAATACCGCTGTATATGACCTTCAGTTTAACTCGAACACGATGAGCTGCTGATGTGTGCATACGTGAACCAAACACTTGAATGAACGGGTTATGAACATTTGTATAATTTCTCATTGTTTATATAAATATTATTATTATTATTATTATTAAATATTATTCACTTTATATGCTTTAGACATGTGTAGGCTGTTGTAAGTCGTCGATTCTATTTAAGTATGTTTTTCTTAAATCCTTGATTTAATTTTGCCTGCATCGAGTAACTAACAAAATACTGGAAGTAGGGTTGTCACAATACCATAAAAATGACTTACGATACTATGATACCAGACCAAGTATCACAATACCATGCAGTATTATATTAATTTTAAATTCTATTCTACTAAATAAATCAATTTCATAAATAAATAGATGTAATAAATAGATTTTTCTCTGAATACTTCATTAATGTGAATAAATGACTAGCTATTGCTATCACATGAACAAAACTCAGCACTGCACAGAAGCTGCATGAAGTTACATTTAGATGTGGTATTTAGACTGTATTTATAATTGCATATATAATGTTATGAGATTGTTTTAAATGCAAAACTTTGAATATAGAAATATATTGGAAAAGAGTGTAATATTGTGGGAAACTTAAAACCGCCAGCAGGAGGCAGCAATGTTCATGATTGAATCACTGAGTCATTCAAATGATTCTTTCAAAACAACTGAATCCTTCAAGAGCGAATCAAATGACTGTTTTTATGAATGGCTTAGTGCATGATTCACCCAAACCAATGCGGGTCTGATTCGAACACAGAAACAAAACAAAAACAGCACTCTTAACTCTTGCTCGTGTCAGATTGCGGAACTGTCAGGAGCATTTTTACTCACAAATCTTGAAACATAGCTTGTATATTAAAACATATTCATTTATAATGTTTATGCATTGATATAACTGATTGATAAGAACCAAGTGCAAAGCCGCTATGTTGATGAATGAATTGCATCTGTGATGGCAAAGATGCCTCCAAATGTGGGCAAATGAATAAAACTGTGAGCATACTTTCTTGTAAGATATTATGATATTGAAGTGATTCTTGAGCTGCTGTTTGTTTAAAAATAACACCAGACAGTCTGAGTCAGACCCTCTCTTCTGATAAACAGCAGCATGAACAACGACGTGCAAGTGCAACTTCTCATTTCAAACTGAACCGTAGTTACCGGTATATCATGCATCCCTGACCGGAAGTGATATGCATTATTAGACCGTTTTCCAAAGTTTCATGATATATTAAACCCATTATGCATAAAGGTTAATTCACAAATGCTCTGATTCAGTTAGGAATTTTATGTGATGCAGGTTTAATATACACAATAATATCTCACAGCGGCTCCATTCACAGTAACGTTAAATTCTCCATGCAAACTGTTATCATTTACCTGTGTTGAGCGTCTCAAACTCCATCTCTGCATGTTGTTGTGAGTTTGGGTTTATTATAATGTGTGCCATTTCATTAGATTTGTAAGGTAAATAATTTATAAACCTACGCAAACTCATTAGAACACATCAGTGTTTTTCCCAATATGCTAACTGTGCATCTCGATTTCAAAATAAAAGTTTAAACCCTTACTCCAAATTGATTATTTTTTTCCGCTTACATTTTTCTATACTCTGTTTTAATGGTTAAATCAAATTTTATTAATCAAAAACCTCTTCATTTTTCCCCAGTACTTTTCTGGATTCCATTTTTATGGTTCCATTATAAAGCCTCATAAATAAATTCTGGTAAATAATACTTTTGCTAAATAGTCCTTAAAAAATAATGTTTTGATTATACTTTTATTAGTGGTAGTAGCAGTATCATTACGTTAAGTAATATATTTCTCATTGCTGTCACAATTTCTTTAACCAAAACTTTTATATGGACAGGTTGCTGTGAAAACCTTCAAGTTTCTGTTTGTAGCCTGTATGACATGACGATCCAGTTCTAGATATTGTTTGTTTATATACTTGTATATTAAGGCAGCCGAGGCTGAAAACACAGCAGGTGTCATGCACGCTTCAGTATGTGTGTAGTAAACAAGTTTTCCACATCGCGGAAATCAAAAGGCCCTATAATTATCCAATTATTGGATTTATCGTCAGACTAATCAACATATTAGTCGATTACTAAAATAATTGTTAGTGACAGCTGTAGACATGTAAAACATCCACTTTGTTGGGTGCTTTAATAATATGTTACATCATTGTGTGATTATGTCAGTGAACAGGTGAATCTGCAATTGAATCAGTTAATTGAAGTTAACTGAGGCGCTGGATTGCATGTAATAATGTTGTAAACTTCTTGCACAGACCGCTTCGCTTCATAAGACCTCAAAATATTGTCAGGATTCACAGGTATAAATTTTGTGTTCCTTGATATTCTGGTTTTTTGACTTGCATTTAATGAATCACCAAAACCACAAATTTTCTCCTAAAAATCTTCTTTACTGTTCCACTAAAGACAAATGTGGCTTATCTTGGATGGCCTGAGGCTGAGTAAATTACCAGTAAATTAAAATTTTTGGGTGAACTTGAAGGATTCAAGGTGTTAGTTAATGCAGTATTTGTGCATGATATTATCAGAGTGATATCGGAAACGGCCGATAATGGATTTAAGAATAAATATCAGCATTGGCCCAATATGAAAAAATATGCTGATAAGAGGAATATGTTCACTCACATGTGCTCAGGGTGTGCTTGCAATAAGATGACGTTAGCAGTGCAGCTCATTCTTGAAGCAAATTTTTGCCTGGATTAGATTCACTGTTTTGGATCGCTGCATGTAAAGTGCAAATGCACTTACAGAATTCGTTCCTCACCGGAATGAAAGTGTTTTTATTTTCGAAAAGGTAGGGCTGGGTGATATATAAAAACAATGTGACATCTCGATATTGTCAGCATTTTTACGATATTCGATATATATCTCTCGATATGTTTGCATTTGTTTTTAAATAATTAAAAAAAACATGATTTTCTTTTGCCCCATTAAAAAAAAAAAAAAATGAAAAAAATAGAACAGCTATTGTTACAAAGTAAATACAAAATGTTTAGGGCAAATTTAAGCAGTTAAAAAATCTAGACCAAATGATCACAATGATTACTGCTTTTTATACAATGAACACATGTATATAACTGAAGTATACAGAAAAACAAGTACAGAAAGTGCGTTCTGTCAATTTTTTTTTTTAGTGCATGCAATTCACAATTTACACTGTGCAACTGGGGGAAATATTTAAATTGGGTTAGGTACATATTATTTTTTTTAAAAGCTATACAAGAATTAAGAAAAGCTCTGTGGCATGAAACTATGTTCCCACTGGCACTAAAACCCCTCTCAGATGGGGAGCTAGTTGCTGGAACACGGGTATGTCTTAGCTAATTTTGCAAATTTGGGGAAATGTGCCTCATGGATGCTCCACCACCGTGAGCACAAATCAGTGTGGACTCATACATGGTTTATTTTACCTCATTGAGTGTACTGATTCATTATAGGCTTTTTATATATGTATATATAGAAATTAATACCAAAGACGTGTGCAATATCTCTGTCTACATTATGAGAAATATTATAACAGTAAAATTCCTAATAGTAATTCCAGATATGTTTCTCTATTCAGACAACTGCAGTTGAGTAAGTGCATTTATTTCAGTGATTACAGTACAGTCGAGATCTCATGACAGCACTCAGACTGGTTGAGTGACTTTTCATTTTATTTTGTTTGCTAAACTCTAGCTTGTTTGTTGGTGTTTTCAGATGGTCGGTGGCGGAGCGAGCGTATACGCATGGTTGCCAGATTGCAAAACACCAGGAATAAGATGTATCCTTGTAACAGCGAAGCTCTGATTCGGGGATTTGAACGCTTGATATCTGGCAAACGCTCACGTAGTAGAGACGTATACAGCAGTCCGCAATAACATTTTCTCCTTTTTGTATTACAAAAATACAGAGAGGTGAGGTTTTGGTTTTGTACTTTTTAAAATACATTTTAGTCAACGAAATTGCATATTGTCATAGCTTCCGTTTATTGACCTTATTTTCGTTGCAATTTCGTCTCGTCTTAGTCATGGGAAAAACGCTCGTCAAGGAGCTTTATTCGTCATAGTTTTCATTAATGAAACTATAGTCTCCATTTTGCTAATGTGTGAAAAAAGACCCTATCCCACCTCACGTCTCTTGCGTGGTAATACCTAAGGTATACCAAGTTTTACGTTGTCGTCAAAATGATAGCGATATTATCATTAATATTCAATATAGAAGCCCAGCTCTAGTAGCAAATTCAAAAGCAAAGCATCCAAAGCCTGGCTTATAACATAGCAGAAGAGAAACTCCCATTCACAAAATTCAAATTACAGATAATATTCTGATGAAAAAGAAAGGGTTGAATGTTACCCACTTGATTATTGTTGTTTAATTCTATCAAATAGTTCTTGTTAATAATACGTAGTTTATAATTTCTGTGTAGGAGAGATGGAGTGGTGTTGTTTTTGGTCGTGACATTGAATATGTCGGTATCAGCCAAAATGAGGTGAAAAATATCAGATATCGGCAAAAATTCAATAGCGTGCATCCCTAATTTGTGCTCCAGACTTGAATGATTTATCAGTCCTGGGTTTTGCACTGGCAAACATGCTCATGTTTCCTTATTAAAAAGCAAAAATCTAGTTATGTAAGATTCAAGCAATTCAGAGTCATCTCCAAACTTAGCTGCATTTGTTTTATGTGTAAAGCTGTGACCCGCTGAAGTTAGGTTGAGCAGCGAACGCTGATTTTCTTGCCTACATCTGAAAACCCCCTTCAGCTGAAATCAAGAGAGAAATCAAGGCCTTTCAGGCGTTATCGTGGCCGGATCACGCACCAACATGGCACTAAAGAAGTAGCAGGTGCATCTTTAGAGCTTCAAAGCTGTTTACGTCTGTGACACGCGCATCTTCAAAGCACTTCAAAGCTCTTTGATGGAAGTTTTCTTCTCTTTATCAGCTCCGTTTTACCCACAGGCTGAAGAAGTCTTCTTACATGTGGTGGGAGCTGGAAAACTTTTTTTTTTTTTCTGGTTCCTTCTGTGCATTGTGATATATTATCTAAAAATGGCTTCTGACGATCTACTGCACACACAGATAGTGTATTTTCAGTGTTTGAATGAGTGAAAAACAATGTCTGTTTCTCTTGCAGGAGGTTTTGAAGCAGCTACAAGGAACTATTGAAGAGGACTCCAAAGATTCGCAAGGTCAGATTGACTTCTTGGAAAGAATTAAAGGTGAGGACAGGTGACTTATTCAGTATTCATGTGGGCAATGCATATAATCTTGCTCTGTTTGACAACTTGGTGAGCTTTCTACTTAGATTGCGTTTAGGTGAACTGGGTCAATAGGGCCCCAGTTCCCCAGCTGACTAATAACTACATTAAGACAATTGCTTTGGCAATGTTATTATAGCTGTAATCTACTCTCATAAAAAGAATGTAAGCAAATCACCTTTGTAATATTAGTAGAGTAGGTCTTAAAAAAACATGAATCAATGCAATTAACTTGTATATTTGATTAGTGATGTTTGCTAGGTCAAATATCTAGACACTCATACTACCAAGTGATCATAAATATTATTATATCATAAACATTTTTAAATTGTTTTAAATGATTAAGTTTAAAAATGTATATAATTGTATGTAATATTTAATATCTATCTGTGTTTATTTATATATATATATATATATATATATATATATATAATTATAATTATATATTTTTATATTATATTTTGTTGTTTTTATGTATTTTTATTGTTCAAATTTTACAGGTATTACAGGCTTTCTGCAAATTATGTATTATCTAATTTATATAAATATATTAACTCATTTGCATTTTACGATTTTGCATTTTGCAGTTTCCAGATCAGAAATCTGTTGAAATGGTTTAATTTTGTTGACATATTAGAGTTAAAGGGGTTTTGGATTTCTCTTTTTATCACTCAATAAATCAAAAAATACTGTAAAAAATAAAATTTCACCATGTTTTATATATAACAAAGTTGTATAACTCAGGCAAATATATATGTCGATAAACCCCTCTGGGAAAAATCTACAGAATATGGATAGGGGGTGCAAATGTGAAATAAAATAAACACTGAGTTTCTTTTCACTATTCTGGAAGCAAAATAGCTCAAAATCTCCAGGTGCAGCAGTGCATGAACAAAAAAAAAAAAAACCCATTGTTTTTCACCAAATTTTCACCCAGTGTTTGTGCTTTGCTCTTCTTCTGCATGGCATATGCTTGTCATTAGCTTAGCAACAAGGTAATGCCAAACCCTATCAGAATCAAAGGCTATTTGTGTGGTTGCTGCCTACGTAGGACGTTCCAAATCGGTCACTTGTGGCGTTTCATTTCAGTTCCGATTCGGCCTTAGAAAGTCTATGTAGTCAGAAAACAGCAAGGCACTGCAGCTCAGTAAATTAAAGATGATGTACATAATGACATGCTGCAACTTTTGCAAAGCACCTTTTGTAATGCAATTAACATCAAGCATGCAAAACATGCAGATTTGTGTCAAATGAGAGATTGAGTTTATTTTTAAAGTTCTGTTAAAAAAAAAACATTTAGGCTTGGTGTTTATAGTAAATGTTGTTTAAATTAATGCCACTATAATTGGTTTTACACTTCTGATCTGAATACCATTATTTTTTTTTATGTTTAAATATATATTATTTTGATGTTTTTATTTTATTATATATATTGGAACTACAAAAAATATGTACAAAAAAAATAATTGAATGTTTTATAGACTTGTATACTTTTATATAATTGATATAATTTAATTTTACATTTACATTTAGGCATTTAGCAGACGCTTTTATCCAAAGCGACTTACAAAAGAGGACAATCAAAATCAACAAAAGAGCAATAACATGCATAATAAAGTGCTATGACAAGTCTCATTTAGCCTAACGCAGTACATGTAGCAAGGGTTTTTTAAATTATATAATAAATAAAAAGAAAAAATAGATAGAATAAAAAAGAAAAAGCAGGCGTCTTGTTTGCTTTTTTGTTAATTATATAGAGAAAAGCTAGTGTTTTATTTTTTTATTAATATTTAACTTTTATTATTATTATTTTATTTTCAATTGTTGCATTTTACTTTTTTTTAGAGCTGCAAAACGATTAGTCGTGATTGATTCAAAATAAAAGTTTGTTTGCATATTATGTGTGTGTGTACTGTGTATATTTATGTATATATACATGCACACATATGTGTATATATTTAAAAATATATTTGTGTTGTATGTAAACACTTGTATATAATGGAAAAAAAAAAAAAATATATATATATATATATATATATATGTATTACGTATAAATCTAACATTTTTCCTTAATATATACATGTATGTGTGTGTATTTATATATACATAATAAATATAGACAAAGGAGACACAGTATGCATACATACATTTTTATTTTAAATCGATTAATCGCGAATAATCGCTTTGCAACTCTACTTTTACATTGTATCTTTTGAAAATTTATTGTATTTTAATTAAGATTATTTTTGAAGGGAATAGTTGTGGTGTGAAGGGAACTAACATATGTAAATATAGTATTTATAATGTTTATAAATATTTTATTTACCGGTATTTTACATTTTTTTTCTAAATGTAATAATAAAATGTGTCTTACACACCAACTAGGTGTTAAAAGTGCAAAGTTAGGTGGATATTTCCAGAAAGTGCAGTGTGTGTGGTCATACAGTCATACCCATCATCATCTATTCTGTCCTGCAGAAATGAGTCTTGACCCCAGCAGTTTCTCTGGTGTGAAGTTGAGGTCCAAGGCGTCTCTGCAGGGCTCCGGTTCGGCCCACTCGGCTGACAGCAGCCCCAGTCCTAGCCCCATGAGCTCCTTCCCCAGGAGAGGGGTGACCGGCGGGGGTCGAGACAGCGCTGGGTACCTGGAGGAGCTGGAAAAAGAACGGTGAGCATGAAGGGATCATTCTGAGCATCAGATGGGCAGGTCATATGGCTGATTAGATCTCTTTAAGCAGGTTAACTAAAGGTTTTTTCTAAAGGTCAAAGAGGGTTTTGCTACTGTATGAGATTTGTGACTGATGGTACATTTGTTTGATGAAGTTTATTTCCAAGTTCGTTGCAAAATATTCTAATATTTACGCTACCGTTCTACCATCTGGGTTTTTGAAAGAAATACTTTTATTCATCAAGGATGCATTAAATTGATCGAAAGTTTATAATGTTACAAAAGATTTCAATTTAAATAAATGCTGTTCTTTTGAACGTCAATGAATGCTGAAAATTAAAATGTTTCACAGTTTCCACAACAATATTGGGCAGCACAACTGTTTTCAACATTGATAATAATCAGAAATATTTCTTGAACAGCAAATCAGCATATTAGAATGATTTCTGATAAATCGTGTCACACTAGAAATGGAGTAATGATGCTGAAAATTCAGGTTTGATCACCGAAATAAATTACATTTTACTATGTATTCACTTAGCAATCTGCCATTTTAAATTGTAATAATATTTCACATTTTTTACAGTATTTTTGATCAAATAAATGCAGCCTTGGTAAAGCAAAAGAGACTTCTTTCAAAAACATGGAAAAATCAGGTTTCTGCATATAGGTACATTTTCCTTGTGGAAAATCAAATAGAAATATTTTCAAATCAAATTGAATCATTATTTCCCTGTTAGTTTCCGTATTGATTTTAAAGTTCCCATGTTAACATACAAGACACTGCATGGTCTGGCTCCTCAGTACTTGGCTGATCTTTTAATCCCCTGTACATCTAGTTGAAATATGCAGTCTTCCCAGAGTGGTCCTTTTAGTTCTGGCTGCATTCTAGGGGTGTCCCCGCATTTTCATCTTACACCCCCCAAATTGTGGAATTCTCTCCCGGCTAACATCAGGGAAGCAAATTCGTTAGAAACTTTTAAATCTCGTCTTAAAACGTTTTACTTTCGTCTTGCTTTTAACTGATTGTTTTCTGTATTGGTGTATTATTCTGGATTGTTGTGTTTGCTTGTGTTGTAAAGCGCTTTGAGAAATTGTTCTTTTAAAGGCGTTATACTAAATAAAATGTATTATTTGTCCTTTTATTAGGTCTTTGTTGATGGCAGAGCTTGAGAAGGAAGAAAAGGAGAAAGACTGGTATTATGCTCAGTTACAAAACCTCACCAAAAGGATTGACAGTCTGCCGCTGACTGAGAATGTAAGTATGTATAGTATGATAGTAGATTTATACATCACCTGAAAGCTGAATAAATAAGCTTGGTGTATGGTTTGTTTTGATATTTGGTCGAGATACAACTATTTGAAAATCTGGAATCTAAATATCGAGAAAATGAAGTTCCTAACAATGCATATTAGTAATCAAAAATTAATATATTTTTTTTGATATATTTACGGTCGGAAATGTACAAAATATCTTCACGGAACATGAACTTTATTTAATATCCTAATGATTTTTGGCATAAAATAAAAATCAATTAGGGCTGTCAAATGATTAATCGCGATGAATCGCATCCAAAATAAAAGTTTCTTTACATACTATGTGTGTGTTTACTTTGTATATTTATTATGTACATATAAATATACACACATACATGTATATATTAAAACTAAATATATATATATATATATATATATATATGTGTGTGTGTGTGTGTGTGTGTGTGTGTGTATATATATATATACCTGTATACAATTTAGATTATAAATAAATATAAATATTTTAGATATAAATCTAAATATTTTTCCTTAATATATATATATGCATGTGTTTGTATTTATATATACATAATAAATGTACACAGTACAAAAATATATAGTATGTAAACATAAGCTTTCATTTTGGATGCGATTAATCGTTTGACAGCCCTAAAATCAATCATTTTGACCCATGCAATGTATTGTTGGCTATTGCTACAAATGAAGAGTTCAGATGCAAAAGCCTTTAAATCCATCTGACATCTTTCTTTAAAAAATGCATTTTTATCAGGCTCTGATGTATAGGTTTCTATGTAAGTACTGGTAATTCTAATTGGGCTGAGGGTGGGATTTGAAGTGAGTTTGAAGTAAAAGTATTTGATGGATGTATAATATTGACTGAGATGGCTTTTAGCTGGTTTTGCATCTGAGCTGTTCATTTGTAGCAATAGCCAACAATACATTGTATGGGTCAAAATGATTGATTTTAATTTTATGCCAAATATAAATATTCAAATATACCTGTGCGACTTAGGACTGGTTTTGTGGTCCAGAGTCACATATGATAGCTTCACGCTGCTTCTGTTGTAGTTTTCTCTGCAGACCGATATGACACGCAGGCAACTGGAATACGAGGCCAGGCAGATCAGAGCAGCCATGGAGGAGCAGCTGGGCACGTGTCAGGACATGGAGAAGCGAGCGCAGGTGGGCTGAGATGCTGAAACTGAGAGACTTTGAATTTGTTAATGAAACTGGAACTTCTAAATTCAGAGTGTGAAACCACCAGTTAAGTAATGAAGTTTGTTTATCATTTGTCCTCAGGGCCGTGTGGCTCGGATACAACAGATAGAAAAAGACATGCTGAGGATTCGGACACGTTTACAGGCCCAGTCAGCCGACACAGAGGTACTGGATAATTAGCAATTAGTACTCATTTTTATAAATTGAAGACATGGTAAACCCAAAATTGAAAATTTGCTTAAAATGTGCTCATCCATCAGGTCATCTAGATGAATGCGTTTCTTCAACAGGTGTGGAGAAATGTAGCATTCCATCACTTGCTCACCAATGGATGTGAATGGGTGCCGTCAGAATGAGAGTCCAAACAGCTGATAAAAGCATCACAGTAATCCACACCACTCCAGTCCATCAGTTAACATCTTGTGAAGCCAAAAGCTACATGTTTGTAAAAAACAAATCCATCATTAAGACGTTTTTAACTAAAATATGAGTCCATAATCTATTATAACACTTCCTCCAGTGAAAAAGTCCATCTCCTATTGTCTCTCACATCAAAATCTAGCCACATATTTATTTAGAGATGTTTTGGCTTATAAACTGTTTGATTTGTGCAGATTTCTCTCGTGATTCAGACCAGAGCACTTTTTCACTGGAGGAAGCGTTATTATGCATTATGGATTGGTATTTTGGTTAAAAACCATCTTAATGATGATTTGTTTCTTTCAAACACAAAGCTTTTATCTTAAGATGTTAACTGGTGGACTGGAGTGGTGTGGATTACTGTGATTGCATTGCTGAGCAAGTGATGTAATGCTACATTTCTCCAAATCTAATGAAGAAACGAACTCATTTACATCTTGAATCGCCTGAGGATGTGTATTTTTGGGTGAACTATTCCTTCAATATGTTGGCTTCCCCAAAAGCTCAATGTTATGATCTCCATTTGTGTCCACATGAAGAAATGAAAGTCATTTTGTGAATTCTAGTTTAATCATATCTTGTCAGAATGGAAATTTGTGGTCAGATTTTGCAAGTGTTTGTTCCTCATTACCCATTTAATTCCTTTGCTTTAGAAAGGCTGTCATTTCCATCTCAGTACCAGTGTTTGCTGCGTCTAATGTTCCGTTTTTAGAGCTTGGACAGAAGTGAACGGAAATGGTGCAAAGAAAATGCATCTGTGCATAAACACTGAAGCCATAAAAGTTTAATTGAATGAGCACGCTGGACTAATGGATTCTGTGAGGCTAAGCATAAAAAAACAGTAGTTTGACCTAGCTGTAGGATGCACAGAGCTTATCTATGCTTGGCATTTATTTATTACTTGCATTTATTCATTTACATGCATGCTTTTATCCAAGGCATCTCACATTGCATTCAAGAAATGCATTTTATTTGTTTATTTAAAGTTGAAGTCGTAAATAAATAAAACGAAAAATAAATTAAAGCTATTTAAATATGGATATAAAATTCAAATAATATTTGTGACCCCGGACCACAACACCAGTCTTGAGTAGCACGGATATATTTGTAGTAATAGCCAAAAATACATTGTATTGGTCAAAATGATTGATTATTTATTTATTGTTTTTTATGCCAAAAATCATAAGGACATAAAGATCATGTTCCATAAAGATATTTTGTAAATTTCCTACCGTAAATATATCAAAACTAAATTTTTGATTAGTAATATGAATTTATTTGGACAACTTTGAAGGCAGTTTTCTCAAGATTTAGATTTTTTTTTAAAAATGTATATGTAAAAATGTAAATAAAACTGAGAGAAGCATATAAAAACAAAGCTTATCCTAAAAGTTAAACAAAATTAATAAATACTAAAATTGCATTATATTCGTTTTATAATATTATAGTTCATTGGTTTCTTAGCACAAAAAAATGCAGTATTAACAGTAAGAAAGCATAGATGAACAAATACTCTTACAACTACATAAACAAAATAATAATATTAATAAATTACTTTATCTGTATTTGATTAAAAGTTTTTTTTATTAAAGTACATATTCAGTGATACAATGAAACAGCTTTCTGTTACTTTAGCATACAATATTTTAAACATAAAAGAGAGAAAAATTAGACGGTTTATCAGTGAAATATTTAATAAATATTACATTTGCATATAAATACACTACCAGTCAAAGTTTTTGAACAGTAAGATTTTTCATGTTTTTTTTTTTTTGTTTTTTTTAATGAAGTCGCTGCTGCTCACCAAGCCTGCATTTATTTGACCCAAAGTACGGCAAAAACAATAAAAGTTTGAAATATTTGTACTGTTTAAAATAAGAGTTTTCTATTTGGATATATTTTAAAATGTAATTTATTCCTGTGATTTCAAAGCTGTTTTTTAGCATCATTACTCCAGTCTTCAGTGTCACATGATCCTTCAGAAATCGTTCTAATATGTATTATTAATATTATGTTGAAAACAGCAGTACAAAAAGTAAAAATATTTCAAAATTTACTGTACTTTGGATCAAATAAATGCAGGCTTAGTGAGCAGAAGAGACTTCATTAAAAAAAATGTTAAAAATCTCACTGTTCAAAAACTTTTGACTGGTAGAGTATAACTTTATAAATTTAAATATAGATTTATAATAATAATAATAATAATAATAAAAATAATAATTATTATTATTATTATAAAACCAAAAATAAAAACTTTTAGTGCTGTACTCTTTTATATCATAAAATAGTACACAAGCACAAACATTTTTTGCATGCATGCTCACTGACATGCTTAGAGTTTGCATATGTGAGTTGATAAATCCCATTGGACACTTTTGCGTTTCCTCCCCCTCGGTTGGCGTAATCCCGCCGGCTGAATGAGAAACCAATGTAGGTCAGGAAGAGCCTGATGCTGTTGCAGCTGCTGTCCTGTATCTGAAGCCTCGCTCTGTATCTCTATACGCTAAATTATCCCGCTGAATTATCCCTGATTACACAGGTTATCCGTCCCCTGTAGCCAGCGAGGCTCTCTGTCCACCTGGCTTTCACCTCAGATTCACAGAGTGCATTGCAGGTGTCGTTTCCTCAGTTTAATGTGCTGTTTCTCAAATCGAATCATCAGGTCAAGCACGACCCTGTGACGCAGACCGAAGGCGCTCATGCGGCAGGAGACGCTGGCAGTGGTAATGCGGCCTGCTCACAGGTGAGTACTGTATCTAGTTGCAATAGTCTCCCACTAAATTAGACTCATTTTGTTGATGGTCTCATGAACAGAAGTGTCCTCCGGTGGCCCTTTTTTCTGCCAGTGGGTGCCAAGGATTTCAGGCTCTTTTTTTTTAAAGGCCCTTTCAGTCCGTGCCAAGAGCGTCGGTGTGCTTTGAATAATAATGATTTGAATGCAGATGCTAATGGTTTTATTGTTCATCATAAAGCCCTAGTTAGACTTTGAAATTCTAAGCAGAAACAGGAGGGGTTTTTTGTACTCCATACTGTTTCCCTCGCATTAATGCCCCGTGGTATTTTTCAGACAGATGGTGCGAGCGGTATGTCACTGGATTAGGTGCAGGGATCGAGTTTGACACACGAGCTATACATTGTTCGCTAAGCAGAGACTTGTTCCTTTTTTTGCGTTTGCACTGCGCTTTATGTAATTTCCGTTTAAGATTTGTTTTGAAACTGGTTTATCTATGATTATAAGTTTTTTTTTTTTTTTTTTTTTTTTTTTTTTTAATACTGAAAATTCAGCAATACAATAAAGAAAATAAATATTACATATAAAAATGACAGAAGCAATTAACAAAATTAACAATTGAATGACTTTGGCTTATTAGACTGCATTCAAGATATTTAATTTGAGTGTTTTTTAAGTTGAAGTTTATAAATTTAAAAACATACATTTATAAATTACAAAAGCATATTAAAATCTAAACTTAACCTAAAAGTATTGTCAGTAATACAATAAGAAAATTACATTTATTTTGAAATGTATGCAATAATTAATTTATTATATAATTATTTTTAATTTATTTTATATATATATATATATATATATATATATGCAATAAGATAAAAACTTATTAAAATAAACGTAATAATGAATACAAATAATTATATATTTAAATATCTAATTTGTACATGTTATTATATTTTGATTAATACAAATAATGAAATGAAAATTACATTTATACATTTTATTATCTTTTGTATTTTAGTGTTTTTTTTTAAGTTGAAGTTGTGAATTTCTAAAGCAAAATGATTATATATACAACTACCAGTTAAAAAGTTTGGACACACCCTCTCATTTAATGTTTTTTAAAGAAGTTTCTTATTCTTATCAAGGCTGTTTTCACTTGTTCAAAAATACAGAAAAAAGTAATATCGTGAAATATTATTATGATGTAAATCAATGTTTTTCTATATTAATACACATTAAAACGTAATTTATATCTGTAATTGAAGTTGAATTTCCAGAATCATTATTTCAGTCTTCAGTGTCACATGATCCTTCAAAAATCATTGTAATATGCTGATTTATTATCAGTGCTGGAAACATTTTTTGGAACCTGTGATTTTTTTTTTTTTTTTTTGTTTTTTGGATCAATAAAAGGTTAAAAAAAAACAGCATAGAAAGATAGAAAGGTTTTCTAACAATATACACTACTGTTCAAAAGTTTGGGGTCAGTAAATCTTTATTCTTTCTTTTTTTTTTGAAAGAAATTAATACTTTTATTCACCAAGGATGTGTTAAATTAATAAAAAGGGATCGCATAGATTTACCTTGTTAGAAAAGATTTATATTTTGAATAAATGCTGTTCTTTTTACCTTGTTATTCATCAAAGAATCGTTAAAAAAGAATCTCAGGTTGCAAAACAAAATTAAAAATTTGACAGCACAACTGTTTCCAACATTGATAATTCTAATAATAAATCAGCATATTAGAATGATTGAAGGATCATGTGACACTTAATACTGGAGTGACATCACAGGAATAAATTATATTGTAAAGTATATTAAAATAAAAAACATTATTTTATATTGTAATAATATTTTGCAATGTTACTGTTTTTCTCTGTATTTTTGACCAAATAAATGCAGCCTTGATGAGCATTTAACTTCTTTTAAGAGATTCTTTAAAAAACATTAAATGAGAGGGTGTGTCCAAACTTAAAGATGAATCGACATCCTGAAATGTACATATTCATATCAGAAGTTATGTATCATTAACTAAGTTACAAGTAATATATTTAAAATACATTTATTTCAAACGAAGTATAGTTGAAAACTATTAACATATTTACAGATTTACCCCTCAAGACATATTGATCTAAACATTTTATTTGGAGTACTACATGTGCACAATGCACATTTCTTAATATTAAGCCTAAATGTGTTTTATTGTCACTGTTGCTGAGGATTGTATTGTCTTTGAATAATAAAGGTCTTTAATTGAAAGATATTTAAAGTGTACCTGAAATATACTTGCAACAGTTGTTTTATCATTAGCCTATGTAAGCAAAGATTAAAAAAGTAGGCTGTCCTGTTAACTATTGTGTATCATACTGTGAATGTATAGGGTAACATTTTATGTCACATCTTTGCATGATGAGCTTCTTTATCTTATTTTCTGCATTTAAACTTTCCCTTTCTATCGGCGAATGATGATTCTGATGATGCAGTAACGAGCGCAACTTTCACACATCTGATTGACAGTTAGATAAACCTCACACTCTTATTTCATGGTTGTTGTTAATGCTGTGGTTATTTGAACGACAACCTTCGTACTTTCCGCTTAACAACATTAGGTTAAGCGTCATTTATCATTCAGTGGAATTGTGCGTATGCTTTTAGACAGTTACATTGTTTTTGGTCCATCCAAACGCGCAGCTTTCAACTGCTCAGGTAATGTCAATGGTATGACTGAGAGCCACTGAAAAACTACAGAAAAGTAAAACTACTTTAAATGTACTGAGGAGAGATCACATGTTGGCTGCTGAAAAAATCAGCAATCCTGTGACAGGCAGGGAATGAAGAGTGTGAAGGAGAGATGTGATAAAACGAACAACGCTGTTCAAGGTCTCCATTGATTCGTGGTTGCAGTAATTTAACATGTATATATTTTAAAGCACTGAATCACTATTGAAATCGCAATGCAATAGATTCTTAGTGTTTTCGATAAATTACTGTCCGAAAGCCACAATTCATGATTCATTCTATTTATCTATATATATATCTCTATATATATATATATATATATATATATGTATGTATATATGTGTGTGTGTGTGTGTATATGTATGTATATGTGTGTGTATATATATATATATATATATATATATATATATATATATATATATATATATATATATATATATATATATAACGATTAATAATAAATTAGTGCTGCTTTTTACGTTAAGAATTTATAAAACGATTGCATACATTTATAAATTACAAAAGCATATGAAAAGCTAAACTTAACCTAAAAGTATTGTCAGTAATACAATGAAACAGTGCTTTCCCTTACTATATATTTATATTTAGATATTTTCTAACAATATATGTCTTTGCTCTCAAAAAAGTTTAAAAAAAGAAAGAATAAAAATTAATTGACCCAAACTTTTAGATACTGTTACAAAAGATTTCTATTTTAAATAAATGCTGTTTTTTTTTTTCAACTTTTTATTTGTTAAAGAATCCTGAAGAAGAAAAAAATCACAGGTTCCAACAAAATATTAAGCAGCACAACTGTTTCAACATTATTAATAAATCAGCTTATTAGAATGATTTCTAAAGCATCATGACACTGTGCTTTTGTCGTTGTTTGTTTTTGTTTTTTACTTGTTCAGTTTTTGTTATATTTCCATTTAGCTTTCATTTATTTTTAATATTTAGAATTAGCTTGTATCTTTTTGCACTTTGCATTTTAGTTAAGATTTTTGTTAATTTTGTTTGTCTTTTTTATTCATTCCTTACTTTAGTTTTAGTCCTTTTTTATTGTTTTTTTTTACTTCAGTTTTTTTATTTCCTTTTAGCTTTATATTTATTTTATTTTTTGCACTTTTAATTTTTTCATTTAACTTTTGTACATTTACATATTAATTTTGTTTTTGTCAGTTTCTTCTTTTCATTTTTTTTACTTGTTTCGTTTTTTGCATTTATCTTTTAATTTAAATTTAATATTTAGAAATAGCTTTTATTTTTTGCACTTCCTTTTTTTGTTCATTTTTATTAATTTGATGTTTTTGTCTTTTTTTTACTTGTTCAGTTTTTTGATATTTAGCTTATTTTTAATATTTAGAATTAGCTAAAGTTTTTTGTTAATTTATCTGCTTTTGTCATTTGTATTATTATTATTATTATTATTATTATTATTATTTTGTTTTTGTATTTTAGACTAAAAAGGTGTTTGATTAGATTTGCTGAAGACCTGTGTGTTTGTGTATTAAAAACATTGTTTGAATCTGCTTTGTTTTTTTTGTTGTTGTTGTTTGTTTGATCAGGGCTCAAGTTCTCGGGTCGATCATGACGCGGCCAGTGAGATGAGCAGCGCAGGAAGTTACTCCGTTCCACGCCGACTGACAAGCCATTTGGGCACTAAGGTTAATTAATGCTAGATTGTCAATGCTAAAATGATGGTATGCAATGACAAGCGTGCACCAATTTAATGCAGTCTGTATATGCTTAGGTGGAAATGGTGTACTCGCTGCTGTCCATGCTGGGCACCCATGATAAAGACGACATGTCTCGCACCCTCCTGGCCATGTCGAGCTCTCAGGACAGCTGCATCGCCATGCGTCAGTCGGGCTGCCTGCCGCTGCTCATCCAGCTCCTTCATGGCAACGACAAGGACTCGGTGTTGCTCGGAAATTCTCGCGGCAGCAAAGAGGCCCGGGCGAGGGCCAGCGCCGCTCTGCATAACATTATCCATTCGCAGCCCGATGACAAGCGCGGCCGACGGGAGATCCGGGTGCTCCACCTGCTGGAGCAGATCAGAGCTTACTGCGAGACCTGCTGGGAGTGGCAGGAAAGCCATGAGCGTGGTGTGGACCAGGACAAGAACCCAAGTGAGACCCCAGTATATCTCAGGCTGATGTGTGTGAGGTGTCAGAAATAGCGCAGAGAAATGTGACATGGTAGCTTTGCGGTATCATTATTTTTAGTTTCAGAATCTGTGGGCATTAATAGAAGTGTTTTTTTTTTCATCCTTGTGTTGGCTTCAACAGTGTTGTTAAATTCTTTTTTCTATTTTTGGTCATTTTTAGTGAATTTTGAGTTATTTCAGCTATTTTTGTGTACCTTCTGTTGTTATTTAAAATTTGTAAATTATTTATTAATGTTTTGTATTTATTTTATATATATATATGCATTTTCATTTAAATTTTTGTTTTATTTTGTGCTTTTTCATTTTTATTTTAGTTCTTTTTTTTCCATTTTCCGTTTAGCTTTAATCTTTTTTTTACCTTTTTAGTTTTTTTTTTTATTTCTATTTGGCTTTATTTTTTTAGTTTTAGTACTTCAGCTTTATTTTATATTTGTATTATTATTTGTTTGTTTTAGAAGTTTAAGTACTTCATCTTTATTTGTAATTTTATTATTTTTAATATTTGCAATTTTCATTTTAATTTTATTCATGTAGTCATTTTTCTTTTTTTACTTGTTTTAGTTCATTTTTTTTATCTTTTTAATATTTTGAATTGGCTTTTATTTTATTTTTTGCCATTTTAATTTGAGTTTTTTATTAATGTTATGTGATTTCATTTTTTTTGTTGTTAGTTTTTCCATTTCCATTTAGCATTAATATATTTTCATTTTAGTTTATAATTTATTTTAGTTTTTGTTAATTGTATGTGCTTTTGTCATTTGTATTAGTTTTTTACTTACTAGTGTAGACTTTATGTATATTTCTATTTGGATTTTTTGTTTAACCTTAATTTTTTTGTCTTAATTTTAATTTTTTATATTTGCAGTTTTAATTTTAATATTAGTTTAATTGTTTTATTAGTTATTACTAATTTTATTAGTTTTTTTTTACTTGTTCAGTTTTTTTATATTTCCATTTACTTTAATTTATATTTATTATTTAGAATTAGCTTTTACTTTTTTGCACTTGTGGTTGATTTTTGTTAATTGTATGTGCTTTTGTTATTTATATTTGTTTAGTTTTTTTTTTTTTTTACATATGAGTTTACGTTTTTAATATTTCTATTTGGCTTTAATTTTTTATTTTGGTTTTAATAGTTTTAATAATAATTATTTAGTACTTCAACTTAGTTATTTCAGGCAACATTTTTCAACAGTGCAACATTTTTAAGTTGATGTTTCTCATCTAATATTTATTTAATTTTATTTCAGCATAATTTTATTAATTTTTAATAGAATTGAATCTAATGCATCTCCATTAGCCATTTAAAACAAACATACAAGTCACTGTTGGTCTAAATGTAGTTAATAACCCTGTTATGTATAAATCAGCATAAACTCAGGCAATGAAACGAATGCATCTGAATTAGCCATTTAAAATGTAAAGTAACACAAGTCAACATCTGTAATATACTTGCCTATATGCACCTAATGTATTGCTGTAGTAAAAGCAGTCCTTTTTTTACATTTCATCCCATATGTTACAAACTTTATTTATTTATAAATGTGAATCACATGAAATGCTCTGATGGGAAGGATGTTAATGGATGACAACTCTCCTGAGGAGGGCTGACACATAATTAATGTCTGCGGAGCTGTACAACCTCATAAACGTACTTTTGCTTTCACTGCAGTGCCTTCACCAGTCGAGCATCAGATTTGCCCAGCGGTTTGTGTTCTCATGAAACTTTCCTTCGATGAAGAGCACAGGCATGCAATGAATGAGCTTGGTAGGATTTACAAGATTATAAATTATACTTGTAATTCAGTTTCTTTTTGTTGGACATTGAAAAACCTAATATTTAAACCTCGTTGGCTGAATATTATGCAGGTGGCCTTCAGGCGATTGGGGAGCTGCTACAGGTAGACTGTGAGATTTACGGTCTTACCAATGATCACTACAGTGTTACACTAAGACGATATGCTGGGATGGCTCTGACTAATCTAACCTTTGGAGATGTAGCCAATAAGGTGCGTTATTTGTCTCAGCTTCTATGTAGATTTCCATTCCTTGCTTATTAGTGCATTTAACTTTCTTGTTTTGCCGGCAGGCTACACTTTGCTCAATGAAAGGTTGCATGAGGGCCATGGTAGCTCAACTAAAGTCAGAGAGTGAGGACCTACAGCAGGTATTAACTTTGCATAGCCATGCATGCCACCAAAAGAAAAGACATAAATCTCAAGTTATTGTACTAAGAAGCTCTATACTTCTTTAGGTAATTGCCAGTGTTTTGAGGAATCTCTCTTGGCGAGCTGATGTGAACAGCAAGAAGATCTTGCGAGAAGTTGGGAGCGTACGGGCCCTGATGGAGTGTGCCTTAGAGGTTCAGAAGGTGAGATATCTCTAAAAGTCTTTAATAATTTCTGTAGTCAGAATGCAAACCATTCAGTCGTTAAGGAAATGTTCTAACTTCTTATTTTTCAGGAATCCACATTAAAAAGCGTCTTGAGTGCCCTTTGGAACTTATCAGCACATTGCACTGAAAACAAAGCTGATATCTGTACTGTTCCTGGAGCTTTGGCATTTTTAGTGAGCACTCTAACATACAGAAGCCAAACCAACACCCTTGCCATAATAGAAAGTGGTGGTGGCATCTTGAGAAACGTGTCAAGCCTTATTGCCACAAATGAGGAGCACAGGTAGAGTATGTTCTATGAAATCTGCTTACGCTCACTGATTTTTAATAAATCCACATGGGAGCCAAACCATTTACTCTTTTTATTTCAGGCAAATACTAAGGGAAAACAGCTGTCTTCAGACTCTTCTTCAGCACCTTAAATCACACAGTCTGACGATAGTGAGTAACGCCTGTGGGACGTTGTGGAACCTTTCTGCTCGTAACGCAAAAGATCAAGAGGCGTTATGGGATATGGGTGCAGTCAGCATGCTGAAAAACCTCATTCACTCCAAGCACAAGATGATAGCTATGGGAAGCGCTGCTGCTTTGAGAAATCTCATGGCGAATCGGCCTGCCAAGTATAAGGATGCCAACATAATGTCTCCTGGATCCAGTCTGCCGTCCCTGCATGTAAGAAAACAGAAAGCACTAATTGAAGAACTGGATGCACAGCATCTCTCTGAAACATTCGATAACATTGACAACCTGAGCCCGAAAGCCTCCCATAGGGCCAAGCCGAGACATAAGCACAATGTCTACGGAGATTATGATGGTGTCTGTCGATCAGATGGCTATAACCCCAATGGGGTCGGTGTTCGATCACCTTATATGAACACCCCGGTGCTCTCAAGCCCATCGTCTCGAGACAACAGAGGAAATGGGGACAGCGTCCGAGCCGAAAGGGACAGAAGTCTAGATCGAGAGCGGAGGGGTTTCCATTCCGACACTGAGGCTCCCAAGCGAATGGTGCAGATTCCCACAACTGCGGCTCAGATCGCAGTCGTTATGGAGGAAGTGCAGAGCATGCACTTAGGTATGGATGATCGAACCGCCGGATCCACGCCAGACCCTCACGTTGTGCAAGATGACATGATCCGACGGCAAACTCATGGTCACCAAAATATGTACAGCTATAGCAAAACTGACCCTTCTGGTCGACCGTGCCCAATGCCCAAATTGGAGTACAGAGCTTCTAATGACAGCCTGAATAGTGTCAACAGCACCGATGGCTATGGAAAGAGAGGGCAGATGAAGCCCTCAGTGGATTCCTATTCAGAAGATGATGAAGGGAAATGTTGTGTCTACAGAAAATATCCTGCGGACCTTGCGCATAAGATCCACAATGCGAATCACATGGAAGATGACAATGGAGATCTGGACACGCCTATTAACTACAGTTTGAAGTATTCTGACGAACAGCTCAACTCTGGTCGGCAAAGCCCAAGCCAGAATGAAAGGTGGGCAAGGCCCAAGCTCCTTGATGATGAAATGAAACGGCCAGATCAGAAACCAGCGAGATCGCAAAGCCCAGGATACCCCATGTACACCGAAGCCAGCAGTGAAGGAGAAGATAAGCTAAAAAAGTACCAGCCCAGGTTTGTTCAACAGGACCTGCCTGGATTTAGGGCGAGAGGCTCAAATGAGCAAATTAACAGTGGGTCAGGTCATGGACTTAACAAAAAGATCTCTCAAACTATCTGCACTGTTGATGACTATGCCGATGACAAACCGACAAACTACAGTGAGCGCTATTCAGAGGAAGAGCAGCTTGATGAGCAAACTCCAAACTACGGCATGAAATACAATGAGGACCATCATGTAGAACAGCCTATTGATTACAGTTTGAAGTACTCTGATGCTTCCTCCAAGAAGGCCATGTTTAGTCATTCGAAGCCATCTTCAACCCAAGGTTCTGTCAAAGACCATTTAAGCCAAGATGGTTCCTCCTCTGTGGCATCTTTGAAGAACCAGGGTAGGCAAAAGCAGCTCCATCCTTCGTCTGCTCAGAGCAGAGCAGGACCAACAAGAGCAGTTCAGAAGAACTCAGCGTGCAAGGCTCCCACAATAAATCAAGAAACATTACAGACGTACTGTGTGGAGGACACACCCATTTGTTTCTCACGTGGTAGCTCTTTATCATCATTGTCCTCGGAGGAGGATGAAATGGAGAGCTGCAAGCGCAACGTCAACTCTGCCAACAACTACCCAACTCTACCCATATCAGAAAAAGAATCCACTAGTAACATTGCATCTGACCAACGCACAACTGAGAGCCAACCATCAGGCCATTATGTTCGCATCAAGCCTCCACGACATCACTTGGGACATGGAGATGCTTCCAGGCATCACAAAACGGTGGAATTTTCATCCGGTGCTAAATCACCATCCAAAAGTGGTGCCCAGACACCAAAAAGTCCCCCTGAACATTATGTACAAGAGACTCCACTCATGTTTAGCAGATGCACATCTGTCAGCTCCCTTGACAGTTTTGAGAGTCATTCCATTGCAAGTTCTGTGCAGAGCGAGCCATGCAGTGGGATGGTAAGTGGGATTATCAGTCCAAGTGATCTGCCTGATAGCCCTGGACAAACAATGCCACCAAGTCGCAGCAAGACACCACCACCTCCACCACCACGATCCACGTCAGTAAAACAAAAAGTTACTGTGCCGCCTCATTCTGAAAAACGTGATTTGGCTCCAAGACATGCAGTCGTAAGTGCTGCTGTACAGAAAGTGCAGGTTTTACCAGATAATGACACTCTTTTACATTTTGCCACAGAAAGCACTCCAGATGGCTTCTCTTGCGCTTCGAGTCTTAGTGCACTAAGTTTAGACGAACCCTTTATTCAGAAAGATGTTGAGCTGAAGATAATGCCCCCAGTTCATGAGGATGACTATAGTAATGAAGCAGAGCTTGAGAACGAAGACATCCAAGAGCCCAAGGTTCAGGAGAAACCACCATCAACAGCTGAACCTGGAAAAGACATCTTGGATGACTCGGATGATGATGATGACATAGAGATTCTAGAGGCTTGTATTAACTCCGCAATGCCAACAAAATCTTCAAGAAAACCAAAAAAGCAATCACCCTCAAGCACCTCTAGAATACCCCCACCCGTGGCTCGCAAACCAAGTCAGCTTCCTGTTTATAAGTTGTTGCCATCACAAAACAGAGGACAACAGCAGAAACATGTTGCCCTAACACATTGTGAGGACATGCCCCGGGTGTACTGTGTTGAGGGAACACCTATCAACTTTTCCACAGCAACATCTCTCAGTGATCTCACGATTGATTCACCCCCAAATGAGTTGGCAGGTATTGAAGGTTCAGCTCCCCATGCAGAAGCATCTGGTCAAAGACGAGACACTCTGCCAGAGGGGAAAAGTGCAGAAGCTAAAGATACAGGTTTATCACCTCCCATGCAGTCTGCCTTGGCTGAGAACGAAGGGGACGATATTCTCGCAGAGTGTATCAATTCAGCAATGCCCAAAGGAAAAATTCATAAGCCATTTAGAGTGCAGAAGATGCCAGAACAGGCTCAGCATCCATCTACTGCCACTGGCAACCTAGTTCAGCAAGACTTGGAAAAGAAAAAGCCAACTTCTCCTGTAAAACCTATGCCACAAAGCAGTGAGTACAGAGCAAGGATGCTCAAACGGCCAGAGGCTCATAATAGCTTGTCGGAAGCAGCATCGTATCAAGATAAAAACAAAGAAACTGAAAAGCAAGAGCCTAAAGTAGTCATAAGAGAATTTGCTGATAAGGCAGAGGTGAGAACACGTCCTGGGTTTGCCTTTGATTCTCCGCATCATTACACACCAATTGAGGGCACACCGTATTGCTTCTCTCGCAATGATTCACTGAGTTCCCTTGACTTTGAGGATGATGATCTTGACTTGTCTAAAGAAAAAGCTGAGCTGAGAAAAGATAAAGAGCAAAGAAAAGTTCCCCCTTTGAAGTGCAGTGTAGAACAGCCAGTAAACACCAATAGAGTATCTGCATTTCAGACGGCTCCGACAAAACCCCTTCAAAAAACAGGTTTTCCACAAGCACCCAAAGAAAATACAGTTGCAGTGTGCGATGAAAAGCAAAAATTTTCTATTGAAGACACACCTGTGTGTTTTTCAAGAAACTCATCCCTTAGTTCATTAAGCGACATTGACCAAGAAAACAACAACAAAGATTGCTCACACAAAGATGATGCAACTCAGATGGAAGTGCCCAGGCCACAAGCCTCTGGTTATGCACCAAAGGCTTTTCATGTTGAGGACACCCCAGTGTGCTTCTCTAGAAATAGCTCCCTTAGCTCTCTCAGTATTGATTCTGAAGATGACCTTCTCCAAGAATGCATCAGTTCCGCAATGCCAAAGAAAAAGAAACAGGCACCAAGAAGTAAGACTGAGGAACCAGGGGTCAAGGAAGAGAAGATGGCTGATGGTATTTTAGCAGAGGAGCCAGATCTTATATTAGATCTCACAGACACTCATAGCCCCATTTCTGAACAAGCCTTATCACCAGACTCTGAATCATTTGATTGGAAAGCCATTCAAGAGGGTGCCAATTCTATCGTCAGCAGTCTACATCAGGCTGCAGCGAGTCTCTCCAGGCAAGGTTCCTCTGATTCAGACTCCATTCTGTCTCTCAAATCGGGCATTTCCATCGGATCACCTTTCCACCTTCCTTTAAATCAGGAAGACAATAAGCCTGCAACAAATAAAGGGCCAAGAATACTAAAACCTGGTGAGAAAAGCACTTTAGAGTCCAAAAAGAAAGAGGAAGAAACTAAGAGCCTGAAAGGAGGAAAGAAAGTGTATAAAAGTCTAATTACAGGAAAGCCCCGACCCAGTCTTGAAAGCATGTCCTCCCAGCACAGACAAGCTCAAGCTCCTGTGATCTCCAGAGGGAGAACAATGATCCACGTTCCTGGTGTGAGGAGCAGCTCTCCTAGCACCAGCCCGGTACCCAAAAAACCACCTCCACGTGGCCAAATATCAAAACCGCCATCCCAAGCACCTGGTCCTGGAAATTCTCCAAGAACCATAAAAATGCCAGCAGGTTCTGAACCTAGTCCTGCCAAGGACCCTGCATCATCTCAAGGAGGGTCAAGTAAAGCTTCCTCTCGATCTGGGTCTAGAGACTCTACACCTTCTAGACCAGTTCAGCAATCTCTAACAAGGCCCATGCAGTCCCCTGGTCGTGCCTCAGTTTCACCTGGAAGGAATGGTTTGAGCCCATCCAACAAATTATCTCAGCTGCCTCGCACTGCCTCCCCCAGTGCTGCTTCAACAAAATCTTCAGGATCTGGGCGCATGGCTTACACTTCTCCAGGGAGGCAACTGGGCCAGCAAACACCAACAAAGCAGAGTGGTTTGCCACGAAGCACCAGTGGAATTCCTAGAAGTGAATCTGCCTCAAAAAGTCTAAACCAGTGTGGAGCCTCAGGCCCTTCGAAGAAGGCAGAGTTATCCAGAATGTCGTCCACCAAATCCAGTGGGAGTGAGTCTGACCGATCCGAGAAGCCTGGACTTGTTCGTCAATCAACATTTATCAAAGAAGCTCCTAGTCCAACACTAAAAAGGAAATTAGAGGAGTCTGCATCTTTTGAGTCCTTGTCTCCTTCGTCTCCAAGCCAGTCACAGACGCCAGTATCTAGTCCATCCTTACCTGATATGTCACTTAGTCTACCCTATCAGGGAAGTGGTTGGAGAAAGTCCCCTCATGGTCAGAACTCGGCAGAGAATGGCGATAGCAAGTCACTCCGAAGGCATGACATCTCCCGATCCCATTCAGAAAGCCCTTCCAGACTCCCAATCAACAGGACGGGGACATGGAAAAGGGAGCACAGCAAACATTCATCATCCCTCCCAAGAGTAGGCACTTGGAAAAGAACCGGGAGCAGCTCTTCCATTCTCTCAGCTTCGTCCGAGTCCAGCGAAAAGGGACGAAGCGAAGATGAACGGCAACCCACTCACAAATCGGGTAAAGAGGGGGGCCTGGAGCGCAAAGGAACATGGAGGAAAATGAAGGAGAGCGAAAGCTCGTACACACCTATGACATTAGACTTACCAGATCCCACTGGTGATGCTGCTCATTCAATGGGTACTGCTATGTCCAAGACAGAAGACGTCTGGGTGAGAATTGAAGACTGTCCCATTAACAATCCAAGGTCTAGTAAATCACCCACAGCCAACACGCCTCCCGTTATTGACAGTCAGTCAAGCAAAGGGCTACCTTGTGACAGGGACTCAAGCGAATTGCACTCAAAACAGCCACTAGCAAGTGAGAGTGCAGCTATGGCCCACCTGGGTTCGGAAACAAATCTGAATTTACTCAGGAGTAGCGAGTCCCTTGATAAGAAAGTCCCTGATATCAAGCCTGCACCAAGTAACCCAAACATTGGCACAGAGGTCCATGAATTTCCAGTTGCTGAACGCACACCATTCAGCTCAACTAACTCCAGCAAACACAGCTCCCCTAGTGGTGCTGTGGCTGCTAGGGTAAGTCCTTTTAATTACACACCAAGCCCCAGAAAGAGTAGTGCTGACAGCTCAACTCCAAGACCATCCCAGATCCCGACACCTATCACAAGTAATGCAAAAAAGAGAGACACTAAAGGAGACACGACTGAAAGTGGGTCTTACATTGTCACTTCTGTCTAAGTTTGGACTTACTCATAAACACTTACAGACTCCGATTACAGACTCTGGCCTTGTTTTGTGTTTTTGTGGAGAAACCTCTATGGAGGCCACTTTCTTAGAACTTCTTGTTGTTGCACCCTGTGTTGAAACTTATTCTTGCTGGTTGATTGCTGATTAAGCTAATGTTGGTTTCAAATCCAGAGAAGCTGCAGTAGGGAGGGTGAACATATTTGACAATTTGTACTGTACAGATTTGATTATGTATATATTTAATTTAACCACACATCAGGATCCTGTATTTACCTTGACTTGACAAGAATATGGTGGACTGTTTGGGATGCTGTTAAACTTATGGTGGAATTCAATACTAATGCATTTAATTATTATTTTCATTTTTTAGAGCAAACTGTAAACCTGTATTAATTCAAATGTTAAACTCATTCTTACTGTTGCATATTGTATGTTACATAATGGATTTTCTCCTTGCATGAACCGATTCAGTGGTATAGTATTTCCTATAAAGATAAACATTTCTGTGGACATATGACCTGTACTGATAGCTGTAGTGTAACATTTTACACTTTTGTGTGTGCGCTTTTGAAAGCAAGAAATAACCCTTGAAACCTGTTGAACGATGTTAACGGTTGACATAGATTATATAAAAACATAGTTCCATTGCTCTGCTGTTTGTGTATAGTTGTTGCCAGATGAGGCGGGTGCTTTTTAATGAAACAATAGTCTTGGACAGACTGAAGTAATGTTTGAAAATTAAATTATTCCTGTAGGTTTTGGTGTTGGTACCTTTTTAAAAGCTCATTTGCTTCCCCTTTTCTTTAGTACTTAAGCACATAAATAGTTTCCACTGTTTTGCCAAAACCATGGTGTAAATAATCACATTTTATTTGCGTTTTTTAATTTTTATTTTTCTCATGCAATAAAGTGGGCAAATCAATGTTTACAAAATATTTCCAATAAAAAAAAATTAAATTACACAAATTGTATCTTTTTTGTGACTATGTCCTGATTGTTATGGACCTTTTAAACATCTGTTAATTTGGGGGAAAAAAGTTTTTAATTAGGTTTCAAGTGCTATTATAATTGTTAGAATTGTTAGTGCAGACCAAACCGTAAGTCATAGACACTTGAAATCAGGAGGGATGGTAGTACTCACACTGCCGACAATGTCACCAAGGCTTGCCCCAGTCGGCCAGATGGGGTGATGTGATTAGTGATCAAAAGTACAAAATCACTCATAACTCCTAAACCATCAGTCGTAGGTTCAAGTGAAATTTACAGGTATTTTACTTTTAAAAAAAAAAAAAAAAAAAAACATACTTTTGCTAACTAGTCCTAGGTTTTTTGCCCGATTGGAACCAAACCAGTCCAGAAAGATTCTCTGGAGAGTGAATATCAATAATTATCAAAAAAAAGGTTCAACTTTCGACTCACCATCGCAAAGGGATGCCAAAATGTTCGAAAGGGGCAGGGCCACTTTTAGTAAAATGCCTGTAACTCCTGAACTGAATGAGATATCTCCACCAAACTCTCAACATTAATGTAAGAGCTCAATCTGAGGTCACACAGCTTGGCCACTTAATGGTGCTATAGGAGCAAAAACAAAAATGGCCATTCCTACGCAACCATTTGTCCTTTCAACATGAAAATTGTTGCTCACGGTCTTCGTCCCAAGTGCCACAAGTGTCTACAAAGACATTTGCATATCTCAAAAAAACATGGCAGCCATTGGTCAACGAAGTTTGAGCACCTGTTAGACAAGGTTATAGGAGGCCGATCAGTATGAAACACGGTGGGCCTCTTCAACTCGTGGCCCCAGATTTCTGAGAGAAATTTGAAAGAAATCAGCCAATGGGATGGGGGGTGGGGGGGCAATATCACATTTTCGCACATATACACCATATTCGTACAATACGATAGGACTCCTCATTATGAACAACTTTGTCTCTAGAACCACTGCTGTCAATCAAATGTGACCTGTTCTGGCGAAATTAGTCGGAAGTCGCAACGTTCCATTTTAAGATACGGGCCGATAATGCGGAAAAGTGGCGTCAGGCCTCGGAGAGGGTTTTATTAAACACAAATATAACAAAGTGTCCAAAAAGGGGGAAAAATAATGGTGTCCAACATAAACAGGGGATCTGGTGTCCTCGACGTGCTCTGGTCCTGTGAAGGAGGGGCAGTGTTCGAAGAGGAAGAGTGCAGGTAAGGCGGCCGTCTCTTGGGTGCGGTGTTTATCCTCGCTTGACGCTCCCTTCCTGAACCCACAAGGACACCAGCGTGCATCCACGGGGGTAGAGACCAGTCTCAAGGAGAAGCGCACGTGTCATTTAAACAGTGGCCGTGATGAGGCTTCATTCACGTCAGATGCGCCTCATCATACGGTGCAAGATGTGGCTGGTTTGGCACCTCTCCTCTCTCACACACCCACTCCTGTGGGGAGCATGGCGAAGGGCGGTGATTGTGGGATGGGGTGGTGATGATGATAATTAGGGGGGAGGCAGCTGACTCGTCACATCCCCCCGAGCAACATCCCAGTCATCCGGTCGCCGCCCACACGGGAGTGCTACCTTCCTCAGCCAGGCTCCAGCAGGTCGGAGTGGGCAGGCAAGGATTCCTCTCTGGGCAGCTCTCCCTCTCGCAACACACCATAACAGGGACAGAAAAAACGGGATTTAGTCGACAGCCTCAACCAACCACAGGATAAGTGACCATAGATGAAACATCACTTACCCCTTTTGTGGCTAGGAGGCCGTCACTGACACACCCTCTCTCTCAAGATATCAACAAAAAAATGGGCAAAAACTTTAAAAGCAATTTTCTCAGGTTTTTTTAATTGGAAAAAGAGGGCAGACAACCATAACAAATAGGTATATCTTTAAAACCATTCAAGGTATGTTTAGGTAAATTTGGGTCACTGTGACTCATTTTGCTGGATCAGGTCACAAACCATTTGTTAAATATGATACGGGGGTCTTTTTTCCCAGGAAATAGAGAGAAAAAAAAAAGACTTATCTAAATTGAGCCAATTACTCATTCAATTTGGTAAGGCAAATAAACACCTAAATTGCTTGATGATTCACATGTAGTCAATGCTCAGGAATGCGGTGCTTGCCAACAGTCATGACTGTAATCAGCCATCATTTTGTAAATGCACGTAGACACATTATGATGCTACTGCCTTATACGGTTGTGGTCAAAAGTTTACATCCCCCTTCAGAATCTGCAAAATGTGATGATTATTATTTTTTACCAAAATAAAGGGATCATACAAAATGCATTTTATTATTTAGTGCTGACCTGAATAAGATATTTAATAAAAAAAAGATGTTTATAGTCCACAAGAGAAAATAATAGTTGAACCCTGTTCAAAAATGTACATTCCCCTTGAAAGTTGTGTTTATGTTGTTGTTTGTTTTTTGTTTAGTGATATTTGTTCATGAGTCATCCTGAACAGTTAAACTGCCTGCAGTTCTTCAGAAAAAAACCATGACTCTTTTGTAGTTACATCGTGTACTAAGAACAACAGAAAATGAAAAGTTGCGATTTTCAAGGCTGATATGGATAGGAACTATACTCTTATTCTGGCGTAATAATCAGGGAACTTTGCTGCCGTACCATGGGTGCAGCAGGCGCAATGATATTACACAGTGCCTGAAAACAGTCCCCAGATAGGAAACTTCCAACATGACTAGCACTAAGCCACTAAGGTAATAGTAAAGTAGCTGGGGACTATATTTAGGCGCTGCGTAATATCATTGCACCTGCTGCACCCATGAGAGTATAGTTCCTATCCATATCAGCCTTGAAAATCGCAACTTTTTATTTTCTGTCGGTCTTTGTACACAATGTAACTACAGAAGTTTTAAAATATTGAAAATCAAGATGCTATTGGTCTAATCTGATTCAGTGATTTATACTAAGCTATGCTAAAAGGGCTAACGCCAGTCCTGGAGATCAGCTGAATGGATTAAAAAATGGTAAAACTCATCTGTTTAATTCAGGGGAGTTGGAAAATGAGCCTATTTTCAAAGAAAGTGGAGTGTTACTGTAATGTATGGCTTTTCTTTCTGGAGCATCAGTGCACATTTAAACCTTCTGTAGTTGCATATGAGATCTCAAAATCATACAGTCATTGTTGGAAATCATTCAAATACACAAAAATGCTGGAAAACCAAAGAATTTGTGAGACCTGAAGGATATTTCTGAAGAACAGCAGGCAGTTCAGCTGTTAAGGACAAACAAGGAACGCATGAACAGCTATCACTAAACAAAAAAACACAGCTGTGGGTCATTCAGGTATCAACACAGTATTAAGAATCAAGGGGATGTAAACTTTTGAACAGGGTCAAAACTTTTGAATTTTATATGAAATATCTTAATCAGGTCAGTACTAAATAAAGAACAACATGCATTTTGTACGATCCCTCTTATTTTGGTTCAACTTTTGACCTCAACTGTATAGTACATATAGGACACATTTCATTTGAGGTCTGGTGGTGACCGACCTTCTCCACAGAAATGATAAGCAGGCAAATAAGCACTAGCCATTGCACTTTTACCAGGTTACCAAGAATATTCACAGCTGCTTTGTGCTGCTAAAGTTGTGACTTTAACACTCTTTAAAACAAAGTAATGTGAGAGACTGCATTATGAAATGTTTTTTCGGAACTCCTTCAGTTTGTGCTACAAGAACACCACTCTAGATGGAATGCTGAAAATTATGTTTTCTTAAAAAGGAAATTTACTTTGTAGTGGTTTCGCCAAATCAGTAGGACTTCCTTCCACTTCCTGTGGTTCCGCCTTAAAGTGGTAAGCGGGGCGAGTGCTGCTCATAAGCACAGAGCAGCTGGAGAGGTGAGTACAAGTATTTCAAGATGTATACACTACATGTGTAGACTTTTTAATGATTATGGGCTTTAAAAGAACTTATGGGAATTCTTATGATGTTTTTTTTTAGTATTCTTGTTTTAAATTTTTTGTATTTTATATGAAGTTAATTGGAACTTGACATTCTATTGTAACAGCAGAATAATTCAGGGTTCCTGAATGACAAATGTCTTTAGGCACCTGTAATCATGCTGCAAAGTCAATAAAACAGTAAGACATTTATGTCTGAGCTGTAAAACTCAAGTGTCGAAATGACTGCAAAATTGAAGTGCATAAGAGTGCATTCAGTGCATTAACTGAAATATGTTTGACATTGATAATATGTGGTATTTAAAGGATAAACAGAGATCTTTGGACAGCAGCAACTCAAGCACAATGAACGAGACGTTTACCTACGATTACTACAATGAATCCTCAAGTGGAAATTATTATCCGGAGGATTATGAAAATTACTCAGACCCTGTGTCTTCAGAGGTGAAAAATTTCTTGACGACATTTTCTCTCGCCATTTACTGCCTGACGTTTCTCCTCGGAGTTCCCGGAAACATGTTTGTTGTGTACATCGCTGGAATGAAGATGAAGAGGACAGTTAACACAATATGGTTTATCAATCTAGCGACAGCCGATCTCCTGTGCTGCCTTTCCATACCGTTCAGCGTGGCGCAGATCCTCCTTGACCATCACTGGCCGTATGGAGCCGTCATGTGCAAGATTCTTCCCTCTGTTATAGTCATCAACATGTTTGCCAGCGTTTTCACCTTAAACTTCATAAGTCTGGATCGGTTTACTCAGGTGATCACACCGGTTTGGGCTCAAAATCATCGTAATTTGTTGCTTGCGCGGGTGTCCTGTGTGGTGGCCTGGCTTCTGGCTTTGGTGCTCAGTTTGCCTTTTATGATATTAAGACAAACTTTACCTTATGAGGAGTTTAACATCACACTTTGCACATTTAATACTGGCGAAGAATCAGATTTTACAACAGTTGGAAGCTTAAGCGTCGTCAGATTTGTGTTTGGCTTTTTGATTCCTCTCATATGCATCACAACATGCTATGGATTCATCGCACGCAAGTTAGGCAGGAGTCAATTTCACTCTGGACGAGCGTTTCGCATCATGTTGGCTGTAATTGTGGCCTTTTTTCTGTGCTGGGTTCCGTATCACATAGTGGATTTGATAGCAAACTACGGAGAGGAATCAAGTTCCTCATTGGCATTGGCACTGGATCCGTTGGCCATCTCTTTGGCGTATGTCAACAGCTGCCTCAACCCCATTCTGTATGTTTTCATGGGGCAGGATTTTAAAAGCAAAGTTAAACTTTCTCTAAGACGTGTTTTTGAAAGAGCGTTCTCTGAGGATGGAACACAAGTGTCACGATCCACACAGTCACAACAAATGCACTCAATGCAGTGAAGATATCGACTCATTTATTTAGAGTTTAGGTCATTTTATTATGCCAAACCTATTCACTTTTAAACAAGACTTGTTCCACTTGCTGTTGTGTCTTTTTCTAGACTAAATATTCTTGTGAAGTATCTTGACAAAAATATTTCTGTTAAAAACTGAAACTAAAGATATGCAAAACAGCTTACTTCAGCACTTTTCAATAGGAAGCGTCCACTCTGGTTTCTTCTTTGACTTTTAAAATGATCTGTTCTAGAACATCTGCAATAAAACATAGATATGATACTGTTCTGTTACAATAAGTTATTCGTTTTTGTTGCATTGTTTCTACCTATTTTTATTTAAAATTAACATGGTTTTTGTGAACTTGTTCATGACTAAGCGGTTTCTTGTGTACCGAAAGTTAAAATACTTGCAGCCTCTAATACTGATGCTATTTTTAGACAGTTGCTGTAAGTTTTGAGGAAATCAGTTGTGTGTCTTTTGATGGGATGTGGTCTACAGGCTGAACGCTTATCATGATTAAAAACATGTACATAAATGTTGTCTTGAATGCAAAGGTTTGTACAAACAGTAGACTACATATTTTGTTAAGAATAGTGACTAATGCTATATCCAGATTTTAATATTTTAATGTTTATTATGACCTTGTCTTTAATCATATATAGTTTTGCTATATTGTTTTCACTTTACTCTTGTTGATCATTAAATATTCAAAATGAATTTTCATTTTGATTGTTGATTCAGTTTTATAATTCAGTATTATATTTAGGCTTTATGGAATACTTGATTTTGATAAGTCTGAGGTGTCATTCTTTGGCCAAATATTTAACGAGGCCAAACTGTAGGCTATAACTGATCGTTGTCTCAGTCAAATGTTTTATTTTCCTACATAGCCTTTCAAATGTCTCTCCTATCACTCCACACACTCTATTCTCACATAATAAAATTATTTTAACCCAAAACAGTATTTCATGTCATTTCAATTTTGTTAGTTTATTTATAAGTAGCTTTGTATCGGTCCTGATACCTTTTGGTATTTATTTTGTGAAAACAACAGACTGACTGTACATTGTCCCTAATTTCTTCAAATAAAAGGCCTACTTTTAATTTATGTCTGATGTGTTAATAGTAGTTTCCTCCACAATCAAGTGAAGTATAAACTAAGCTTAAATGTGATCATTATCAAAAAAAATTAACCATGATTCATTATAGTAATAGTTTAGTAATTTTTTTTTTTTGGTTTGTTTTTTTTTTGGTCAGATGGATAAAACCAACAAACCATGGAAACCACAAATTAACCATGGTATTTGTGGTTTCTATAGTTTGTTGGTTTTACCTGTAGTAAAAACTGTGGTTAATTTTCATTAGGGACAACCTGTGCTTTTCTCGATTTTTTTTTTCTTCCAGTTTAAGTCTAGGTAGCCTGTATAATGTTGTTGTTCTTTATTATGAGTGTAATTTTGTTCTTCGTCAAGCATAAATGCCTTACCTCAAAAATTCGCACCATTCCTGTCAGAGTCCCTGCGCTAACAACTGTGACAGACTTTAACACGGTGTTGATATTACGAGTAAATTCTGTTTAATGAAATGAAAACTGTCTAATGTTGCCTAATTAACTTTTTATGGAATTGGACATCCAACTACCACTCGAGAAAATCAACAAGAACTCCATATGAATGACAACATTTTGTATGCAGGCCTTTGAATTTCATCATTCACCAAACTGTAAGTAGTTAAGTTGGCTTGTGAAAGCTAACTTACTGATCTGCTATTTGTACTTAATATTCTTTTTCTTCTTCCAAAATCTGTTGACTCCTACTCCTCCTAGAGCAGGGGTGTCAAACTCAGTTCCTGGAGGGCTGCAGCCCTGCAGAGTTGTGTTCCAACCCTCCTGCAACACACATACCATGCAGTTTTCAATTAAGTCTGAAGGACCTGATTAGTTGGATCAGGTGTGTTTAATTAGGGTTACATCTAAACTCTGCAGGGCTCTGGCCCTCCAGCAATTGAGTTTGACACCCCTGTCCTAGAGCTTTAACTCTACAAACTCCAAACTCAGCCCAGATCTTCAGACTGATCTGAAGTTAGTTGCTATATCTTTTCTAACTGATCTATCTACTGATTCTAACTTCATAGCAACACTCTAGCAACTATCCAAACCAACAACCACCCTGAGTACTCTAGCAACTGCATAACAATCACCCAGAGCACCCTAGCAACCACCCTGAGTACCTTGGCAACTGCATAGCAACACCCTAGCAACCACCCTGGGTACCCTAGCAGCTGCATAGCAACACCCTAGCAACCACCCAGAGTACCCTAGCAACTGCATAGTAACACCCTAGCAACCACCCTGATTACCCTAGCAACTGCATAGCAACACCCTAGCAACCACTCAGAGTACCTTAGCAACTGCATAGCAACACCCTAGCAACCATCCTGGGTACCCTAGCAACTGCATAGCAGCAACTTAGCAACGACCCCACATACCCTAGCTATCTATCTGACTCTATTGTCTTCAAAACATTCATGCTTTAAGCTTTATATCTACATTAAACTTCAAATTGTCTGTCTGTCTATCTAAGCTTTTAAAACTACTTTAAACTTTAAAAATGTAAAACTTCTCAAACTTTTTAATTTGTTATTTTTTTATTTTTTATTTTTTATCTTTTTAAACTTTTTGGTTCCGGCTTTCTCAAGCCAACTTAAAGTTTGTCTTGACGAACTTTTTTTGTCTAGTTTGGGTTACTGTATTCGACAAGAGAAAAAAAGCAATCAGGATGTGTGTTTTGCTGACTGTTCTTCAGAAGGAAACCCTTAACTCAGTTATTTCCACTTTAAACATGTTCCTCTTTTTAATACATGCATCAGGGTGTAATAGTAATAGATTAAAACTGAAAATATGTTTTAAACAATCTGGTCACCATTTCTTTTAAATTTTTTAATCAAAATTTTGCCATCTCCAGTTACATTTATGTGGTCCTGCAGTGTCTGTAAATTAATATGAGCTCATAAATGCATAATATTTATAAAGTAATTTTGTAAAATGTAGTTTAAAATTGTGTTACATGGGGTTTAGCATGTCAGACCACAGAATATGCCAACTTCCCCAAATTTAAACTACAAAAATAGTTCTCATCGACGATTTGATTGTTATCATGTGTAATGTGCCTGGTCCATTGTTCTAGCCTATCATAACATCATATCATAAGTAAATTTTCTAGCATATAAAAATAACATTTGTTGTCACTGACCACTTTAATCTCATCAAGATTTGTAATCTCTACTCAATATAATTTACATGATGCTGTACCATCCTCTCACCCCTAGAGGTCAGTATCTCCAACCTGACGTGGATTTTAATGCACTTTAACAATGATTGTTTAGTATCTCTGGTCAGCTGATGTGTTTCTCTGTTGCTTAAGACTCTTTATTCCTAACATATAAGCAGCTTTTTCATTTAAAAATACCAAGAACCATTCAAATTCACACTGCCAACAATGTCAAAATAATGAATTTGAAATTTGAAACTGCATATTTTATAATCCACAATATCACAGCAAAGTGAATAACTAACTTCAGTTGACAGCTTTATTTGCTTACATATACTCAAGTGATATCGCAACTGGTTTTATATTATTGACCAGCTATAAACTGCTAAATGTGCACTATGTATTATAAACTTTAATGTTATACATTTCTGTGCGCCACCTTTGAAAAGCGCTATATATAATCACAACTCACTTGAAAATGGTTATTTATATTCCTGCATTTATTTACATATCAAATGGCTATTTCTATCATCTGTTCACATGCATGTATTTAACAAACACTTTTATACAAAGCAAATTATACTGCATTCGTGCAGTTTTTTTTTTTTATTCCCTGAATCAAACCTATTGACTTATGGACTTATTGCAACATGAAGACTTAACCATTTTTATGTCGAGTTGACCATGATGTTTCCTAACTTTGAAATGTTGGTGAAGCCTCTTACATGAAGTTGGTTACAAGTTTTAAACTTGAGAGAAAAAGCAACTGAAAACTGTTGCTCTTTGAACACAACAACATTGGCAAAGTGACAATGCTCAAAGTTCAATGCAAAGTGAGATATTTTCTTTTACAGAATTAGCTTTTAAATGGCTGTTAGGGACTACAACAAGCTTCTTCCTGGGTGATGAGTCATATTAACAAAAACAACGCATCACGTGTTTCTGACCTTTTATTTCAAGAGCACTGCTACTAAAACGCTGAACTTGCACATGAATATAATTGTCAAATGTTCAACAAAATGAGTAGAAAAAAATACATTCTGAAATAAAATAAAGTGCTATGTTACTTAGCAAAGCGTTTTAGTCATGTTTAGTCATGTTTTCCTGGCAAAATAAATGATACTTTGTTTACCACAAAGTATCATTTAGTCATCCCTTTAAAAGTAACATTCAAATTAAATAATTTTAGAGCTTTAAAGTGATGGAAATAGTTATGTAAAATGCTTGAAAGTCATTAAAAGAGTGCTTGAATTTCTCTCTCAAAAGCTTGTACAAACCCTGAAATGAATAATGTATTATTATTTCTACCTCAACACCATGGCTATAGTTGGCATTATTACTTCTGGGCCCGTATTCATAAAACATCTTAAGGCTAAAAGTAGCTCATAACTTGCCGATTCAAGAGAAAATCTTAAAAATAATGGGCGTGTCAGTCCTAAATTTAAGATTCCTAAATGTTTGCTCTAAGAGTATTTCACAAAGCGTTTTAGTGCTAAAACGGCTCCTAAATCTGTGAAACGTTAGGAGTAATGAAGAGGACTCCTAAATCACTATATCAGCTAATTGTTTATGAGAAGCACACCTGTAAAATGCTGACAATTAGCTGAACATATACTTGTTTAATTAGTGACACTTTTTAGTGAATTTTTTTTTATAACTTAAGGCAACATTTTTTTATAACTTTATTTGAATATGGCAACATAATATGGCACTCTACAATATTACTATGAACAAATATCTGACAGAGACTCCTCCCCTATCAGCCAATCACTGTGTGCATAGTTAGTAGGCATGCTGACATCATCCATAGCAACGAGGTCAACCCCGGCCTTACTCTTAGTTTAAGACTTTTCTCTATTCCTTAGTAAAAGTTTGTCTCAGAAGCTTTGTTAATAGGTTTTAAGAGAAAACTCTTAGCTAAGAACTTTTACTGCTATTTAGGAGAACTCTTAGTGGTAAGATAAAATGTTTTGTCAATACGGGCCCTGGTTTTTCAAGCAGTTCCTCATAATTTGTCTTTCAATTCAGTTTTATTTTTCAAGTAATATTTAACATTGTTAAATATAAATATTTTTAAGTTTAATTAAATCAATTTTTGTTTTGACCAATGTAAAATATCATGGTTAAGTTAATTCACTTAAAGGTGCTGTATGTAATATTTTGACTTTACTAAAGCATAAAAATACCATAATATATTTGCAGATATTTAAGAAACATGCTAAGTTAACATACTTGTTTATCTGAAAAACAATGCTACAGTTAGTTATTCTCCTTTGAAAATGTGCGTTCCGTCCCGGAATCCTGTCTTTGTTTTGGTTTGTGTGACCCGCCCACTGCCAATTGTATTTCAGCACCACGGGTTGCCAGTTGGCGGAAAACACAACGCATTTAATTTCAGTCATAAAAGCTGCTAAACGAAAGGGGTCAGAGTCAGAGATCGAACACTCTACCCATCCTAAAAAGCCTCGGCATCCCTCCAAAAAAGTGTATGATCAACTAACAAAAGCCGTATAAATTGGAAATGCGTTTGAGAGATGGAGAGAGCTTAAACAGACAAAGGTTTCAAAACAAATGCTGAGTTGGCTAATTTTCTCCTTGACATGTAATAATTAGCTAAAGTTAGTTAGCTGATGTATCCTGGCTACGAGTAGGAACATTTTTAAATACATTTAACATTCAGACAGTACTCACGTTTACATTGTGTTTCGTGGTAGGCCTACTTCAGACAGCGTGTATTCAATGCTGTTTATCACATCGGTAGGAGAACCGTGACAGAAAAATAGGAAAATTACGTAATACAAATACGAAATTTAATTTCATTTACCAATACAAATGCAACTGAATTAATTGATGTTGCAAAATTATTCTAATGTAGCTACATTGCTGTACACTTCTTATATTCTTGTTTTTTTTTTTTTTTAGCTATTATAGGGTCTGTCTCGGGCTGCAGTGAGAAGGAACACTACTACTATTTAGACATCAATGTGAAACCATTTATTAATTTTATTCATCAATATGTTGTCGTTGGGGCAAGGGATAAAGTAAAAATAGTAACTCCAGAGTGTGGATTTGCATATAACGGCATAACTGTCTGTGTATGTTTTATGCATAAGTCATTGAGGCAGTCTCGTTTGAGAAAATTAAAGTTTAGATTTCAAAGAGATCCGGGACCCCCCATAAGAAGTAAAAAAATAGGTTTAGGGGGTAGATATTTTATATTAGTACTATCAACAAAAAAAAAATAAAAAAATACAAATCTGAGAAAAAAACAACAACAACAACAACAACAACAACAAAAAAAAAAACACACTAAGTTAGTATAGTATAGTAAATGAGATTAAGGGGCAAAGTCCGGGGAGTCAATTTCGTGGGGGGCAGCGTTTCACTGCCAACTGCTCCGAAACTTCACTTCAGCCAATAGAAATGCTTCTCTATCGGTGCGCCTCAGATCATGAAAGCAGTAGTAAATAATAGATTCAGTGTGCAGTTTAGAGAGCCTCATTAATTAAAATGGAAGTTAGTGAGATTGCGATAAACTAAGACTAGTGGTAGTTTTTGCAAATGTGAAACTTAACAGTTTTATTAATTTTGGATATTATACAAAAGTTAACATAAGGACTTACATTTCAGAAACATTGTCTGATTGTGGTGTATTTATTCAACGAAAATAGTTTCAAACAAAGTCATTCACAGCTGATCCGCTGCGATCTCCAAGCAAACACAATTCTGTTTCGTTTTCAGTTAATCTTCCGTTTTGAATAGTCATTTGAATAGAATGAATCGATTACATGGCGGTTTGTTTCATTTTTAAGTAGCCTATGCTGAGACATTTAAATCGTTTAATATTTCTATATTCAAAACGTTATATTTAAATTGTAATTATGAAATGCATTAATACACCCACTAATTATTAGCTATCAAAAAGTCTGTAAACAGTCCTTAATGCAACAGAAGAGTTCTGTGCTATGCAAAGATGAATTGATGATGCTGACTTCATTTGACTGGAAATTAGTTTTTTATCGATTTATTTATTTTGATAAAAGTTTATAATTCTAAATGTTTTTAAATGTAAATCTAAAATGTTTTGAGGCCGTAGAGACAATTAGCCTACTAATCACTCACATTTTTTATTAAATCATTCATTAATTTCACTAATCAATCTTTTTATTTTATTGTTTTATTACACACAAGGGGTCATTAATGATGCTTACATTATAGCATGTGCAGATTCACACACAAAATATCTTTAATTTGGCCAGAATTGCAGGTGCTTGTCTTAAAATCCAGTATTAGCCTGGAGAAAATATGAAACAAGTTTAAAAGTTATTATATATTATAGATATAGTTTTATAATTAAACACATTCAAAACTTTTATTATTATTTTTTATATATGTTATATAAATTTAATATAAATATATTATTTATGTATTTGTTATTTTATTATTTATGTGTTATTCATTACCCCCAATTACAACTGAGCCACCACAATGTATGCGGCCAACAAATGCGATCTCCGGTCCGGATGATGCAGCAGCCTCCGAAATTAAACACAGATTCAGATTTATAAAAATCTACATGAGGTGGTTTATACTTTGCAAACAAGACAAATATTGCAAACGTATACATTAGCTGATCAATTTGGTGTAAGGCTTGACGCTTTTAATGGTCAGGTTGTGCTTGTTCCTGTTGGTGTCCTCTGTCTGGCAACCCACACGTTCAATATTTTGAATTTGGACTGCAATACCTAGTTCAACCACTGGGCGTCAATCTTACACACAGCACCTTTAAATTAAAATGATTAACCCTCTACTGCAAAAAAAGTTTTTTTTATGCCCCATATTCAGTACATGTTTTTTTTAAATGATTGCAACCAATTAAAATATTTAAAAACTATCAAAGAACAGTCCAATAAGGTGTGGGAGTCACTATCATGCACCATTTGATGGTGGGACGTCCTGTTGTGACACATGGTTACAGAAGCACATGGTGTGAGAAGAAGGCAAGATTATTTGCTTTAGTAATCTAATTTAAAATGACCTGAACTGTGCATAAAAAATATGTATGTGTGTATGAAGGTGTAGAGAAGACATTTGTCAGGTTTTGTGATTTTTTTTTTTAATTTTGCATGTTCAGAAATTCAGTTTTTCTTTTCGTTGCCTCAGGGCAACGTTGCGCAATAAGGGGTAAGGAAGCAGGGGTCCACAGCTATTGTCCCTAAGCAGGATTTCCCATTGATGATACAAAAAGGGAAGATGCAATGTTCTTGGGTGCACAGGATCACCAAAAGTGATGTGCAAAAATTTAAACATGCACCTCCGTTTGAAGAGCCTTCCTTTTCTCCCACAATTTCTCTGCGCCTACCTTTCGTTTCCTCCCCTCTCTCTTCACTATTTTGACAGATACACACTAGAGTTGTGACGTTCGCGAACGAACCGATTCTTTTGAACGGCTCATAAACATGAACGATGGGAGCCGAGTCGCGGCTGGGGGGGGGAGCCGTTCTTTCTGTCGTTCTTTTTTTCCTATGCGTGTTTCACACAGAGACAGAACAGTTATATTTCCAGGTTATATTTCCAGGATAAACTGAGATGCCCCCAAGCTGGCTTCTTAAAACTGACCGTTCTTTTGAACGGCTCTTTGAAAGGAACGGATCGCCAAGATCCGGATCCCCTCAAAGAGCCATAAATCCCATCACTAATACACACACCCCGACGCTGCACGCACACACATAGCCCAAAATGGGAGTTGTCTAAAGATGTGATTGGGTCAGCCCAATGTCAGTTAAAAAAAGAACCAATGGGCTGCAGATTAAATGTCACATGGGCCGGTCTGTCTGTAAAAAAAATCCTAGAAATCCAACAGAAATTAAAGCGTTTATGAGTTGAGCAACGGTGGCCGGAGGTACCTTCTTATTAAATTTTGTATTTCTGACTGGACCAATCTGCCAGTAAAACGGCGACATATCTCATATGTAGGGTCCTATGATTTCTGCGATGCGGACAAGGCGGAATCCAGTCACATAAACGAATGTACCTTTTAACTCGGAATGTCATGGAATTTGTAGTTAATCATAAGTAATTAAATCACCATATGGACTAATATTTATAAATATTAAGCCGCAAAACGACTATTTAAATATGAATTCTGCGTGTCTCTGTGTTAATAAATGGCGCAGATGCGCTTTTTTGTTTACTGCTCCATATTACAGGGATCCTGAGTCCAGACTGACATACTGTATTTTTTTCTGCCAGTGCGACTAATTTTTGTGAGTGGTCGGACTGGCGCGTCTGGCGCGACCGCCGCGTTGTTTAACTCATAAGCACTTTAATTTCTGTTGCATATGAGAAACATCAAACGGCAAACAAAACAAAAGCGAAACTAAACCGAGCTACGTTTGAGCTGCGCAGCGCTGACCGTTTATCAGCTTGGACCGCAACGCAAACTTGCACGAGCCCAGATTTATTCGGGAGCCAAAGTTGACTTCACGACACTGTTACTGCTGCGAGATCCAGTGAGAGTTTCAATTCACAGCACGATGAAGGTTGCTGCGAGATCTAGTGAGAATCTCTCAAATTCTGCCCATAATTCTGTTATAAACAACGCTGATGTACGTCAGAAAATTAGTAGTAATGCTAACTATATAAAAAATAATACTGTCAAATGTATGTCAGATAATACATAATACAATAAAAGTAATCTAGTTCACTGTATATATTTGTTCATGTTTTATTAAGGGATAACTCTGAAGCACAACATAAAATAATAATGTCATTTTATACTAGTATACCTGAGCCCAGAAATCGGAATCGGTATCGGGATGGGTAAAAGGGTATCGGAACATCTCTAGAATATACATCTGCTCTATCTAGGCTGAGAGACATCTTAACGACTGTCCTGTTTTGGAGGGAAGAAGAAATGGAAGAGATGCTTTTGAAATGTAAGTATGGCCCTCATAACTGTAGTAAGAGAGCACAGCTATTTAAACATTATACCCCCAGTTTCACAGACAAGGCTTAAGGCTAGTTTTAGACTAAAATGCATGTTCAAGCAGTCTTAACTGGAAATATATTTTACTAACACATCTTAAAATTAGGGCTGGTTTGAATACCATTTTTTGCACTTCGAAGCTTCGGTGGTAATCAATATCGAATATTCGAAGCTTCGGTGGGAGGGGCTAAGCATATAATAAAGGCAGAAATCTCTGCATTGTCTGTTTGCATTTGTATTATGTCGGGAATCGTTCATCCAAACGACTTCCAACGTCACGAATGTGTGCAGACCCAAAGGAATTCAGCTCCAATATGCTCACCCCATAAGTCTAGGGCAGTGGTTTTCAAACCCTGGGTCGTGACCATCAGGTGAGTCGAGGAGGGACTTAAACAAATAGGTGCCAGGATGATTCCGGAAGATGTATATGTGTATGTAACGAAGTTCAAGACCCTGGGAAGGATGCGGGGAACTGCAAACGTACTTTAATAACAAAATAAACATTAACAAAACGAAAGTAAACAGCAGCCGCCTCACGCCAGACTCCAGTCGCGTGAGGAAGTCACGTGTTGAAAAAAAAAAAAAGAAGAATATTCGAATCTCAGAATTGAAAATCGAATGCCAACCCACCGAACGAATATTCGAATATTCGACTATTCTAGTACAGCCCTACTTAAAATATGTCAGTGCCATTGTCTTGTATCAAGATGCACACCAGTATAGTTTTTAAGGCCTTTTTATAAAAGTTATTTAAATATCCTAATTTAACTGACTTAAGCTAAGCCCTGTCTGTGAAACCCTGACTCTATGTTCATTATACAAGAACAGAACTATTGCCTTGTTCACATCAGACATGTACAAACATTTAAATCATCTAATGCACAAAAAAATTAACACTTAAACTCCAGATCGGCTGTATGTCATGTGGGTTAACTGAGACCTCTTCTGACTCTGAGGATGATCAATTTATTGACTGGCACATGGCACAATTAAATGCAAACCCTTAAGTCAGATGCACTTTAAGACAAACTTGCTCTTTTACAAACCTTTGCTCTTCACAGTTGTCAATGACAAGTGTGACATCACCCAGACGATAATTCAAAGGCCAGCTCTTTTTTAGGTCAGTCACTCACCAGCCGGAATCGCGTTCACACGTGCCTCTCTCCTCTGATCTGCCTGTGGAAGGAATTATATTCGTCATTTCCAATGGAAGTAAGACTTAGTTTCAAAGACTGTGTGCCTTGTGCTCACCTGAGCTCATCCTGCTCGTTTGGACTCTGTTTGTTTATGATATCACTTACCTTCACGTGCTCTCACTGTGTTTCTAAATAAAACCACAAAAACCTGACGTCTGACTCCTCTCCTCCTTGGCACGCCATGACAGGATTCCGGCTCGACAAACATGGAGGCCCACGCTTCGGCAACCCCAACAACTGACCCATTCACGGAGATGGTTCAAGCCCTTCGGCAATCCCTGCAGGCAGTCAATCCTCCCGCTGTAGCAAGCACCAACGCACTCACCCATGTGCCCATATTGCGCCCTACGGCGTATGCTGGTGATCCTGAGAGCGGCAACGGTTTTCTCCTACAATGTTCTTTGTATATGGAAGCCAATTCTCAAAACTTCCCGAGCGAAATCTCCAAGTTCGCTTTTATGATGTCTCTACTCACAGGGCGAGCACTGCAATGGGCCGAAGCTTTGTGGAACACTAAAAGTTCGATGCTCAATTCAGTCAGCACCTTTATGAACCATTTCAAAGAAGTATTTGGAGTCGCTCTTACCCATCTCTCTGTCCATGATGAACCGCTCCATCTCAAGCAAGGTAACTCTCATATCCATGACTATACTCTCCGTTTCAGATCCCTAGCTGCCAGCAGCGGATGGAATGATGTCCTCTTCTAGCTGCCTATCGTAAAGGATTATCATCAGCGGTGAGACGACACATGGTAATTTATGATGACTCCGTGAATATTGAGATGTTTATTAAGAAGGCTATTCAGATCTCCCAGCGTTTGCATGCCTGTGACGAACGTCCTTCGCCTAGCACCACCACAAGCTTTACCTCACCAGTGCCCTCTACCGACGCGGAGGAACCGATGATCACCGACGCATACCATCTCACGTCCCACGAACGGCAACGCCAGTTAAAAAATCACCTCTGCCTCTATTGTGGAGCGGCCGATCATCTCATCCCTGCCTGTCCCGTACGACCATCCCGCATCATGGTAAGTGCCATCCGTCTTACTCCTTCCGTTTCCAATATCCCACAGGTATCAGCAGAGATTATTTCTAGCAACCGTCATTTCTCCGTACATGTGCTGGTGGATTCGGGAGCGGCTGGGAATTTCATCTCTTCAGAGTTTGTGAAAGCTCACAATCTTCCTACAATAAAGAATGAAACTCTCTATCGCATAACAACCATTCAAGGGACGCCACTTGGAGACGGACAGATTTCTCTACGGACCCGCAAGCTCAAGTTAAAATATGACTCTCACTACTACAAAAGTCTGAATCTGCTCGTTCTTCCACATTCCACAGTGGATGTCATCCTCGGCTGGCCTTGGCTGATCCAACATCGCCCGCTTGTCGACTGGAGCACTGGTGAGGTACAAGGTTGGAGTCCATACTGCCACACTCACTGTCTGAAAGACACCTCAAAGAACCTACCTGTCCACTCCACCACAGTGGAAAGTCCGGACACCACCACAGTAGTCACCATTCCCCCTGAGTATCACCAGTTTAAAGATGTCTTCAGTAAAGAGCAAGCCACCCACTTACCACCACACCGGCCCTGGGACTGTAGTATCGACCTGCTGCCAGATGCCAAACTCCCACACAGTAAGATCTATCCTTTGTCTCAACCCGAACAGAAGGCCATGACTGCTTACATTCAAGAAGCTCTGCAACAGGGGTTCATCAGACCATCCACCTCACCTGCCACATCCAGTTTCTTCTTCGTCTCCAAAAAGGATGGAGGGTTAAGGCCATGCATTGATTACCGTGTTTTGAATGAGGCTACTGTTAAGTTTGCTTATCCTCTTCCTCTAGTGCCGGCCGCCCTGGAAGAACTACGAGATGCAAAGATCTTCACAAAACTCGACCTCCGCAGCGCGTACAACCTCATCCGTATCCGGGAAGGAGACGAGTGGAAGACAGCCTTCATCACCCCCTCAGGTCACTATGAATACCGGGTTATGCCCGTATGGGTTAGCCAACAGTCCCTCAATCTTTCAGAACTTCATGAACAAAATATTCAGAGACTTCCTTCATCAATTTGTCATTGTCTACATAGATGATATCCTGATTTATTCCAACAACAAGTCCTACAACGTCTGCAAGAACATCATCTGTTTCTCAAACTCGAAAAATGTGAGTTCCATCAGTCCACCGTCTCCTTACTGGGTTACGTGATTGCTGCGGAGGGAGTCCGTATGGAGACCTCCAAAGTGGACGCTGTGACTGACTGGCCGGTCCCCTCTACTATAAAGGAGCTTCAGAGATTCTTGGGGTTTGCGAACTTTTATAGGAGATTCATTCAAAACTACAGTCTCCATGCATCTCCCCTCACCGCTCTCCTTAAAGGTGCACCTAAGAAACTGCACTGGAATCCTGAAGCCCAACAGGCTTTTGACCACCTTAAAAAGATGTTCACCTCGGCACCCATTCTTCATCATCCGAACCCTGAAGAACCCTTCATTGTTGAGGTGGATGCTGCAGATACTGGAGTAGGAGCTTTATTGTCACAATGGTCTGGTGAGCCCCGAACTATTCATCCATGCGCCTACTTCTCCAGAAAGTTAACCCCGGCGTAGCAGAATTATGGAATCGGAGACCGCGAACCTGCAGCCTTCTGTGTTTTTAGCTCCCATCTCCTGGAAGATCGATGAAGAGATTCGCTCCGCCCTAATCACCGAACCTGCGGTTGTCTCCACCTACGTCCGAAGCTGCTCGGTCTGTGCCGTGACTACTACACCACGTCATCTACCCGAAGACATCGTCTCGGATCGTGGTCCACAATTCATTTCTAGGGTCTGGCGGGCCTTCTTCCAACTCCTCTGAGTCACCGTCAGCCTCACATCAGGCTACCGCCCACAGTCAAATGGCCAGACCGAGCGCAAGATCCAGGAAATCTCCCGCTATCTCCGTGCCTATTGCTCCCAACATCAGGACACCTGGAGCCAGTATCTACCGTGGGCTGAGTATGCGCAGAATTCCCTCCGTTAAGAAAGTACTGGTCTAACCCCCTTTCAATGCGTTCTAGGGTTTCAGCCACCACTATTCCCCTGGTCCGGGGAGGCCGCTGGAGTGCCCACGGTGGATTCCTGGTTCCAGGAGAGCGAGAGGGTGTGGGACTCAGCTCACGTCCATCTACAGCATGCAGTCCGGAGGCACACAGAAACCGCCAATCGCCACAGGTCTGATACCCCAATTTACCACCCGGGAGACCAGGTATGGCTATCCACCCGTGATATACACCTCCGGCTGCCCTGTAAGACGCTGAGTCCCCGCTACATAGGGCCATTCACCATTCACTCCCAAATTAATCCAGTCACCTATCGTCTCAACCTGCCTGCTCACCTGCCTGCCTGCTTGTGCTCACCTGAGCTCATCCTGCTCGTTTGGACTGTGTTTGTTTATGATATCTTGTTTATCTTACCTTCACGTACTCTCACTGTGTTTCTAAATAAAACCACAAAAACCTGACGTCTGACTCCTCTCCTCCTTGGCACGCCGTGACAATTTTGACTGAAGCACAGTAGACTTTATTTATATGCATTTATGGTGTGATCACTACATTTCCATGTCAATGTTCATTTTAACGTGAACAATGTGCTGTCATTTTAATTCAGCATATGCAGCACAGCAAAAAATAGACTTGATCAGAAACGATCGCTGCACTGCTGCGGACCCACCACTCCTGGAACCAGTGTGAATGCTCTAACCCGTTAACGTGAGTGTGGAAAAAAATATGCACCGCAGTATGTGTGAAACAGGCGTCACACTGCACGCAGTTGCAATGCATTCCAGGAGCGGTGGGTCCGTGGCAGTGCAGCGATTGTTTCCGCATCGAGTCTATTTTTTGGTGTGCTGCATGCGCTGAATTAAAGTGACAGCGCATGGTTCGCTGTAAAATTATAATGGATTGACACGGAAATGTAATGATCACACCATAAATGCATATAAAAAGTCAACACGTGGCTTTTTGGCTAGGTTTAAAACTAGGAAAGGTGCACTTTTAAATAAGCAAGACAACATAATGCACTTGTGGAGGTAGAAAAGAAAAGTTCTTTATGACCATCAGGATTGCTTTTAATAAAGATTTAATGCAAAAGAAAGCCGACTGTTTCTGTCTGTGGTAAGTTTTCCTTAAATTTTTGCGATAGCCCAATTTCAATAAGATGATTTTGTTTCTTTAGTGTTGGGGAGTTATCGTTTGATAACTTAAAATAAGGTGCATAATGTTTAAACAGTGTTTTACATATTAAATGCAAAAATATTAAAGATTATATCTATAATTATTGTAATGTTCATTAAACATTCAATTAACTTGTAATTTGAATTCTTAATTTTGTGTAGCAATTGTTGATAATTAGTGTGAATAGTTTTCTCACCCAGTGTGCTAACAGAAGTTTTCTTTAGAACAAATGATTTCAACGTGACATACAATTCAGATATAATGCCTTAAATGCAAAAAAAACAAAAAACAAAACAAAAACAGTTTCAGCAGTTTCGGTCTGCTGACCATTAGAACACTGACCACTGTAACTTTCTAATAAAACAACTTCCACATACGGTACTCAAGCGATATATATGATGTCACCCAGCTCTAAACTGCTAAATGTGGACTATAAGGCATTAAGATATTATAAACACTAACATTATACATTTGTCTAAATGTTCTTTGAAACAGTCTTGTGAAAAGCACTCCATAAAACAACTTACTTGCAACTGGTTATCAACAGTTTAAAAAAGCTAAATTACCAGTAAAAGCACAGAAAGTGAGGAAACAGCTCCAATGTTGACTAATTAATTTTATCATGAAACCTCCACCACATGGGAAAAACAGAGCACTACATCATTCATGAGATTCAAGACATTTTGGAATCAGACTGTGGAGTTTCACCAAACTGTAAGTAGACAAGTTTGGGACACTTTTTTTCAACAGCAAAATTATCTCTGTACCAGGGGTGCCAAAACTCGGTTCTGGAGGGAAGGTCTCCTGCAGAATTTAGCTCCAACACACCATCTAATCAAACTCTCACTAGCCATACTAAAACCTTCCAAGCAGGTGTGTTGAGGCAAGTTGAAGCTATTGAAGCTGAATACATTTGCTTCAAACATTATAATGAACTTAATAAACTTTAGTTAACTCTACATTTATTGAATGTTACTCTTCAACAGTGATGCTGTTATAATCATAATTCAGCTTTGCCCATAATAGAAATGCATTGATCATATACTTTTGTTCATCAAGTTTCTTATCTGACACAACAAATTAAATATGATTTATAATTTTACACTGACAGTATGTGATATTAGCAGGATAAACCAGGCACATCAGTTTAATCACAGCAATGGAGGATTATTTCGATTTTTTGGGATATCCAATAAAAGTGATTTTTCTGGTCTGCTACTATCTGACCTTGATCCTCTGCGTTTCTGGAAACACATTTGTTTTGTATGTTGCTGGATTGAAGATGAGGAGGACCGTTAATACAGTTGGGTTTCTCAATCTAGCTATTGCTGATCTCTTGTGCTGCCTTTCCACTCTTTACTATGTGACAGAGAGCACTTTGGAAGATCAATGGCCGTATCGATCCATCATGTGCAAGATTTTCCAATGTTTTCACCTTGAGCTTGATTAGTCTTGTTTGCTTTACTCAGGTCATAACTGGTTTGGGCTCAAAATCATTGCAGCCTGTTAACAGGAAATAACCAAACATACTGCCTTTATTATCAACTTGATGAAGACTGTTATAAAATGTATATAAGTTTAAGCATCATCAGATTTGTGTTTGGGTTTTTGGTTCCTCTCATATGCATCACAACATGCTATGGATTCATCGCACACAAGTTAGGCAGGAGTCATTTTTACTCTGGACGAGCGTTTTGCATTGGCTGCGTTGACTGTAATCGTGGCTTTTTTTTCTGTGCTGGCTGCCGTATCACACAGTGGATATCAAAAATATCTATTTAAAAAAACTGAAACTTAAGATACGCAAAACAACTTTTAATAGGAACTCTGGTTACTTCTTTGTCTGGAAGTTATATAATGCATTAAGTGGATCTAAAATGATCTGCTCTAAAATGTCTGCAGTAAAACATATATATGATATTGTTTTATGTTACAGTGAGAATCTGATTAACAATGCCCAATTTTTGTTGCATTGTTTTTATGCGTTTTTAAAATATAGATTTTTCTGACCTGGTTCATGACTAAGTGATTTCTTGTGTACCAAAAGCTCAAAAGCAGCTTGCAGTCTGTAATACTGATGATATTTTTAGGCAGGGGCTGTAAGTTTTGAGGAAGTCAGTGGTGTGTCTTTTAATGGGATGCGGTCTACAGGCTGAACACTCATTGTGATTATAAATATATGTACATGAATATTCTGTCATGCGTGCAAAAGTAGAGAAGAGTTAAGATGCAAAAGCCTCTAAATCCATCTGACATCTTTCTTTAAAATGTGCATTTTTATCAAGCTCCGATGTATCCACAAGTTTCCTACGCCCCATGAGGCCTTGCGTCAAACGTGGGAGCGTCTTCCGGTTCAACGTAAACAAGCTGGACGTGACACTTATTCATTCAACTGTTGACAGATGGGCAAATGAAGACTCGTGAAGCACGGAGAATTTCCATTGACTGTTTCAGTAAAAGATTTAAAGCTTTAAGTGTTGAAAACAGCGCTTTCTGGTGGTTAGTAAACAATAAAGCAGCCAAAGGGATGTGCCAAAAGCCGAGCCTTCCTCGGATGAAACATTCACCACATTCCATAGATCGATTCATATTATGTGCACAAATAAAAGCGTACAGTGTGTGTGTGTGTGTGTGTGTTTGTTTGTTGAATTTCTGTCTCTAATCCAAATTTACCCATTAAACTGTGCCATTAAATACCAGTACGAATATCAATACGATGTAATAGAAAAATAATGTACACATATATGAACTCCATATGGCACATATTTAATTTTCCTGAAATAATTTGTATTTTTCATATTACTTGTATAACTAAGTATTTAAAAATGTAATGAAGTAAATCTGAATTAGATCTGGGGGTTCGAACATTCCGACACAAAAAAGTGAATCGCACACGGGACTGGACAGAAAGACTTCACTTGTCACTGGTTTTGTGATTTCTACGTTAAAAATACAAGCCTCTAATCAAGGCTTCGTCTGGCACACCCCTTAACGCAAGCTCCGATGCCTTGGTTCAAATGTCACATCACTATAGTGGAGTCATTTAAGACTTAGTCATTTCAGACTTACGGCTGAAGGTCTGGAATCTTTGGCCGCTTTGAATGGCCAAGGCCCGCCCATTGGGCCATATGACTGACAGGTAAAACAACCAATCGCGTTCGTTTTGTTCAGCGTCATGTTTACGGGCGTGGAAATGTTGCCACAATAACAGACCGATGTGTGAAACTCTCGGACATATTTTAAAGATTCTATGCCGTGAACTTGACATTTTTCACTTTCTTTTCAAACTCTAGCCTTTAGTTGATCCTAATAGGCGCTCGTCATCACAGTTGTAAACACGACGACTTTCTCATTTGTGAGGGAGCTGGGCGCCACGGCATTTTTGTTTCCAGACGGAACGTTAAAGAACGCAACACACATGTCTCCCGGAAATCCCGTATAATCTAACCAATCCTGTGACGACTTCGAAACTCCCGAAGTGTTTCCAGATAAGTGTGTGCCATATGTATCAGACGTTTAGCCAACATTCCGTGGGCGTGACGTCTGAGGCTGAGACTATTTAAGACTAAGCGATCCAAACTTGCTAACGTTGTACGAACACAGCTTTGAACTGCGATTTTAGTGAGTTTGAAGTAAAAATATTTGATGGACGTATAATATGTGTTGAGAGCATTCACTCAGTATCGTTGTCTCATTTTTGACCGGGATGGCTTTTAGCTGGTTTTGCATCTCAGCTCTTCATATACAGTAGACTACTTATACTGCTAAGAATAGATACTAATGCTATACTATTATTATGTTAGTAGCATCAATCCAATTCTTTTAGATTTTACTGTTTATGACATTGTCATCAAGATCCACACAGTCACAACAAATGCACTCAGTGCAGTGAAGATATCAACTTAAAAGTAAATTTTCTATGCCAGATCTATGCACTTTCAAACAAGACTCTTTCCTCTTTCTTTTCTTTTAAAACTGAAACTTATTATGCAAAACAACATGGCACAAGTAGCTAATTTTAGCACATTTTGGCAGGAAACATCCCCTTCATTTTCCCCTCCAAACAAATGCTGTAAGTTTTGAGGACGTTAATGGTGTATTTACCTATAGGATGTCCTTGAATATTCTTAAATATGTCTAAAATGCAAAAGTCTAGTATCTGTATATACAGTATATAGCTACTAACTGATAATAGCTACTAATACTATACCATGACTTTGTGTACCTAATATTAATATTTTACTGTTTATTACATTGTATTTAGTACCTTGGTAGTTTTGTTAAGCTACAGATTTCTGTTCTCTGTTGTTATGCCACATATAACATTGAGAGCATATCATCTCAAGATGATATTATAAAGATTTGATAACTTAAATAAAATAACTTAAACCCACATAATTTCATGCAATTTCATTGTTTTTAAGTCATGACCTTTTTTGTATTCATTTGTGAAAATATTGACAGTACAAATCTGATTGTGAGAGTGTGAGTGTCCAAAAGCACTCATGTTCATTCAGATCTTCTGGAATTTGCCACTGGTTCTGATGTCTTTATAGTGGTTAAACATGAGATATAATGTGTTTTGGTTTAATGTAACATGCTGTAACAAAGAGTCAGGACCAGTGGGATCCATTTGCAGCTTTATTGACTTCACAGGCAGGTCAGACAGACAATGGGTCATCAGGGGCGACAGGAATATCAGAGATGAGACAGTACCGTTAACGTGAGACAGGCGAGATGTCAGGGCAGGCTGAAGACAACAAACAGAATGATAATCAGAGGCAGATAAAGTCCACAAGGCGGGCGGCAAAGGTTCGTGAGTCCAGAGAACAGATAGGGTCGGCAACAGGAAAGCAGTCCAGGGAATAACGCTTGGAATTGTATGCATGGCAAGACAAGACTTCGCGAACAGCTTGGCGTGAGCATGGCTTAAATAGGAATGGCTAAATTGCTAACACCTGGTAGCAATCAGGCCCAGGCACGGGGTTATGGGAAATGGAGTCCGAAATGGAAATCTAATACTCAGGTGACGGTTCCCTCTGGTGGCGATCGGAGGGAGCCACAGAGGCCTGATTTGTGACACATGCAGTCTTTGAACTCATTAATCTATTATTTGTTCCAGAGGAAATAGTTTTGCAAAATCTCAACATGTTTATGCAAATTCAGCGCTGTATATCAGAGCGCTGCCTGTGTACTTTTGACTGAAATGCCTCGCAACTTTTATGACGACAGTTGTTAAATATTATTATTCAACAAATACTATTTTATATAAACAATAGTAGTATTTAATAGTAGTGTTTAGTATTGAGAAACGGTGTGTGTATTCATGATGGTGATTTTAGTTACATTGTTCTGCCATTAGATGGGGACATCTTTGTTTTTGCAAAGTCAGCAGTAAAGATTTTTATATTAGAAAAATAATATAAGTTGTTTTTAGTTTCAAAAACAGCTTCACACAGTGAACAAATGCACTAAGCAGTGCTGTCTTCAGAAATCATCCTTAACAGATGAATGGATTTTAACTTTACAACAAAGGTAACACTTTCCTCAGCCGACATTCCAACTAATATTTTATTGTGAATATGAGATTGAGCTGAAGAATGAATGCTGTATCAGATGCTCTAGTTTAGAGAAAATGCATGGATAAATATATCTATTATGTGTTACAACTGTAAGACACAGTTAACTTTTATGAAGAAACTTGGCTTGATGTTCTCACAAATTAATGCAGGCAGATTTTCTCACGAATGCAATTGAGCAACTTTTCCAAAAACAGCAGATGGTGCTGTTGGTCAATTTACACTAGTCTCCTAAGATGCGAAACACCCGTTTATCTTTTCAGGGAATACAAACATGAGTGGGGAACAGGTTTCTGTCTTGCTATATCTATAATTAACCATTTAGATGTTTTCACAAAGTGACCCTGTTGTGAAGCTGTAAACATGATTGGTTAGTAGTAGTGACATGGCTAAACATTTAAATAGGGAGTCTTTTCCTATAAAAACCTGTACCTCTCTATACCACTTATCCTCTTTTTTCAGTCGTGGTGGGATATAGAATATGCTACAAATGTTGATACAATTTTTCAACCTCATGTCACGGCTGTCGTTCCCAAGCCAAGTCACGTCACGGTTGGCGATCCCGAGCCAAGTCACGTCACGGCTGTCAAACCACCATTTTTCTATTTGCATAAAGAATTTGAAAGTCAAAATGAAACTTTGCAGATTTAATAACATGTAACATCCTAAAATATAAAGCAATACTCTATAGGAAATTTCAACTGATTGATCATTTATATCATCACCAAATGTAAACTATTCTTGTTGAGGTCTATATACTATACATACATACATGATTAACATAAATACATATGTAAATTACATTACAGTACAAACAAACTATACTGTCTGTAAACAATTGTGTATATATATAAATGTAATGTAAACAGAATTGACTTGCAGTTGGTTACTTCATTCCTGCGATTGTTCACTTGTTAAATTGATTTTTTTTTTTTTTTTAAATTTATGAAGTCCCTTGTGTGACGGAAGTCTTAACCAGCTTTACATAGAGTTGGTCATGATGTTTCACAACCCAGCTATGTCTGAAATGTTGGTGAAGCCTGATGAAGTGATAAAGTTGAAGAAGTGGTATAAAGTCTTGAACATTAGAGAAGAAAACATTTACCAGGATAATTGTGAATCTATAATGTGAGTCATGATTATTAATATAAAGTTATTTACATTTAAAGAATTTTTGTAATTTTAAGTAATGCTAAAATTGTATTTATTTAGTTGCATATTTGTAATCATAATTCAGCTTTGCTGATAATAGAAATGCATTATTCATATACTAATTATACTAATTCATCAAGTTTCTTATATATGTGATATTAGCAGGATAAACCAGGCACTTCAGCTCGATCGCAGCAATGGAGGATTATTATGATATTTTGGCATATCCAATGAGAGTGACTTCTCTGGTCTTCCACTGTCTGACCTTGATCCTCGGCGTTCCTGGAAATGCATTTGTCATGTATGTTGCTGGATTGAAGATGAAGAGGACCGTTAATGCAGTTGGGTTTTTCAATCTAGCGATTGCTGATCTCTTGTGCTGCCTTTCCACTCTTTACTATGTGACCAGGAGCGCTTTTGGTAAACACTGGCCGTATGGATCCATCATGTGCAAGATTTTCCACTTCATTATGTGCATCACCAAGTTTACCAGTGTTTTCACCTTGAGCTTGATTAGTCTGGATCGCTTTACTCGGGTGATCACACCGGTTTGGGCTCAAAATCATCGCAGCCTGTTAATTGCACGACTGTCCTGTGTAGCGGCCTGGGCTCTGGCTTCAATTCTTAGTCTTCCTTTCATGTTGTTAAGAGAGACTTCCACAAAAAATAACGAAACAACATGCTTGAAATTTCAACGTAATGAAGACAATTTTAAAATGTATGATAGATTAAGGATAATCAGATTTGTGTTTGGCTTTTTGGTTCCTCTCATATGCATCACAATATGCTATGGATTCATTGCACACAAGCTAGGCAGGAGTCGTTTTCACTCTAGACGAGCAATTCGCATCATGTTGGCTGTAATTGTGGCCTTTTTTTTGTGCTGGTTGCCATATCACACAATGGAATTGATAAAAATATACAGAGAGGAATCAAGTCCTTGGACAGGCAAGGCAGTTTATCCATTGGCCGTCTCTTTGATGCATTTCAACAGCTGTCTGAACCCCATTCTGTATGTTTTCATAGGGCAGGATTTTAAGAGTAATGCTAAACTTTCTCTAAGACGTATTTTTGAAAGAGTTTTCTCTGAGGAGGGAACACAAATGTCACGTACCACCCAGTCACTGCAAATGCACACAGCTTTCTGATTTGTGTTACTTTGCTAAAACTATTGTAAACTATTGTAATTATTCAAAGTCAGCAACTCTTATTTCTGATTTTTGTATGACCAGTATAATAGAATCATATGATTTATTATTTTCTTTTGGTTGCCATCATCTTAGATGAAGTTTTTAACATTTCTCTAATAATGACATGTGGTTTCTACACTGAAATCATTACAAAATAAAATAAAAAATAATATACATAATTTAAAGGTTGTATTTGTGAATGAAAAGAAAATATCTTTTATTTTACTTTTCCTTAATCCAGTGATTCAGTTATTTTATCATTTTACTGTTTGTTCCCACTTTAGTGTTATGTGATTGAGCAAAGTGAATTATGTATGAACAGTGTTTTACATATAAAATGCAAAAATAATAAAGTTTACAGTTTTTTACAATCGCTATGACAGTTTTTTTAATACATTTAACAAGTTTCCTAAACTCTTAACACGGTTAGCACAATATCCGTCTTTGTGGGCTATACAATTAACACATTTCTTGTTGCTTTGATACAAAATGCATACAGTTAACACCAATTTAAAATGCTTGAACTTCTTTTACACACAAGCTCAACCAAGACCAAAACAATGTAATTTTACAGTCAAATTTACAAATGCTTTCACACTGTATGTCAGAACGGATAACATCATGTTTTAAACATACCTTATGTAGGCTAAAGTCAAAGTGAACAGCTGTTCATAATGTGAATTGAAACACAAATATATTCTCTGTATTTTATTCCATTGCCAATGAGAAACAGCTTATTGCAGTTATGGAAATATATAAATCACAGCTGATTCCCATCTAGGAACCACACTCAGGTGTTGAGGTTTTTCCAATCACATGATCATATGTTCTAAAAGAGGACTCTTTGGGCTGATCTTGTGTGGAAAAGGAACAATATAGAGCAACACAAAGAAAGAAAGAAAGAAAGAAACAAAATGCATGCATTTACTAAACCCAACAAAACAAAAATGTAGAGAGGCTTCAAATATAAGGGCAAACCTGACACATTAAGTAATGCAGTTTCTGTAATTTCAGCTGATAGTGTTTTTTTTGTCAATGTGTTATGATTGACTAAATGTTCCTGTTGGAAGAGAACATATGTTAGTGTTTGGAGTAATTATTTGTTTTTAAAGCATGCTTGCAGTGTTTTGTTAGACATAGTGTATTGTGTTAGTTTATTATTGTATTTTGAAAATTAGTTTTGGGGTTTAATTTACAATGTGTGATTTGAATTAACCGTTTTGCCAGTTGTGTGTTTTAGGTGTGTTGGTGCGTTAAGAGTTTAGGAAACTTGTTAAATGTATTGAAAAAACTGTCATAGCGATTGTAAAAAACTGTAAATATGCAATTATTGAAATGTTCAACAAACATTCAATTCACTTCAATACAGATTTTAATTTTGAGTTTAATTATTTATAATTATTGCAAACAGTTTTTTTTTCACTTAGTAGATTCTTTGTGCTAACAGAGGTGGCCAAAGCATAATGGTTTCAGTGCTTAACATCTTTAAAACCATAAAAGTCAGATATAATGCTTTAAAAGCAAAAACAAAAAATAATCAGTTACATCTTAAGACACATTTGCTGACAGTTACTAAGAAAACTGACCGCTGTAAGTTTCTAACAAAACAACTTCCTCTTTTTTTTCTCACGGCATACTGTTCTCAAGTGATATACAATAAATATTGTCACCCAGCTATAAACTGATAAATGTGGGCCATAAGGCATTAAGATATTATAAGCTTTAACATTATTATGTTTATTGTATATATGTATTATATATGTTTGTTTAAAACTTGTTTGTCTTTTGAAAATCACTATTTAAATACAACTCACTTGCAAATGGTTATCTACACTCCTGCATTTATTTACACATTGAATTGCTATTTATCACATCTATTTACATTTGGCAAGGCATTCATTATATATATATATATATATATATATATATATATATATATATACATTATAGATAGATAGATATTTTTTTTATTCTCACTTCATTTATTTCAGGGAATCAAATCCATGGCCTTTGGCATTGCTAGCACTAACTCTGCAGTTTGAGCAGCATGTGGAAGTTTTAGCCATCTGGCAATGATGTTTCCCAGCTCAGCTGAATGTTGGCATGTACAATGTGTACAATTTATATACAATGTCCCTATTGCAAACAATAGGTCACTTCAGGTCAGTAGTATCACTTGAACAGTATATATATATATATATATATACATACAACGACCGTGCTGATGACAGTTCAAATTACAGTGTCTTAAAGTAAGGATTGTAACAAAACATTAAACATGTTAACACAACTCTGACTTACTTTCCAATTGATTTTAATTGTTTTATTTAATGTTTAATTTATTATGTTGATTAATTTTTCAACAAATGTCTACAAAATAATAATTTCACTTAGAGATCATGGTCTTCTTTAGCATTCACTAATTTTATCACAAGAACAGGCAGCAACAAAGGAAACCGTGGCATAATGTGCATGTTTTCTATGCTACTAGTTTTAACTTTAGATTCTGATGGCATTATTAATTTTTCTGTATTCAGCTATCATTTCTTCATTAAGTTCTCTTTCGAGGGAACATTGAACTGCGTCCTCTAGGGGAATTCCTATAGGGGACATCTCCTTCGTGACCCATGTCTGAAGTATACATACAAAAACTACAACAGTACTGGCCAGCGACAGCCTATGACATCACCGCTGGCGTGTCATCACCAGTGCGACTGCATAGTATAAAAGGGTGCCGGTCAAACATATCACCTTTTCTTCTTCTTTAGCGATTGTTTTTGTTTGAAGTCATGCATCTCTGGTAAGCTTTGTGTTCTTACCTCATGTTGTTAGAAGTTTGTTTTGATCCGTGTTTTCTATTGTAGACACTTGATGACTCACACTTTTTTCGTCACTATATAGTCAGGTTGAGATTATGCACGCGATATCCTCGTGGGGCCGTTGCGTGCATCTGCCCCTCCCCCCGTGATTGATGAACTCCACTGCTAGGCATGGAAGGGATTGAGTTTGTGGGGATTGCGGCTTCTCCAGACTGATATTCTGAGAAGGGCTTTCCTGGGCTATGATATTTCAGTATGTTGATACATTACTATAATCCCTGGACCTGTCGGCCCTTCTGTGCAGGTTTTTTGGACCTTCTTGTCAGTGGGACCCCTGGCTGGTTTGGTGTGGACATCTTGCTATCCTGCAACCATCGCTAGGCACTACTGGGTTAGTTTTCTGATTGCTGTGTCCCTGTTACACCCCTCAACCCTAGGACATTGGCCCCTCCAGTTGTCTTCACATATCTCTGTGTTGAAACTTCTGTTGCTGAGGCACAGAACAATTTTGCCCGCTATTTCCACTCAGTGGAAACCCTCCTTGACTGGCCTGAGTGCCAGTAGCTCTTCAGGTTGGACTTGTGGATCTAGTGCAACCATTGGTTACCCGAAGACCCCCTCCCAGAGGGCTAGTTCAGGGGCTCACCTCATTTCCAAAACTGTAGGTGCTAGTGAGATCGATGCTCATCTCAGGACTTGGGAGTGCTCCCCTTGCCGAGGCAGGGTTCTGTAGCACACCATCCTAGGGCTAATTGGGTAGGTCCTCCCCTCAATGTAGGGCTAGGCACCTACCCTATGGCTACTAAATGCTCCCTCAGGACCCCATCAAACTGTCGGCCACTTGCTGCCGCCCGATGGGTTTCCTGAGACTACATGGTCATGTACAGAGGTTGTCTTACCCTCCGGGATATTTAGACCCTAACCTCGGGAGCTTTGCTATCAGTAGCCCCCTGCCCTATGGCTATTGGGTAGGTACTCCACTCAATGGAGGACTAGGTACCTATCCTATGGCTGCTGAATGCTCCTTCAGGACCTCATCGGATTTTCTGCCACTTGCTGCCACCCGATGAGCTTCCTGCCATCACACTGGCATAAACAGAGGTTGCCTTACCCTTCTGAGTACCAAGAGCTCTGACCTTGGGAGCTCTTGCTTCAGCAGCCCAGGTCGCCTTGGTAATACCTCCCCGGAGGGCTGGCTCGCCTCAGTTCCAGAACTATAGGCGCTGGTGCGCTTCTCATGAGTTTCTCAACTCGATGCTCATCTCAGGACATAGCTGTGCTCCCCTCGCCAAGGCAGGGTTCTGTAGCATGTCGTCCTAAGTCTGATTAGTAAGTCCTCCCCTCCACAAAAGGACAGGCTGCTGATCGCTCCCTCAGGACCCCATCGGATTATCGGCCGCTTGCTGCTGTCTGATGGGCCTCCTGCCATCACATTGGCATGTACAGAGGTTGCCTCACCCTTCTAGGGTACCTGGGTTTAACCTTGGTAGCTCCTGATATCAGCAGCCCAGGTCGCAGACCCTCCTCAGCCCTTGCATGCTTCTCAACATTAGATGAGTTTGGGAGCACTTCACCCCATTGGTAGTGCTTTCCTCGCCAAGGCGAGGTTGTTAAGCACACCACCCTTGGGCAGAATGGTTAGAGAGATAGGTATCTACCCTGCAGCTACTATCTTATGTCTGAGCTTCCTGCCTGCGGATTAGTTGCTACTTGCTGCCGCCTGATGTGTTTGCCTTCCACCACGCAGGCTGTATGGAAGTTGCACAGACCTCTTGGTCTTCTGAAACTCCATATGACAAGCAGCCTAGGCCATCTACTGGGCTCTTTCTACTGTGGTATCCTGTGGTATCTCTCTGGCACTGCAGCCCTTGCATATGCATGGCAAAGACCCCTCCACCAGGGATCTTTGAGAACATGCCACCCCTAGAAGGATCACACGATACCTCTCTAGCACTAGGGAAGGTCCTTTGTGCTGTATGGCTCTGACGTTTACCAGGTTGCAGCCTTTGGTGAAATGCTATCATCAGCCTACCTTGCTCCCCTCAATTTTGAGGGTCTCCCATGAGCATGCTGTCCCCTGTCGAGCATTCTTTCTGAGGATAGAATTCTTTGCTCCAGGGCGTTTCACCCTGGCGGGCCTCTTCCAGAGCATTGTAGTGCTCCCCTCTCTGGAGGGTCACTTGAGCATGGGCCTGCTCCTTGAAGATTAAGAACCTCCCCTAGATTTAAGGGATTTGTTCTTTGCTCTCAGAGCATCCTTCAGGGCCACTCTCAGAGCATCCTTCAGGGCCACTCTCTACTTCTGTCTGACTTTCCAATAGCCTACTTGACCAGCTTGACTAAGGTCATGCCGGTCTCTAGGCAAACCCTTGATTCTACCTAGGGTCTGACTCATCCACTGAATGAATCTCTCTTTCTGATTCCAAGCTTGAGACCTGCCTCTGGTCAGGCTTTGAGTAGCCTTACCCCTGCAGGTAAGTCAGGTATGTGGCTCAGGCTTTGACCGAGGGGATTAAGTCACTGACAGCCAAGACGTCTTTGGGGCAGCTCCCCTCACCTCGAGGGAAGCTAATAGTTTAACCTGTTAACTTGCATACACATATTTTAATCTCTTTAATCTATAGATGCACCAGCACCAGTGAAGTCATTCAGTTTTAATGTGCATCTAGAACGGCAGATTCATCTGGGAGTAGGTGTGTGTGCTGCGTCTTCTTCTTGTTTAACAGGTGTCAGCATTAAGGCACAATACTGCCACCATAATGTAGGCTAATGTTATTTATATCAAGTCATTAATTTTTCTTTAAGCATAAATGCCTATCCTCAGAAATTCACTGCATGTGTTCTAAAATGTAAAACTCTTGGCAGGCTTTGACATAGTGTTGAAATTACCAGTAAATGCACAAAAGTGAGAGGAAACAGTTGTTGACTAACTAACTTTATTATGAAACCCCCCACCAGAGCTCTACATAATTCTTAAGATTCAAGATATTTTGGAATCAGACTATTGAATTTGACCAAAAGGTGAATAGGCTAGTTTAGCTATCCACGTTATTTTGCCCATAAGAGTGGGCGCAGCCATTTGTGAATTTAATGTGTCTGGCTTTTGGTCTCATCCACTTCTAGCTGTACAGCTCGTTTTGCTGCTTGATATTGCAAATGTGTGTTTTACCGTATTATTTGAATTATTATTTTCTTAATTAAGAACTAGGGCTGACAATAGATTAAAAATTTTCATCGCAATTAATTGCACCCTTTTTGTGTGATTAACTGTTTCACACACTTAAAATTAAACATACAGTACACTATTTATTTTGTTTAACATGTTTATTTTTAATGATGTTTTACTAAACAAAGTTCGGGAAAAGCACATTCAGATAATCAACATCACCAATTTTTCACCAGCAATCACATCATCTATCCTACCACCTCGAGAGAGAACCTCTATAAATAGCTTAAGCCTTCTTAACTTCGTTTTTTGCAGTTTCAGCATCCCACAGTCATGTCAGAGTCTAACTTGCCCTCAAGCGATACCCCAATGCGACGCTCAGCTTCCCTCGTTGTCCCAGATGCTGACCAGCACGCTGGTGCCTGCCAGGTCTCCGAAACGGACCTCCGCTGCCAGCCCTGGCCCTTTCACAGCTTACCCCCTATCCATACCCCATCCCCGGTCTATGGCCCACGGCCCCACCTCCTAACTGTAGCGTGAGGTTGCCTTCATTAGTGGCACAGGCCCAAACTTCCTCCATGCTCCCCTTTCTTCCCCCCTTTCCTTCTGTCTCCAGACCTGATGCTAGCATGAGGCTGCCTCCGCAACCGTCTCTGGCGGCCACCATTCCCTCTCTTCTCTCTCTTCCCCATGCTCACTTCTTGCTGGCACCGATGTGCTGATGCTCATCCCACCGAATGCCCCAGCCCTGGAACCACCTCCTGTCTCCAGCAGCATCAGGCCGCAGATCCTATCAGGTGCAGACGTAGATCTCTTTTCACTATTGTCACCACTTTCACCTCCGCCGTCAGATCGCCAAATTGACTGCGGTGAGTCCTCCGTCACTGTAAAAACGCAGCACATAATCTGTCACTTATACTATAATTTTCCAAATTCATGATCGCCTTCACCCGTTATTCAAAGATAATTTGCACAGCATTCCCACACAGGAGACGTGGACTCAGTGTAACCCCTTGTTCCTATGCTGATTATGGTGTGTGTTGAACTACTTTGATTTCTGCCACACAGGAATGGGGCCCTGGGTTTTGGTCTATTAAACATTAAGGAATTAAAATAACATTTCAATTGCTATGTTGGTGTATGATTAATACTCCCAAAGTATCCACGTACATAAAGAAAGGAGAGTTAAAGCAGTGTATATATTTTAGTAAAATGGAAATCAAAGTCAAATATTCTGTAGATATCAAAGGACTAGAAGTTTACACAACAGATAAAACCAGTTATACCATGTATGAAACAGTTCAAATATGAACCCAAAATTCACCTTACACCAGCCAAACCTGAAACTGGAAATTAGTAGAAATCCTTATAGATAAATAAGGTGGGCCCACCACTCATGCACTGCCTCACTTACAGTCACTGTCTTAAATATAAATAAAACAAATCATTGTAGGCCTGTGATGTGGCTTGGGAGCTGGGAGGCCAAGAAAATGAAAACTGGCCCTTCACTTTAACAGCAACAAAATAAACAATTGGCTTGCACTTTCTTAGAAGTACTCATGACCTCAGCAGCTATGCTCTCCCCGTAGCCCTGCCCACCGCTGAAAAATAAACTCAGTAATAACTAAAAAAAAATAAGATGAGTCAGGTATTTAAAAGCAAACAATTTCTCCACCTTTAAAGTCATGCAAATCCATCCGGATTTCTGGAATCTATTTGGCATACGGTGGCGAAACAAATTCTACTTTTTCGTCCATCTAACCTTCGGCTGCAGCACAAAAAAATTCGATATGTTATCAGAGGCAATCTGCTGGATTCTGTACAACAATTATGCAATCCCCTACCTCATCCACCTTTTAGACGATTTCTTAATCATCTTGCCTCCCAGCTCCATCCCAGCTGTGTGTAGATTATATTGATGGTTACTGGTAATGCCCCCTGTGACTGTCTAAGAGATGACGTAGGAGGTCTAGGGGATTATGGGTGAAACACTGAGATAGGAGGTGATTTGTGTGGTAAATTAAAAAACAAGACCTCGGTTCTACAAAGGTGTCAGTTAATTTGTCTACACGCATCTACACTGCGCACCTCTCTACAGTTCAGGGAGTATTCGGGATTGGGCCCAACCACATACATTGAATTTTTAGGTATCCTATTAGACTTAAAAAATTCCAAGCTTCATTGCCTAAAGAAAAAATCGGCAGAACAATCCTGGTTGCCTCAGCCCTCTTACACAACCCAAATTGCTCCAAACTAGGGCTGTCAAACGATTAATCGCGATTAATCGCATCCAAAATAAAAGTTTATGTTTACATACTATATGTGTGTTTACTTTGTATATTTATTATGTACATATAAATACACACACATACATGTATATATTAAAACTAAATATATGTATATATATTTATACCTGTATACATTTTAGATTATAAATAAATATAAATATTTTATATATAAATCTAAAATATTTTTCCTTAATATATACATGCATGTGTTTGTATTTATATATACATAATAAATATACACAGTACACAAATATATAGTATGTAAACATAAACTTTTATTTTGGATGCGATTAATCGCGATTAATCGTTTGACAGCACTACTCCAAATGTGAGCTGTTGTCTATCTTCGACCACCTAAACTTTTCGATGCACATCATCCAGCAGGGCCGCCCTTTCATTTCTCACCTCCTCTCCCTCACGTTCTCTGTGCATGCGCTCGAGGATTGCATATGCCTTTCTAGCTTGTGCTGCAATGAACTTAGTGTATGGATAACTTTCCTCAAACAATGGAATGGCCTATCCTTTTTCTATGACAGCATCCTTTTTCTACGTGGCCCCCCAGCTGTCAGACTTACCACAGTCTCTTTCATCATCAGCATTGTTTGAGCTATATCATCTAGTCATTGCAGCATTCCTGCATCGTAGTGCATTGCAACAACAAAGCGGCCGTGCATATAAAACGTTCCTGTTCCCCCGCTTTAATGCCTTTCCTAATATGCCTCATTTGGATCTCAGCTTGTGACCAATTAATTTTAAATGCAAACACGTTCCCAGATCCAAAAATCAAATAACTGGCTCTCTCTCCCGTTTTGCCTTTCAGAAATGCAGGCTGCTGGCGCCAGATGCGGACCCACTCCCTACTCCAGTACCTCCATATTCAGAACTGATCTTCAAATAAACCACCCATTAAAAACCCTTATAAACGCTTCTCTCAATTCTATTCTACAGGCTGTGTCCCCCAGGACACTCCAATCCTATTTAACCGCATGGAAGTGTTTCAAAACTTTTCACAACGCATACAACTTGCTTTTCCGGACTTTTCCTTACTCATCATCACCTTGTTCATTTCCTATCGCAACATCAACAAAACCCTCCAAGCCAGCTCCATCAAAGTCTACCTTAGTAGAATTTAAATTTTCCACAAATTAATTTATGGCATGGGGAGAGTGGGGTAAGTTGAGCCAGTGGGTAAGTTGACCCACCCTTTGAATGTTGGCTACTGTAAACTTTTACTGTCATGTGACCATGTATTTTGGAATAACACATAATTTCTGCCAGACGGTGAAAAGGAGAAACACGTGGGAGGAGTGGAAGGTACCTGTTTTCTTTAAAAATAGTTTTTGGCTTGTTAACCCTCTGGGGTCTGAGGGTGTTTTTGGGCCCTGAAGAAGTTTTGACATAGCTTGACATTGCATTTTTCAGTACCTTAAAAACATATTCATGTCTAAAGATGATATTGTAATCAGCACAAACTGGGCTACAATATATGTAAGCAACATGAATGTACATGAATGTACAAGATGCTTTATTTCACATTATAATCAAATATATCTTTCCACCCCTAATGGTCCCTAATGGTCTGTTCGATATTCCAAAAAAGCTACCAAGCCAAGAATCTTTTGACAAAAATGTTTATTAGTTTCAGTGACATTTATTTCTTTATTCTAATTAAGTTTTTATTTAATTTTACTCAACAAACTCTGTTTAGTCTGTTTTAGGGAAGGTTAAAACTTTGGTGTTCTACGCATTGCTTCAGAAATACAAACAATTAAAGATTTGATTGGTTTTATGCTGTTAAAGTTAGCTTTAAGATAAGAAATATGACTGTTTGTAAAATGAAATTTGATGATTGTTAGATTTTAAAAGAGATAAATTATCTTTAAAAATTTCACATGGGTTTGAATCAGATTCAGTCAGGTGGTCAGTTTTCACCCAGATGGTTCATCTGGTTACCTGACTTGGGTCAACTTTCCCTGAACCTGGGGCAAATTGAGCCACAGGAACGCTTTTTTTTTAAGAAGCCATAATTTTAGAACCCAGCATCCTTTTGTCATAGACACATTCTGGTAATTTTAAATGATAGGAAACATCGTAAAATTACTGTAGATACTTTTATTGTACTTCTGCCTCATTTCCCCTTATCTTGAGGACCACATAAGTAAAAAATGGTCCATCTTACCCCACTCTCCCCTACCCTCTCAAGAAATTGCCAGTTCCCAGACAGCCATGCTCATCAAAGGTATCCAAAATCCCCAACCCACCCACCCACCCACCCAGACACCAGAAACCAATAACCCTAGACATTTAAACCAAATGGAGGTTACCACTCCATTCACACCACCCGCACACTCTACCTCATGTTCATATTGGCCTTTTTCCGTTTCCTCAGATGCTCAGAACATACGATCACATCCTTTCAAAACCTACATACAGTCGGACAACTTCCACATCAAAAAAGCTCACCGAACCTTCATCAGCCAAGTCGATTTAACACCAGCTCTTCCATCTAATCCACCCCCAGCCACTCATCCTCACATTCACCGTTGTGGCACAGCCCACTTCCGCAGCATCGCCATTTCTGCGGAAGCCCACATCTTAGTTTCCCCAGCATCGCCACTTCTGCAGAAGCCACATTTTCGTTAAAATGCTATAGCAGGGCTGCCAAAACTTGGTCCTGGAGGGCCAGTGTCCTGCAGAGTTTAGCTCCAACTTGCCTTAACACCTGTTTGGAAGTTTCAAGTATGCCTAATAAAGGCTTGATTAGCTGGTTCAGGTATGTCTAATTGGGGTTGCAACTAAACTCTGCAGGACACCGGCAGCCCTGTGCTATAGCAACGATTCTACTTCATGCAACATCCAGCACCCCTCCAAAACTTAAGACCTTGTTCTCAGATGCCGCAGCATCGCCGCTTCCGCAGAAGCCACATTCTCGTTCAAATACCACAACAACGATTCGACTTCACGTGACATCCAGCACCCCTCCAAGTCTTAAGCTCCGCAAGTTTTGCTTGGTTATCAATGCCCCGGCTTCTGTCCTGCGCTAAAATGTCACACCCCTGTGGACTGTTTATGTCAGTTTTTCCCCCATGTGCCCATATTTGGCTTTTTTCCTGTTCCTGTCCTCGTTATGTCAAGTAAAGTCACAGCTGTTCTTCCTGTGTCAAGTCAGAGCTGCTCTGTCTGTGTCAAGTCAGAGCTGCTCTTCCTGAGTTCAGTCAGGTCACAGCTGCTCTTCCTGAGTTCAGTCAGGTCACATTTCAGCTGATTGTCCAGAGTCATGTTATGTCACAGCTGATCGTCCAGACTCACGTCACAGCTTATTGTTTCAGAGTCATGTTACAGCTGTTTGTCCAGAGTCACGTCTTGTCTCAGCTAATTTCCCAGAGTCTCGTCACATCACAGCTGATCAACCAGAGTTCACTTTCTGGCTGTTCCACCGGGATATTCAAGGTCAGTCTTTTGTTGTCCCAGTCTGGTATCTAGCGTGAAGGATAGGGAAAAAATTATTTATCTCCCTTTGGCCTTTTGCAGTTTTTTTTTTGTTATGAACAAATCTGCGTTCGTTATATTAGATTATAAATTACTGATGCATATAGCCTATCTAGCCTACACTCTGTAGGTCTACCTATTATTTATTAATTTTAGGCAATAATTATTTTAATAAGTAGGCCTAATTACGAAATATAGCCTAATAATTCGTTCCAAAATTTAAGCCAAATCTAGTGAAGGAACGAATTAACGAACGAATGAATTTGTGGCAGGCTGGCAGCTAAGCCTAAACAAGAGAACGAATGCTTAATTCGTGGCCATAATTTAGACTAAACGAAAAAATGAATTCTTAATTTGCATAAAAAAAGATAACTGTTCTAAATTCGTGGCCGTGATTTTGTCTGCATGCCGTGATGATCGGGGCTCCGTACGACCGAATATAACCTTAGCCTACTTAGACCTATACAGCCTCATTTATTATTGTATGTATAACTCACCTTTTTCTGCACCATGTTTGCGTAGTACTTTACATTTATGTATAAGGCTTGCAACTTCGTTGAAACAATATCTGAACTACACAACTGCTCTACTATTCTCGATTTCTACAGCTTCTCGATCGCGAACAAGTAAATCACCAAAGGGTATTCTGGGTTGAGCGAGCGGCGCTGAGCGTATTGAGCGAGCGGAGCGGAATCTTCAGAAAGGCGCTCTGCGCTCTTAAGGAAATATTACCGCTCCGCTCACATGCTCTGTTTGCAACAATAAAAATATATTTATGTCTTTAAAACAGCGACCTGTTGACGGACACTGTGCTGCATTGTCACAGGAATTAATTAATCCATTTGGAATTAACCTGTGAACCGCTCTATACGAATATACATATCATTACACCCCTATTTATAAGCCATGGACTTCCTCTTCCTGTTTGCAGAATATTTTGAGTGTATCTCGCTGTCTGTGATAGCATTCTTTGAAGCCAGTTTCCTGTTCCTAGTTCTAGTTTAGTCTCGTCTTGGATTTATTCTCCTGTCTTGTCGAGATTATTCTTGTGTCTAGCCCTCATATACCTGTTTGCCAGTGTTTGACCCTGCCTGTTTTATGACTATGTCTCAATTCAATGAAAGCTTGCATTTGGATCACTTCATGTCTTGTACATTCCCCATTACATCTAACACATTACCGGAAAACAGTTTACTTCCGCATTGAAAAATAAGGAGGATAGACCTTTTGTAGCTCTGCTCTGCTCATTTAAACTAATTTCCCTGTCTACTGACATGTTATGACATTCAGAACTCTACAATTAATAAATCCACTTCACCAGCTAATTACTATTCAGCAGTTTTGCTATAGAGTTAATGCAAAAACAGAAGATGGCTGCAGACTTGTTTCTCTGACACATAAGGCCTATAGGTTTTAACAGTTTTAATGAATGTGTAAGTGTATTTATACGAGCGTATAGGACGCTCAGTGGGTTCAGGTGTGGTGCAACCAAGATGGGTGTGTGCGTTTCCGGTAAGAGAAACAGGAGAGGAGATCCCAGTTAAACTGTTTAATGGAAGGATGATTGTATATGTTGCTTGCCACAAGGTTGTGTGTGGTCTATAATATACAGAAGAGATACAAACAAACAGTTATAAGCATTTCAGTAAATTGACACAAACATTCAGGTAAGCAATATATCAACATACACAATCCAACCGCGTGTTGGTCACAACAGTAAATTATTAAGTAAACAAGGACGAGCGGATTGCACGACCGTTGCGTATGTTAGCGCAATAGCACAAATGTTGAACATGCAGCGTCATCAAATTTAACATACCAAAAAAGACTGAACCAACCGGAAAATATATACTAGTAGGGGAACATAATTATTAATATTTTAATAGAAATACACTTGTTCTGAACTCCAAGTCCGATCAGAAAACGTTTAGTTTCACTTTTAGCTTCACTCTCGTTAGTGACGCAGTTTAAATGCGTTACATCCCCGTGTGTACATAGACGATCCAGATAAATAATATCAATTAGCAAAGGTAGAATATATATTGGAAACTCACCCGTAATCATTTACGCACTGGAAAACACATATACAAAGTTAACTAAACAGTCCAGCCAGCCTGATTGGGAACCTGCTGCTATCAAGACAACATGTCCGCTCCTAACTCAGCTGCGCATGCCATGTGCCACACGGGGGCGTGGTTAGGGCTTTCTCACACAGCCGCCCCCAAATGTGTGTAAGGACATTTGAAATAGTGAGAAACCTAGTTAATTAGGAGGCTCAACAGGGTCGTCATCAGACAATTTAGGGAGTGGGACTAGACGGGAAACGGGTCTCACGTATGTGCGATTTTGTACCTGAACTTCAACTGTCCTGGTTCGTCCATCGAGACCAGGGAAAGTGTTAGTCACTTTTCCTACTGGCCAACAAGCTCGGGGAAGTTGTGGGTCCACTATCAGTACCACCTGGTCCTGACCAATTTCTCCTCCATCCTTACGCCACTTCTGTCTTTCTTGTAGATTTGGGAGGTAGTAATGAATGAATCTAGACCATAAATGGTCAGCAAGTACTTGGCTATGTTTCCATCTTCTGGTTCCCAAAAGATTACTTGAATCATAGAGCACTTGTGGGAGTGAAGAATCATGGCGGCCCATTAGCAGGATACTAGGTGTAACTGGGTCCAAATCTGATACGTCTGAGGACACGTATCCCAAGGGCTTGGCATTTAGGATGCCCTCTACCTCAATAAGTACGGTACGTAGTACAGTTTCAGGCACTGTTTGATCTTTCAGCACTACCTTGAGGGCCTGCTTTACTGACTTAACTTCCCGTTCCCAAGCTCCCCCGAAATGAGGGGCGCCAGGTGGAATAAATCTGAATAATATCTGTTTTTCTGCAAGTTGGTCCCTTAGTTGAGGTATCATGGCATCATAGGCTGCTTGCATCTCTTTGTTTCCTCCAACAAAGTTGGTACCGTTGTCGCTAAGGAGCTCGAATGGTTTCCCTCTTCGCGATATGAACCTGCGGAGTGACATTAAGAATGCATCTGTATCAAGGCTCTCTAAGAGGTCAAGATGAAGACAACGGGTGGTTAGACACTTGAATACTATTCCCCATCTTTTCTCCGTACGTCGGCCGATCTTAACTGTGAATGGACCAAAACAATCCATTCCAGTGGAATAGAATGGGGGTTTGTACAGACGTAGACGGGTTGGTGGGAGGTCAGCCATTTTGGGTATACCAGGATTAGCACACCATTTCTGGCAGTCCATACACCGGTATTGATGCTTCTTGATAGCTTCTCTTCCTCGCAGAATCCAGTATCGTCTTCTCAGCTCAGCAAAGACTCTTTCTGGCCCAGGATGTAAAAGGGAGGAATCACAGTCCTTTATCAGAAGCTTGGTTAAGTTGTGTTGCGGATCAAGCACAATGGGGTGTATTGCATCCAATTCCATATGCTTAGCATGTCTTAATCTCCCTCCGACCCTGATAAGTCCGATGGCTCTATCATACTCGGGTGATAAGGATGCTAATCTGCTATTGGATGGTAATGGTCGCTCAGATGAAAGGGCCTTAAACTCCTCAGGAAAGGAATCCTTCTGAGCCCTTTGCAGAAGGAGCTTCTCTGCTGAGATGTGACTTTCTGAATCAGCTATTGACTGGGTGGCGGAGGTAGCCGCCCCGTGAAGGGATGTCACTGTAGCCTTTAGTAGCTCGGTCCAGGTACTAAATTGACTGATGTCTGGAAGGGAAATGTCTGGACTAGTGCACACCTGCAAGCACATTGCTGACCTTTTTAATTCGGCCTCTGATTCGGGTTCTTTGGCTGGCATAGTGGGCCAACGTGACTCTGGCTGAAGCAGAAATTCTGGTCCATTACTCCAGCGGCATGGTGAGGTTAAATCCTTTAACGACTGGCCCCGGGTTATGATATCGGCAGGGCTGTTCCCTGAATCAACATACCTCCAGGAATCAACATTGGTGAGTGACTGAATTTCGGCCACCCGTGTTCCCACAAAGACTTTGTATCTGCATGACTCAGATTTAAGCCATTGGAGAACAGTAGCTGAGTCTGACCAGAGAACGACATGATTAATGTCTACAATTAGTTCTGCTTGAAGTACACAGGCCACCTGCGCTCCGGTAAGTGCCGCACTCAGTTCCAGGCGAGGGATCGTCATCTGCTTCCGATGTGCCACTCGTGAACGGGCTAACACAAATGCGACATTTATGTGCCCTTCATTGGTTTCTGTGCGCATGTAGGCCACTGAGCCATAAGCCCTCTCGGATGCGTCACAGAATATATGCAACTCCCGACTAAGGATTTCCACATGCCCCTCAAATGAAGTGTAACACCTTGGGATCACGATCCGATTCAAACTTTGGAGATCTTGTTGCCAGTCTTGCCATCTGGTTAACAGGCTGTCAGATGTGATTGGGTCATCCCACCCAAGATTGTTCTTCCACAAATCCTGGACCAGCACTTTGGCTTGAGTAGTGAATGGGATTAGATAACCCAGGGGGTCATACTGAGATGCCAAAACTCTGTAGACATTACGTAGAGTTGGTGCAAGACATCCAAATTGGCTAGGTTTGTAGCTGAACTTGTCTGTGAGGCAGTTCCACAGTAACCCAAGTGTTCCTTCCAGGAGGTCAGTGCTCTTTTGTGATAACCAGAGTTCACTATTCTGTGATCTTGCTTCAGAGGGGAGGTGCTGGATAACCTCTGGTCTGTTGCTTGCCCACTGGCGGAGCTCGAACCCACCAGTGAGTAAAAGCTGTCGCAGGTCATCTACCAATGTTCTAGCTTCCGCAACTGTTTGAAGGCTATGGAGACAGTTGTCTACATAAAAGGAACTTTTGACCGTTCTCACCAGATCTGGGTCCACTTGCGGGTGCTTCTGAGCAATTTCCTGGAGTGCATATATGGCACAGCACGGGCTGCACGTTGTGCCGAATGGTAACACTTGCCACTCATAGATCTTAGGTTGTTCTGTTCTCTGCATGTTTCTCCACAGAAAGCATACAATAGGTCTATCCCTTGGCAAGAGGCGAACCTGGTGGAACATACCCTTCACGTCTCCACTGATGGCTACAGGATGTTCGCGGAACCTCAGCAAGACACCAAGTAATGACGGACCCAGGATGGGCCCTGGCAGGAGGAGGTCATTTAAAGCGTGGCCTTGGTATGAATAAGAACAGTTAAAAACAATTCTGTCCTTATTGTTGTGCGTCACCATATGGTGAGGGATGTACCACGACTCTGGGGGTTGATCAGCTTCTTGAGTTGAGACCTCTGCCACGTAGCCAGCTTCTTGTAGTTTCTTCATTTCGGAACAGTAAGACTCAGATCGCCTAAAGTCTTTGGCAAGTTTACGCTCAGTACTTCTAAGATTTGCCATCACTGCTTCTTTTGGGGCTTTAAGAAGGCCAGCATTGGGCCGTCTAAGCAAGGGGGTAGCATATCGCATGACTCCATTAACTTCTACCTTTGTGGTATGTGTCTGAAGAAGAGTAAGGGCATACTGGTCTTGTTTGGAACGAGTGGCTGTTTTCTCATTTACATAGGGCAAAGTATCAATTTGCCAGAGACGTTCCACATTCTTGAATAACTCTGTATTCTGTGTGGCGGCGGTTATGTGGAGACACTGTGGGGTAGAAAGAGTGGTTTGACTGAGCCCAGTGGGACCTTGGAGGGTCCAACCAAGTCTGGTACAGACGGCAACCGGTCCATTTGCAGCTCCCATGCGCACTGGCTGAACGGACATAAGCAGGTGAGGCATGTCAGACCCGATGAGCAATAGAGGTTGGGCTCGGTCAATCAAGGGTAATGGCAAGGATCTGAGATGTTCATACTTGCGCTGAAGAGCAGACACGGGGTAAGTATGTTCTGAAAGTCTCAGATTATCGGCGGTGAAAGCATGAGTAATCGAGTATTTCCTGCCTGGTCTGTGCAAGGGTGACACACAAAGAGAAACATTGGCTCCATGCAGATTAACTACATCTTGATGGACTGTGCGTAGAGTGAGTGTTTCAGGTTCAGAAGGGAGATTCAACTGATCTACAGCTTGGGATAGGACAATACTGCGCTCTGAACCATCGTCTAGCACTGCGTATGTTTCCATAACTCTCTCTTGATTGTGCAATAAGACCTTGACTATCTTGAGCATTACCTTTTGCGATCTGTTGGGCCGGTCTAAGTAGACCTGAGGGGTAGGGACATTGACCAACAGCACACTCTTTTGGATCTGTAAGGATGCATCATGCAAGATGGTCAGATGTAACTCTTTACAGTTTGTACAGGGTCTTTTCAGAGTACAACGGTCTGTATTATGACTTCGCCCACATTTCCAACAGCGTTTCTCATTGGATATCCACTGTATTATTTGATCTGTGGTCAGGATCTTGAACTTGGGGCACGCATTAAGGAAATGATCTTTGGTGCTGCAGTATGGGCAGAAAGGTTGAATCTTAGAAGGGGTCTTAGATTTCACCTGGTCCCGCAAAACTGAACTGGCATCAGCTGAATACAAAATGGATGTTGATCTCTCCTTTGGACGAGGAGGTACCGACTTTTGCTGGTCTTTCTTTGTGGCTCTAGTCGTATCAGTTTGATACATTGTAGCTGCCTTGTTGGAAATGCACTTCGCTTGTGACTTCATCTGCAGCCATGCAGACAGATCAGGTAATGTATATGTGCGGTCAGTGCCAGTTTGCAGAATACCTCGGCCAAAACAGTACTCAACAAACCCATCGCGATATGATGGTGGCATCTTGCTTAGCAATCGATCAACATGAGAGCCACAGCACAACTCGTATCCGTTTGGGCCCTCCAGCGTTCTGAGCATCCCCACTAGTGTTTGGATAGACAGGGAAAAGGAATCAAAAGCTTCTGCATCACCAAACCTGACTGCAGGTGCGTTCAGAATGACACCTAGTTCGGACTGGACCAGTTGCCGTGGCTGGCCGTATTTATCCTGCAGCGCTTGCAATGCAGTTGTGTATGGCCCGGGGTCGTACATATATGCTTTGGCCAACTGGAAAGCACTGAGGAGTTTTAAGTGACTTAAAAGGACCTGATATTTGTAATGTTCACTCAAATGAGGTTGGTTATTCATTACATTGTCTAAGGCCATCTTAAGTAGTGCAAAGTCGCTTTCCCGGCCAGTGTCGAAGTAAGGGATAGCCGGCTTGGGAACACCGTAGGCTGAGGCAGCTAACATTTCCAGACCAGGTGGTTGGGCTGGCGAGGGGTACGATACTGCCTGATTATGAGGGGTGTCATGTGGGGGAACAGGATATGGTACTGCTGTCCAAGGAGGACTAGGATTCGTGATTTGGAATGACTGAGCCTGAAAGGGAGCCCCTAATGTTACAGGAACCGCAGATGGGACTATAGCTGGAACACTGACTGCAGGTGTCAAACTATAAGTCACAGAGGTATCTGAATAATGGTAAGGCCTGGCTACCGCAGCTGGATTAAAGGTTTCAGGAGCAGCATAATCGTGTCTAGACCTTAAGGTGGGCTGGGTTACCTCGGCAGCTGAGGTGACAGATCTGAATGGGGATTCAGCTACTGAAGCAGTAATGTGTACAGCAGGTAATACGGGGGGTGGCATTACTGATGACACAGGCGCAAAGTTGCTGTGGCAAGGGGCAGAATGACTAGGCATTACTAGGGCAGACTTAAGATCAATGGCAGCAGCAACTCTGTGTTGTTGAGTGCTTACCTCAGACGGAGGATCAACAGCTAGGCTGGACTGTGGAGCAGAGACAGTAACATCTTGAGATTCCTGTTTAAGGAGTTCACAAATGTATTTAGCAACCTCAAGCTCATTTTGAACCTTTTTGAGACGCCGCCGACTCTCCACCTGCTTAGCTAGTGACTCTCTAGCCTTAGTGGCTTGTTCCTGCCTATACTGTGCTTCTCTAGCCTGAGCATCAAGTCTCTCACACTCTTTATCAACAATGGCATCCTCTTCCATCTGCTGTTGAAGTTCTTCCAGGTCCAAAGTCTTTAGCCTTTCCTCCAACATGGCGGCTTGGAGATCGGAGAGTGCATGTCTGGGAGATCTGCGTTTTGCACTGCGATGAGATCTGGATGATGTACTGGAAACCGTACCAGAAGATATAGATCTAGATCATGTCTTGATGTTCTGGATGGTCTCTGCGAAGCTGAATCGGCAGGAGGTGGTTCTGGATGTAGGTTAGGCGGGAGCTGGACTTCATAATCTGCGAGATGAGCAGGAAGGTGTCTTTCTCTTGGAGGACGAGGTCGGACGACAGGCTCACCGATACAGGGGGTTTCAGCAGGCTCAGTTGTACTGGGAATTACAGGATCCATCTTGAGGCACATCCGGCTCGAAGGACCATATACGAGCGTATAGGACGCTCAGTGGGTTCAGGTGTGGTGCAACCAAGATGGGTGTGTGCGTTTCCGGTAAGAGAAATACACTTGTTCTGAACTCCAAGTCCGATCAGAAAACGTTTAGTTTCACTTTTAGCTTCACTCTCGTTAGTGACGCAGTTTAAATGCGTTACATCCCCGTGTGTACATAGACGATCCAGATAAATAATATCAATTAGCAAAGGTAGAATATATATTGGAAACTCACCCGTAATCATTTACGCACTGGAAAACACATATACAAAGTTAACTAAACAGTCCAGCCAGCCTGATTGGGAACCTGCTGCTATCAAGACAACATGTCCGCTCCTAACTCAGCTGCGCATGCCATGTGCCACACGGGGGCGTGGTTAGGGCTTTCTCACAGTATTATATCTGCAGGTCCTGCGACTAATCACCATTATTTTGTGCAATTTATTCACTATGTTTGCCAGTGTTTACACCTTGGTTTACTCAGGTGATCACGCCTCTTTTTTTCTGTGCTGGTTGCCGTATCACACAGTGCATTTGATAGTAATATATGAAAGAGATTCATGGATCCGTTGGCCATCTCTTTGGCGTATGTCCACAGCTGCCTGAATCCCATTCTGTATGTTTTCATGAGGCAGGATTTTAAAAGCTACATTAAAAAAGCTACAACTTGCTTTAAGTTTTCTCTAAGGAGGGAACACAGTGTCATTATTAATTTATTCAGTTATTTCTATGCCACATCTATGTGCTTTTCAACAAGACTCTTTCCACTTGTTTTTATATATTGTTTTTTGATTACGTGTGACTTGCATGTCCAAATACTTTTTGGTTCCACTGTAGTTTGATAATTTATTCAGTGTCTTTTCTGATGAGATATTTTCAGAATATACAGTGCCGCTTGAAAGTTTGTGAACCCTTTTCTATATTTCAGTTTTCATCATCAGATTTTCATTTAAGTCCTGAAAGTAAACAAAGAGAACACAATGAACCCAAAGTGAGAGAAAAGTATTTTCTTTGTCATTTATTTATTGAAAAATGATGCAGTGTTACATAGCTGTGCGGTGCAAAAGTATGTGAATCTTCTGGATTAGTGTTGCCCCCTTGGACAATAATGACGACAACCTTTCCTTTTCTGTAGATTTATTAGCCTGGTTGTTTTCTTTGTTTTTTTCTGCAACAAATTTTGGGCTGCGAACTTCAACGGTAGATCACATACATTTATTTTCTTCTCTAACATTTTCTCTTGTTCTATTTTATCACACAGCGCCCCCCACAGTCTACATCTTCCTATTTCACTTGATATTATATTAGTGCAATTTATCTATAATAAACAAAGAACTGAAAACAATTTAATAATTATTTGAGGTCATTACACCCTCCCCCACTAAGAAAAATAAAATGTTACCAAATTTTTTTTTACTATTTCTGGGTAAATATTTCAAATGACAGTGTAATATATGCTTTCTCACAGCTTAACAATGCAATACAATTCACATCTACTTCCCTACAATTGTGACATTAATACAATCATCTAAACTTTTAACCTTGATGTACGTTGAGAGGTGTCTTGTCTTTAGGCTCGCTGATGGGCCCCCCAAAGCATCTTGTAACGACAAGTGGACACAACCACATACACCTCCACAATGTATTGACACATTTTCAATGTCACTTTTGCACTGCACTTTGCACTAATCTCTTTCATCCTGCTTTTCAAATTTGACTTATACTAGCAAGACTATAAATCTGCTGCATAGCATTACTATGACTGTAAACTTGCAATACCCTTAATAGTTTGTAACCAACTCAAACAAAACATTACTTTGAACTTAACCATTTCAACTGTTGCTTAATATAAAGGATACAGATTCAGGTGATTGTCGCTTAGCTGGGGTCGTATACAGCAGGTTACCACATCAGCATCTTCACCACAAACACTCCAGTTCACAGGTCGAAGTGGGGGCTCGCCCAGAGTGCCATACGTGTAGAGATTCTTGGGTCGCCTATTTCTGGCAGAAGTCCTCCTTATAGCTTCTGATGCAAAGTCACCCTCTTCATGTTCTACTTCTCCTGTAGATCCTTCCTCCAGCTCCTGATCCCCTTGAAAATCTCCCAGTACCTGTTCATCAGACTCCTCTGAATGCCTCTCCAAGTCAGGTAAGCTTCCAGGTTCATCAGCGATTCCTTCAATGTCAGGTTCCTTCTCAGGTTCTCTGTTTCTCTCCCCTCTTCTTGGATGAAATTCTGCTGCACGTGCATCCAGATCCATTCCACTTCTCTGTGTTGGAACCCACAAGTCAAACTCTTCACTGGAACTGTCAGTGCTGTCCTGGTGAGTATTCTGTTGCGGTTGTGCTTTATGTTTGGACCTGTTCCTGTGAACTTCTTCTTCCCAGAGAAACATCTGCTGTCTTCTGCTCATCAACCAGGTAAGGGCAAGGTAATAGAAGGTTTCGGTGGAGGACTCTTTCTTTTCCGGCCCCATCCAGTGGTACTATTACATACACTGGGCCATCCTCTCCTTTCCTTCCTTTCACCACATATGTTTGCTTTTCCCAGTACGCTCGCAGCTTTTCTGGGCCACCTCTTTCTGACAGGTTTCTCACCAGCACATGATTACCTGGTTCTAAGACAGAACTCCCTGCCTTCTTGTTGTAATTCCTCTGCCCCCTTGCAGCAGCCTTCTTCATATTCTTTGTAGCAATCTCTTTTCCATCTTTCAGCATAGTCAGCGTGAGACTGAGTGTTCTTGACTTGCCTTGTAGGTAGCACCAGATCAATGGGGAGAACTGGCTCTAGACCAAAAAGAAGAAAGAATGGAGAAAGTCCAGTTGACTCGTGCACCATGGAATTATAGGCATGGACAACTTTGTTAAGGTGGTCTGCCCAATTCGACTTCTTCTTTGTCTCTTCCAGGGTCCTCAACATCGCCAAAAGTGTCCTATTGAACCTCTCTGATGGGTTAGCTTGGGGATGGTAGGGGGTTGTACATGAATGCCTAATCCCACAGTAACTCTGTAGCTTTTTGAACAGGTTGTTCTCGAACTCCCTCCCCTGGTCATGGTGGATCTTTGTGGGAAAACCAAAATGCATGATGAAATCTTCAAAGATCTTCCTGGCTGCTGTTTTTCTAGACTTGTTTCTGGTGGCATATGCCTGGGCAAACTTTGAAAAATGGTCTATGACCACAAGGATATACTCCGCTCCCCCTCTACTTTTCGAGATCATCTCAAATGGAGCCGTTGTCTCTGGATTGGGGTTCTGGTGACTTCGGCTTCTTTCGTTTAAGGCATCGACACACTCTTGTGACAAAATGCTCCATCTCTTCTCTCATTTTTGGCCAGAAGAAACGTGCACGAGCTGCAGCCACCATACGATCAGCACCGAGGTGAGAAACGTCTTCATGTAAGTACTTGTATATCATCCTTTTCAACTTTTCTGGGACAACTAATTGAGTTTTTGTCATAATTTTTCTTTGCAGGATACCGTCCTCATCAATCTGCAGGTGATGCCATTCTCGTAAGAGTCGTCTTACAGCTTCTGGTTCTTTCAATTTTTCCTTGTGTCTGAGGTAGAGTTGTTTCTTTTTCAGTTCAAGTACTCGGCTGATGACTTGATCACTGGGCATTCCTGATGTCTTGGCATGTTAGTCGTTGAGTAATCTCTGATCCACCCTTCAGCTCCTCAGGTAAGACATCTATGTTGCAGGTGATTGCAGATATCCAATCCACTTCTCCCCGTCGTTGTGCTTTAAGGGCATCCCTGATTGATCCCAGAACTTCTGGCTCACATTCCTGAGTGCACTCTTTGACTGTGACTTCAATGGGCACTGATCTCCGTGACAAGAAGTCTGCATCCCAGTTTGCCGTCCCTGGTCTATACTTCAAAGTGAAACGGTAGTGTGCCAGCTCCGAAACCCACCGTTGCCCAGTTGCATTGAGCTTTGCAGTTTTCATGACATATGTCAACGGGTTGTTATCACTGTAGACAGTGAAATGTGGCACGTAAAACAGGTAGTCATGGAAACGTTCTGTAATCTTCCATTTGAGCCCCAGGAATTTCAACTTCTCTGAGTGCAGCCTGTAGTTCCTTTCGGCAGGGGTCAGAGTCCGAGATCCATAACCCACTACTCGGAGCTTGCCCCCTTGTCGCTGGTACAGTACGGCTCCTAGCCCATTTTCTGACGCATCCACATGAAGAACAAATGGTTTTTCGAATTCTGGGTATGCCATAATGGGTGGGCTTTACAACTCTGCAATCAGCTTCTCCAGTGCTTCTTGATGTCTCCCTGTCCACTTTACTGGCTGTGAAGGAGGTGCTTGCGTGGAAGGACTTCTTTTCTTTCCTGCCCCTTTCATTTTGTACATACCAGGTTTCATCAACAGTTCATATAAGGGTTTGAAACCCATGAGCTTCCTCACTTCACGAACAGTGCTAAGTGTTTCCCACTTGAGTGCTTGCACTGCCTCTATTTCTTTGGGGTTCATGCTGTACCCATATTCAGAAATAGTGCGGCCAACATAGCAGACTTCCCGCTTGAAAACGTTGCATTTCTGTGGCCTTAACTTGATACCACACTGCTCCTGTCGCTGTAACACTCTCCTCAAGTCATCCAGGTGCTGGTCGAAGTCCTTGCTGAAGACTAACACATCGGCAAGGTAGGTACACAGATATCATCCCTCAACTCTCCTAAACATTCTTCCATGTACCTCTGAAAGGCGGCGGGGGCATTCGTGAGGCCAAAAGGTATCCGCACTCACTCATAAAGCCCCCATGGTTTTATGAATGCCGTGCATGCCCTACTGTCTTCACTCATGAAGCCTTGATGATAGACTTTACCCTGGTCCAGCACTGTGAACCAGGAGTTACCTCAGAGGTTTTCTAGGATCTCCTGAATTCGTGGGATAGGATGCCGGTCAGGGTGTGTCTTCTCGTTGAGCAGCCGATAGTCCACACAAAGACGCAAGCTCCCATCCTTCTTTCTCACACACACAATGTCCATTTTAAGGTCCCAGATACATCCAGTATCCCAGTCATCTTTGGCAAACACTCCGCTATTCTCTCTCAATAGCTGTCTCACATGTTCCTGTTGTTCCTCGGGTGAGTGATTGAGGTCCACTGGAGGGTCCCATTCTTCACTTTCCTGTAGCCTGGGCAAAGTCTCTGGAGGTAAGTCTTTATTGAATTGTGATGACTTAGGTTGGTGTTCAGTCAGAGGTGGTGGTTTCACTTCCAGTGTATGGATGGCATCTGCTGCATGCAACCATCCCAGAACTGTCCGCACAGTAAGGGTTACCTCTTCATCTGTGGTATTTTCTACCACCACTGTGATTCTGTCAGTATCTTTCGATAACATCTGAATGAGCTTTTATTCCTGCAGGCCAGGGTACATCTGAATTGGGCTCCAGCATCACATGTGTTCCCAGAGGAACCGTCTTATCCAGTTATCTCGCGCACCTTGGAAGTATGATAAATTTCCGTCCCAATCTTGCAATATGACAGCCGTTACTGTCTTTGTGTTTCTTCAGGAGAGATAAGATGGCTTTTGCTTTCCTAGGGCTAACTTCCAGAGATGAACTCAGTGTGTTCACAAGGCAGCTCAAAGGAATTTGTTGGGCTGTATTAGCTTGTATCAACTCCTCAATCACATTAAAGCCGATTATCGGTTTCTCCACTTGGATGTAATGAGAATTGTTGCCAGCAAATGTCTGTTTCTTTCTTCAGTCTCAATATTTCCAGACAAGCAAAACTCCGCTTCCATCCAACCTTCATATGGGATGCTTGTTCCATTTGCCGCTGTCAGGTTAAGTTCTCACCTCTGTGTCAGGAAGATGTCTCTTCTTCCACTCTGCACCCACAATTGACACTTGTGCCCCCGTGTCCCAGAGCACCGATGTATCAACACCTCCTAGAGAGCATTGCACCAGGCATCGGCGTCCCGCCAAACTAGCTGTTTTCTCTTGTTTAGTTGACCATGATCCTCCAGGTAAGTGATCTTTTGGTAAGGTTTCCATGATGTCTGAGGTCATCTCAATTTTGTTTGATGTCACATGAGTCACAGTTCGTTTCCGACAGCCCGCTGCCCAGTGCTTGCTGCTGCCACATTTGTAGCAGTGTTCACATCTTCCTTCTGGGTTGGACTGCTCACACTGGGTGCAACGTCTGGTGTTTGCTTGGGCAGGTTAAAATTGATTACGAGTAAATCTCTGGTTACTTCTTCTGTTAGTCTGTGGTTGTGATGTTTGCGCAAGGCTTGTCACTTGAGAAGGCTCTGGATTGCTTCACATATTGCTTTATCGTGTGCATCCAGCTTGCCCATTAGGTTGTTGGGTTTTGGAGCTTTCTCTTTCTTTAGACTGACACCTTTATCTTGTCCAGCATGTGTCTACTCCTCTTCATTTACTGTAGCCACCTTAACGCATTTAGGTCGAGAGATTGCGAACTTGGATTTTCTCTCAAGTTTAAAACTATATGAAATGTTCATCTTCTCCAAAAGCACTTCATCTTCCACCAGTGGGTTTTCTAGGCAGGGTTTCAGATCTGTGCATATGCTGTCATCATGAAGGCAAGTCAGCACTGTCTGTAAAAACTGATTCTGGATTAAATCGTAGTTGTATTTTAATCCTGTCTTCACATTTTCAGATGCTGACAAAATTCTCTGTCTGAGATCCATAGCCTGGACTAAAAACTGTATCGGCATTTCCCTAGGTTCTTGGACTGCCCGTGTGAGTGTGTGATACAATTCTGTTGCATCCTTTTCAATGAAATGCGCCCTGAGATTTTGTTTCAGAACAGGCAATGTTAGATCTGTTCTACTTTCCAGATAACTTCTCAAACTGACACCTGGGATGATGGCTTGAATGACTACCTCAACAATTTCTCCCTCATCATAACCTCTCTTGCATGCCCTGTGGATCTGTCTGTCCAGGCTATAAAGTTTAATTTGTCTCTCTGACCAGGTTCACCAATTTGTCCAATAATTTTGAGTTCTTTTTTATACACTGGATGCATTAATTAGTGCAACATTTTCTCCTGAAACAGATACATTTCACATTTTTCTGTCTATTTTGGCATATTCCGATTCTGTTCCTATGATTTTCACTAGACCAGCCGTTCGCTGCCCCTCGGCACTCGTTTGAGTCGTTTCACACTATACAACGGAAGAGGTGTCGGTTTCCACCTCGTCATAATTTTTCAAACTGTCAATTTTATCCTTTGCATCTAACAATATAGATAATCCTTCATCTTCAAGTGAAACAACATCATCTCCCTCTAAATACTGCAGAATACGCCGTCTCAGCTCATGAGGTGTGCGCGTTTCACTCTCCCTCACATCCAGCTTGAGTATTTCACACAAACTTCTCAGTTGTGAAGCGGATAACTCGAGTAGTTTACTCTCAATCTCATCCAGCGTAGCTTCCCACTCAGGCAACATTTTGGCCACTCGTTCAACAGTCTCGTGTACTCACATATGCAGTTATCGTTCCGCCGTTTCTACAGTCCTTGCACTCCGTGGCTCGTGGTCATTGTTTTTCTTTCGTTTTTCCTTGCACTGCACCCGCAGCTTGTTTTCTCACTTACTGCCCGCACCGTTGTCGCGTTCAGAAACACCATTTTTATGTTGCCCCCTTGGCCAATAATGACGACAACCTTTCCTTTTCTGTAGATTTATTAGCCCGGTTGTTTTCTTTGTTTTTTCTGCAACAGATCGGACCAGAACGGTAGATCACATACATTTTTTTTCTTCTCTAACATTTTCTCTTGTTCTATTTTATCACACAGTGCCCCCCACAGTCTGCAACTTCCTATTTCACTTGATATTATATTAGTGCAAATTATCTACAATAAACAAAGAACTGAAAACAATTTAATAATTATTTGAGGTCATTACATTAGTATTTAATTTAAAGGTGAAATTAGAGTCCATCTGTGCAGATGTGTTTTCAAAGGGTAGTATGTGACCTGTTTTTTCAAAGAACAGGGATCTATCAAAGTCTGATCATGTTTGTGGAAGTGAATCATATCACAAACAAAGGAGATTACTGAGGATCCTGGAAAAAGAGTTGATGTTACTCATCAGGCTAGAAAGGGTTACAAAAACATCTTTAAAGTGTTTGGACACAAATCCACAGTCAGACAGATTGTGCAGGGTTCGAAATTAACTTTTTTACTTGGTAGCACTGGTGCTCCCAACTTCAAAAGTTAGGAGCACCAGTAAAAATTTAGGAGCACCCACCAACAATTAGTAAAAAATGTACTTGTCCAGGTAAAATTTTCTTTTGGCGTAAATGTAATATATTCCAGTATCACTATTCTATGTGATATTTGCCTTAAACATTTTAACTTCATGAAGGCCAATATTTTCCTAACCTTACTAAATGTACGTGTCATTATTTACGTCAGATTTGTACTTATCAATACATTTAGTTAGAATAATTAGACATATTAAATCAGTATCAACCAACTCCATTTTTCCAATACAGAGGAAAACAAATCCTAAGTGCATTTAAATGTCTTTACTGATTCCAAAAAATGCATTTGTGCAATAAAATTGCAAATGCATAATGTTATAAAATTAAAGTTTTAGTTTTTTATACATATACATGTAAAATGTTGGTAAAATGCAACAATTTTTAAAATATGAAACCGAACCACCAATAGGTGGCGGTAAGAGACTGTCTTAATGAATAAGTCACGGATTCAACCAGTTCGTTCAAACGGTTATTCAGAATGGCTCGAAGATTCGCGACTGTTCTGCTGCGCCTTTGCTTAGAACTATTTTTGTTAGCAAAATGGTCAATGATGTGTCTAAAATGTAAGTCAGTTAATATTAACTACTAGTTTATTGAACTGCTGTTGCATAACATCAATGTCATATCGTAATGGTGCTTGTTAGTGTAATGTTTCTTACCTATATATGCAGGGTGCGATTTGTGAAAAAAGCAGAGGGGGGGATGCTTTTGAAAACTAATATTAGTGTAATCTGTTAACACTGCACATTATACATCTTTTTAGACAAGTACCAGATAACGAGTGTCATGTCATGAAATGTGATCACAATTTCATAAAAATATTAGTTAGTCCTATTAATTGTAACGATTTCATTTCAAACAACGAATAAATTATATAAAGCGAGCAAAGATCAACCACTGCGTCGCAAAATGATTCACTGTTTCGAAGCGCTCCAATCAGATCGCGAATCATTTGATTCAGAACCGGACTTTAAGGCGCGTTTCGCGAATCATTTGACTCAAAAGGGGACTTCAAAGCGCGTATGGTGAATCATGTGATTCAGAGTCGGACTTTAAAATACGTATCGCGAATCATTTAAACGGACTTTAAAGCGCGTTTCGCGAATCGTTTGACTCAAAAAGGGACTTCAAAGCGCGTATCGCGAATCATTTGATTCAGAACCGGACTTAGGAGCGGGTTCGCGGGATGTTTTTATCCCCACCGGGGATAAATATAATTCAGCAGAGGCAGAGATGCATAGACCAGAGGGGGGAAATCCCCACCATTCCCCCCCGGCAAATCGCACCCTGTATATATGTTATATGCAGTTTTTTTTCTACCACAGTATGTTTGTTTCTTTCTGTTTGCTGTTGCGCCTATAGGTTGTTTTTAATCACGTGATTCTGATGACGCGCGAAATTCAGATGGAGGGCAGGAAGTAAATGACAGAATGCAAGACATGGAGGAAAGTTTGTATTGTAGCGGTTTAGACTCGATTTCAAAAGAACGATATAAACAAAAAATAACAAAATATGTTGGACGTGATCCTTACATAATGAAGAAGAGCGAATTTTCTTCGGAATTAAAATATTTGCCTGCGATCGAGGCGGTAGACATTACCAACTATCTCGTCGTCCAGACATCGTTCTACTCAACGAAACAGATGAAGGCGTACAAGAGTATGGATGCATACAATTATTTTGTTAGCGGATGGGTCAACGACATTGGTACCAAGGTGCTCCAAAATGACAATCGTTTGGTTTTTGCCCGCGTGAGTAACTTAACATTTCTGTCCTGTCGATTGACCTAGCAACAAACATTTAAAGCTGCTGCGCCTCTTGACATTAGCGTTACGCTTGTTCACTTTATCATATTAGGTTAACCACTCTCAAAGATCCGCCGAAACACCACTAAAAACGTGGGTTATTGCAAAACATGACGGAGAAGTCATTGCAGCACACTGCAATTACATGGCAGGGTAAGTTTACAGTCATATTTTATGTAAATGTTAAGAGTAGTTTGCTTGTAGTATTTGTAGTTTTAAATAAAGATATATATTTAAAAAATATATGTAATATAATAATGATATTAATAATGTTCTTATTGATGTTATTACATGTTGATGTTTTAGCCATTTGTGGTTAATTCTGTTATGTTCTTTTTAGATTGTCAGAATCCTGCTCCCATGTAGGGGCAGTTCTTTTTTCTATTGAAGCTGGTGTTAGGATGCGAGATACAGCCTCCTGCACAACCGAAAAGTGCAAGTGGCTGATGCCATCACATGTGCAAAAGGTATATAGATGCATCATACATATTACTGTTCAGAATATTATTCTACTATAGAAAATGACAGCGAATGCCAATTTGTAAAACAAGCGTCTGCAGGGAAAGTAAGATAAAGCACTTCAACTACAACTCATTTGGTTTCGTCTTAGACTAACAACATACGTTTAATTTACTGTAATTCCCCTTAAATGTGCAGTATATTAATAATCGTTACGCTTATCAATTTTCCCAGATTCCTGCTGCTCCTGTAGCTCTTATAGACTTTTCCTCAGCAAAATCAAAAAAAAGAAAAATGGATGATGCCATCGCTGGGACATCATCTGAACAAGCCAAGGTTGAGACACAAGTTCAATGTCTAAGGGTCAAGAGATGGTCAGAAGTCTATGATAGTTTTTTTGAGTCCTTAAGCAAAAATTGTCCAAGGAGTGCTGCACTGATGACTAGGGAGAATTACTACAAGGAATTTGTTCCCAAATCTTGCATGCTACCTAAAACTGTTCTTGAATACAGAACAACAGAGACTCTGCAGTTGCCCCCTAAAGAACTTGCAGAGCTGTGCCAGGATTTTCAGCTAGAAGAGCTTACCCCGTCTCAGGTTCAGGCTGTAGAGAAGGCAACTCGAAGCCAGGCTGCATCCAGAATTTGGTATCGACAAAGGGCTGGGCGCATAACTGCCTCTAAGCTTAAACAAGTTCTTCAAACGAACCCCCTGAAAATGTCCAGGAGCTTGATTAGGGTCATATGTTACCCAGAGGCACACAGGTTCACCACAGTCGCGACAAGGTATTTAGGGCTTGAATTAGGATAAGACAGAGGTGAGATTTTTGGTAAGACTACCACAAGGGTCGCCATAAAGGTATGGGCTTGTAAAACAAAGGTTAGGCAGGGGCAGGGATAAGTATAGGGGTAAGGATGATTGTAAATATTTAATCCATTGAACTATAATGTTGCAAAATTTCTAAATTAAACTGTGAATATTAAATTACCATTTCAATTGTCATTAAATGTTTCTGTGTACTTTTTACAGTTATGGTTGCAAACATGAAGCACAAGCCAGAGGAGAGTACGAAAGGCTGATGCGTCTGGAGCATGAGGGCTTCTCCTGTATGGAAAGTGGTTTCTGGCTGAATCCCAAGTGGCCTTACATGGGAGCCTCACCTGATGGGATTGTCACATGTGACTGTCATGGAACTGGGATTTGTGAGATAAAGGTAATATTATGGTTCATTATTAACAAGGAAAAAAGATGTTTGACATAAAATCATAATTGCACTTTCCTATAAAGACAGTTGTAGAAAGTTACTACATTTTTTTGTGTAAGGCTTGGTAGTTGATGTCACATAAACATTTAACTATTTAAGATTTAGTTAAATTGTGTTTAGGAAAAATTGTGTTAATTAATAAATCTGTTTCTTACTTGTTTTTACTGTGAATTTTAGTGCCCACACTGCAAGAAAGATGACCTGCGTCTGTGTGCTGGAGACAAGGGGGGATTCTGCCTTATCAAAGATGGGGATGAAGTTATACTGGATAGGAGCCATGGTTACTACTACCAAGTCCAGGCACAGCTTCACATTGTGGATTATGAGTATTGTGACTTTGTGGTGTGGAACTGTAAGGACATTTTTGTGGAGAGGATTTCACCTGACATGGGCTTTTGGGATGATGTGATTCCCAAAGTTGAGAATTTTTTCAGAAACTGTATCCTTCCAGAAGTTTTGGGACAGCAAGTAACAAAATAGCAGACACATGATTCAGAGATATTTTTCAAAGAAAAATACTCAATTGCACAAATGTATCTTTATAAATCAGATGTTTATTGTTGAGATTAAAAAGACTACTCAACAAAAAGTATTGGTTGTTTTTTATAGTAACCGTGTACACTTTGTAAAATAGCTACATTTTTAAGGTATTAGGGTACATTCCAACAAAAATACTGTGCTGTTACACTTTTTTTCTAACTTATAGCAACATTTCATAATTTTTATACATCAACAGTTTTGATTAACACCAAAAGTTTTTTTTCATTTCATGAGTTCATTTTTAACACAATTCTGAAATGGTATGTCAACATTTGAGAGGAGCAGGTTTTATTAGAAAAGAAAATAGTAATTACAATTGAATAGAACTTCATTTTTTTTTACCCCCAGTTTCATAAATTCTTATTCCAGTGGGACCACAGACTCTGATAAATTTGACAAGGCACAGCAAATAACTCCAATTTTATCAATCAAAGACATGGACTCCCCTGGTTTTTTTGCCATGTGTTCAATGGGCATGGCCCTACTTTGCAGAATTTGATATTTCCTTCTAACTAATCCAATAACCCTTTCAACATGAATGCGCACATTAGCTATTTCTCGAGTCTGTTCCACCTCGTCTGCTGACAACTGTCTTTTACCTTTAGTGAATGCAGGTATCTGTAGTGAAGCACAGTAGAATCCTATGCTATCCCCAACATTAAACCCACGGTCTGCTAGAACTATATCTCCAGGTAACAGGTTTTTTAGAAGGTCACTCCTTTCTGTAATTTGCTTGTCACTGACTCTTCCTCCCCAAGCAGAAGATATGTAAGAGACATACCCTTGGGGTGCAATGCCGATCAGAAACTTTACAGTGTGGTGATGCTTATAGTTTGACCATGTTTGTGCTCTAGCAAGCAAATTAGAAGGTCTTTCAATAAATACTTCAAAACAGTCTATGATCACGGCAACTCTACATCCAAATGCTTGCCTGAATGCCATTGGCATTGTAGCTTGAAGCACATGTCGCTCTGGCCACTCAATTAAAAACTCCAGTCTCTCATGAAGAATGCTAATCAACTTGTGCCAAATTCTGGAAACTGTGGAGTATGAGACATTAAACCTGAAAGCCAGATCTTTCAAAGGAAGATTTAGTCTCATTCTCATCAGAACTAAAATTAACTGTTCAAATTTGGACAGTATAGACAAATGACCACAGGTGATATAAGGTTCACACAGTTGAAATACCTGCATTAAAACTAAAAAGTTAGGGAGTCCAGTGTAAAATTTTGTCAAGTCTTCATTCTTCTGAAAAGACTCTTTACTGAACGGTGTGTCAAGTGCTTTAGTTCTAAGATCACCCAGCTCTGCTGTGGTGTGCTTGAGAACATCTTCCATCCTCTCAATGTCATCCATGGATAGGTCAGTCTGGCATTCTGCATCTGCATAAAACATATAGCGGTAAAGAAAGGGATTAGTTACTCAAGTATTAAGAATTATGTTTATTGTGGTCTATTTCTACTTCTTAAATCAACATTCTTACAAAGTTTTAAGCTATCTGGTCCAATTTGTTTGCAGATTTATTATTTTAAACATTTCACATTTTATACACCCAGGTGAGTTTAAAGAGAAATACACAAATACTGGCAACACTTATATAAATATGATTACTTTACCTTGATGATCATGTAACATCTCTCTGTTGTCCTCTTGCTCGGTTTTCTCAGCTGCCTCAGGGATATCCTGCAATACCTCCGCAGCTTCTGCATGTTTTTGTTGATCGTCTCTAGACTTCATCCTCTCCGTTCGTTTTCGCGACGATTCTGACATGGGCTTACATTTCTGATAACCTAGGTTAACTGTAGGAGCCCAGTCTACAGACTCGACATCACTTACAGAACTAGGGCAACCTAAAGAGAACAATAATAAGTTAGCAAAAAAAGAAAAACACCCAACAACCTCCTGCGAGGACTTTATAGGTAACGTTGTTAATATTACAAATTGTACAGTTAATAAGAACAAAATAAAAGAACAACAAAATAACAAAAAAACATTTTAGCTTCACAAAGTAAACTCTAACTTTATTTAAACATAGCATATGTTGGTTATATTAACTTACCTTTGACAAAGTGGTCACAGCATACGCGAGCATTAGCCGACTCCGCTCCTCCCGATCGCAAACGCAGGTTTTCAATCCATTTTTTCCTACGTTTTTCAGTTAGTTTCTTGAATTTTTCCCCCTTATGAGTGACAACCTTTGGTACTCGATAAAAGCTTTTCGTGGTTTCTCGGTTTGACCGATTTGAACATCCATAAACAACGCAAAACATAGGCATTTTCAGTTTCTCCTACCGATTTTTGTATAGAAAAATCACTTCCTGCCCTCCAGCTGGATTTCGCGCCACAGCAGTGACGTCATTTGCAAACAACCTATTAGTTTTGAGCCTCAACTGACGCAACCTTGATACTGTCCGTTTTCAGTCACCGTTTAATACAGTCAGAATCATCTCAAATTTCGGTGCTGCGCTAGTTATCGTTTGTTATTGATTTTTTGATCGGGTTACTGTCCGGTAGGGCAAGTACAATTCTCTTTCACCAGTGCCATTATTTGTAACGTTATGCAGTTTGCAAAAGAAATCTGTCAGTGTTCTTTTCATTTTCCCTCTTTTTCAGCCCTTTACATTTCCCGTAGTAGTTAGCAGAGTGATTGACAGCTAATATTAACCAATCTAAAATCTGCACGGCAGACCGGTCACCATATCAGCATTCAGTACACAGAAGCCACATACTGTGAACGTTTTTAGAGAAATGAAAAGAGGTCGCACGACAACAATTACATGTACTCGCACAAATGCTCCCAAATATATTTTGAGGTCGCATAGATACAATTTGGTCGCAATTTCGAGTCCTGTTGTGTACAAATCAAGGAAATTCAAGACCAGAGCTCCAAAGGCAGAATGTAATAGTCTGCAAGGTTGCCTGGTAAAGATACCCGGGTAACTTCTATATAACTTCTGAGCATTTACATAGTTTTAGGGAATAATGATTGTCTGTTGAGTTTAACAACAAAATATAATTCATAAGAAACAAGACAGTTGAAGTTCTTCATTTAATCCCTTTGGATGTACACAATAGAGTATATAGAGTTGTAAACAAGGTGTTGCTGTCAAAGCAAAAATAAGTATCCAAAAAATTGATCTTGTTCAAACTTGTCTCCATATTAAACTTGATCGTAGGAATAAGGTTGTTTAAATAAAACAGAAAACGATCCAAGTCATCATTATCTCTTGTCCAGATTAAAAAAATGTCATCGATGTAACGTTTATAAAAAATGACATTGGGCTAAAACGGATTGTTATTGTATATGTATTCTTGTTCCAAGTCGCTCCCATTGCTGTACCATTCTTCTGTAGGTAGAACTCTTTGTTATATAAAAAGTAATTCTTAGTCAATACAAGTTCTGCCATATCAACAAGAAGTTGTGTGGAAGGTGTAAGATCACTTCGTAAATCCAAAAAATGTCTCATTGCGGCAAGACCCATGTGGAATGTTAGTGTACAGACTGACTACATCCAGAGTCACGAAGGCTGTTCAGCAACAATAGGTCTGAGATAATGATAAATAAAAATTGATAAAGGCTCTGTAATAGATCCTATACAACTGACGATTGAACTTAAAAGTGTGTTGTGTACTTTAGGTAACAGTGTTTAACTGTTTGTGAATATCGGGTAAAAAACAGGTTCAGAGTCTGTGGGATGTTCAGATGAGGCCTCAGATGAGCTACCAGAGGAAGGTCTGAAGAAGGCCAACATGTGACCGAAACGTTTGCCTGTTTTTATTCAGTAAACTTTATGCATTCCATCTCACTTGTGATCCTTCCTTTCATGCTTGTGAGTGTGCGAACATTCTACAAGCTCTTCATTCTTTGACGCACCTCAATTGGACTATTTTTGAAGGTGCGGTGAGTCTCTGGTTGTTTTTCTGTACTGAAAGTAGCAATATTACATAGTCGACTTCTATCACATATCTTAATCAGAAATCCTATCATTACTCTGTAATGCAGATTTAATAACATGTATAAAAAAACTAAAATGTGGACTGTTATACATACACATATAAAGCAATACTATTCAGGAAATCTCAGCTGATCATTTATATCATTATCAAATAAAACCATCCTTGCCGAACTCTCTATACTAATAAATACAATATTAAATTAAATTACATTACAAACCAACAGTAATATTATAAATGTCTGTATACAACTGTAAATGCAAGTAAACAAAATTTACTTGATTGACTTCATTCCTGCATTTATTTACATGTTAAATTGCTATTTTTAGTCTAACGTCAGTATTTTTTCAGTTTATGAATTCCCTCGCGTAATGGAAGTCTTAACCAAATACATAGAGTTGGTCATGATGTTTCACAACTTAACCATATTTGAAATGTTAGTGAAATCTGATGAAGAGATAAAGTTGAAGAAGTGGTATAAGTGGTATACGTATCTTGAACATCAGAGAAGAAAACATTTACCAGGATAATTGTGAATCGAATCATTACAACGTAAGTTATAATTACTTATATAGATTTATTTATATCATTTTAAAGCATGTAAAAATAGGATTATTTGGTTGCATATTTCTAATTATAATTCAGCTTTGCTGATAATAGAACTGCATCAGTTATATACTCATTTATTCATCGAGTTTCTCATCTGACACAACACTTTAAATATAATTTATGTTTTTACACTGACAATATGTGATATTAGCAGGATAAACCAGGTACTTCGGCTCAATCACAGCAATGGAGGGTTATTTTGATATTTTGGCATATCCAATGTGGGTGACTTCTCTGGTCTTCTACTATCTGACCTTGATCCTTGGCGTTCCTGGAAATGCATTTGTCGTGTATGTCGCTGGATTGAAGATGAAGAGGACTGTTAATACAGTTGGGTTTCTCAATCTAGCTATTGCTGATCTCTTGTGCTGCCTTTGCTCTGTTTTCTACGTGATTAGGAGCGTTGATAAACAGTGGCCGTATGGATCCATCATGTGCAAGCTTCTACCCTTCATTATGCTCATCACCATGTTTACCAGTGTTTTCACCCTGAGCTTGATTAGTCTGGATCGCTTTACTCAGGTGATCACACCGGTTTGGGCTCAAAATCATCGCAGCCTGTTAATTGCACGACTGTCCTGTGTAGCGGCCTGGGTTCTGGCTTCAATTATAAGTCTGCCTTTCATGATGTTAGCAGAGACTTACATAATAAATAACCAAACACACTGCATGTATCATCGAACTGATGAAGAAAGTTTGTATGGAAGCTTATGCATCATCAGATTTGTGTTTGGTTTTTTGATTCCTCTCATATGCGTCACAACATGCTATGGATTCATCGCACACAAGTTAGGCAGGAGTCGTTTTCACACTGGACGAGCGTTTCGTATCATGTTGGCTGTAATCGTGGCCTTTTTTCTGTGCTGGTTGCCGTATCACACAGTGATATTGATAACAATGTACAGAGTGAAATCAAAAAGTTATTCTATAGCTTCGGCAGTTTATCCGTTGGCCATGTCTTTGGCGTATTTCAACAGCTGTCTGAACCCCATTCTGTATGTTTTCATGGGGAAGGATTTTAAGAGTAATGTTCAACTTTCTCTAAGACGTGTTTTTGAAATAGTTTTCTCTGAGGAGGGAACACAAATGTCACAAACCACCCAGTCACTGCAAATGCACTCAGTTTAGTGAAGATATCAACTCATTTCTTCAAAGATTATGTGATTTTTCTATGCCAAACCTATGCAGGATTTGTTTTTACTTGCTTTTAAAATTCTGTTAGCAAATGCATTCAAAGTGACTTCTGATTAGAATTTTTTTTTGTATATCCTATTGTATATTTTCTAGACAAAATAGTGAAGTATCTTGACACAGTTTTTATTTAAAAAATAAAACTTAAGATACACAAAACAACTTTTAATAAGTATCCACTCTGGTTTCTTCCTTGTCTGGAAGTTATGAAATGCATTAAGTGGATCTAAAAAGATCTGTTCTAAAACATCTGCAATAAAACATAGATATGATATTGTTTTATGTTACAGTGAGAATTGCGTGATACAAACTTTGACTTTTTTTCTTGCATTTGTGAGATTATATCCCGCAATTCTAATTTTATAACTTGCAATTCTGACTTTATTTCTCGTATTTGTGAGATTTATATCCCACAGTTCTGACTTTATAACTTGCAATTGTGAGTTTATATCTCACAATTCTGAGAAAAACAGTCAGAATTGCGACATGTGAACTCGTACTAGTGAGATAAAACGTCTGTATTGTGAGATAAAAAGTCACAATTACCTTGTTTTTTTTAATTCAGTGGCGGAAACAGGCTTCCATAGATTCCTGATTTACAATACTCAGTTTTTGTTGCATTGATTTTAATGCAGTTTTTATTTGAAATACATTTTTTTTTTTTCAAACTGGTTTACTGGTGTTTTTTTGTGTACGGAAAGTTCAAAAGCAGCTTGCAGTCTGTAATACTGATGCTATTTTTTGCTATAAGTTTTGAGAAAGTCGGTGGTGTGTCTTTTGATGGGACGTGGTCTACAGGCTGAATTCTAATTGTGGTTAAAAATACATGTACATGAATATTCTGTCTTGCATGCAAAGGTCTGTATATACAGTAGACTACATAAACTGCTAAGAATAGCTACTAATGTTATACTATTGCTATGTTACTAGCTTTAATCCAAATTTTAATATTTTATGACATTGTCTTCAGTTATTTTCTAGTTTTGATATAACATTGTTTTCACTTTAATGTTGTTTCGTGATCATTAAACATTCAAAATGACTTTTAATTTGGACAAAAAGTTTATTCAGTATTATATTTAGGCTTTCTGGAATATTTGATTAGCCTGTGGTGTCATTCTTTGGCCAAATATTTAACAAGGCCAAACTGTAGGCTATAAATGATCGTTGTCTCAGTCAAATATTTTATTTTTCTACATAGCCTTTCAAATGTCTTCTCACATAATAAAAGTATTTAAACCTTCATGCAATTTCATTTTGTAAGTTTATTAGTTAGTTGCTTTGTATTGGGGTCCTGGTCACCCTTTTGGTATTTATTTTGTAAAAACTGATTGTACATTGTCCCTCATTTCTTTAAATAATAGGCCTACTTTTACTTAAATGCCTGCTCCTAAATAGCCTATTTCACTAATATTAAGTCATTTGTTTATTTTTTTCATTAAGCATAACTGGGACCTTTGAATTTCACCAAACTGTAAGTAATCTGAGTCACTGTTTTTTACATGATACTTGAAAAGAACAGAAGCAAAAATAAGCAGTCACTGTTTAGGATGCATGTTTTGCTGACTATTTTTCAGAAGAAAACTCTTATCTCAGTCATTTCCACTTTAAACATGTTCCTCTTTTAATACATGTAAGACTGTCTATTTTATATTTGCCACATATTACAGTCCTGCAGAACATATCTCCAAAAGAAGTGTGTTTTAAGTTAGAATTACTGTTGTTTTATGATCATTAAACCAGTCAAATTATCTTTTGATTTGAACAAAAAACATTATTCATTGATATTTAGTCTCTGTGGGATACTTGATTTTGATTAGCCAGTGGTGTCATCATGTGGACAAATTATTTCATGTCTCTCATATTGCGCCACAATGCACCATTTCACATAATAAAATAACTTAAACTCATACCAGCATTTCATGCAATTTCATTTTGCTAGTTTATTTTTTAAGTAGTTTTGTATTGGTGTCCTGATGGCCTTTTTGGTATTTATTTTGTGAAAATATTGACTGCACAATGTCCCTTAGTTTTGCAAATAATAGACTTGTACTCTACAATTAGGGCTCCATTGATGATTTCACTTCAAATACCATAAAGATAATGTTCATAGTGAATGATAAATAGAACAGAGATTAAACCATTTTTCTTCATATATTGCTTCTTTAATAATGTTGATCTGTTAATATTTTTTTGCTTTCAGTTTAACTGTAGGTAACCTCATGCTAATGTAAACTAATTTAATGTTATTATCATTATGGAACCAAAATTGGGCCACATACAGTTGAAGATAAAATTATTAGCCCCCCCCTGTGAAATTTTACATTTTTTTTTAGAATATTTCCCAAGTGATGTTTAACAGAGCAAGAGAATGTTTTCACATTATTTCCTATTATTTTTTTCTTCTAGATAAAGTCTGATTTCTTATAGCTGCTTGAATAAAATTATATATAAAAAAAAAATAATAAATAAATAAACTGCTAAGGTCAATATTATTAGCCCCCTTAAGAAATTATTAGTTTGATTAGCTATAGAACAAACCACTGTTGTCCAATGACTTGCCTAATTAACCTATTTTGCCTGATTAACCTAATTAGTTAAGCCTTTAAATTAGTAAAATAATATGCACTGTCATCATGGCAAAGACAAAAGAAATTAGTTTGGACTTGAGAGAAATAATTGTTATCAAAGCGATTTCAAGTGTCAAGAACTGCAGTGAGATGCATTATCAAGAAGTTTAAAGAGACCAACACAGTGAAGAACAAGACTGGCAGAGGCAGGAAGCGAAAGATTTCAAAAACTTTGGAAAGAAAACTAGTGAGAGAGGTTTCTAAAGATAATGCTGTGGGGATGTTTCAGTGCGTTTGGAACTGGGAATCTCATCAGGATTGAAGGAAACATGAAAAAGAAAGACTATAAGAAGATTTTGAAAGACAACCTCAGACAGTCTGCAAGAAAACTTGGTTTGTGTCGACATTTTGTCTTCCAGCATGATAATGACCCAAAGCATACCTCACTTCTGGTGAAGAAATACCTCCAAATGAGCAAAGTGAGTGTACTTGACTGGCCTGTGCAAAGCCCAGACTTGAATCCAATAGAAAATTTGTGGGGCACACTAAAGTCCAGAGAGACCAACAAATCTGGAGGAGCTTGAGAGATTTGCTAAGGAAGAATGGGCTGTCATTCCTCAGGAGACATGTTTGAAACTTGTTGAGAACTACAGCAAATGACTAAAGGCTGTTATCAAGCAAAAGTGATACACTATTGACTATTAACATCAGAGGGCTAATAATTTTGACCAGTAGAGTTTTTAAAATTCTTGGTTATACATTTATTTCTTTTTTAATTACAAACCCTAAATAATTAAAATAAATAATGAAATAATTAAAATAAAAAAGTAGTATGTTTGAAAATGCTGTGTTGTGTCTTTCTGTCAAACAACATTGGGAGTTATTTGAAAAATAATGAAATATTTTATAAGTGGCTAATCATTTTGTCTTCAACTATATGCTTGCAAAATAATTGAAGTACTGCAAAGGAAAATAAAGATTTGCAAAGGAAAGTAAAAGTATTTAGGAAAAAAAAGTGCTTTTGCAAACAAAAAGAAAAAATTGCAAAATATAAATGAAACAGAGCAAAAGCATTGATTTTGCAACACATATTTTTCATGGCAGTAACAGATTTTAAACATGCAGAAACTTATTACAAGCGTAATAAAAGCAGCGTTGCAAATAAGTTAGGAGCTATGGCCATGGAAAATATGTGTTGCAAAATCATTTCTTTTGCTCTGTTTCGTTTATATTTTGCAATTCTTTATTTTTGTTTACAAAAAGCAACTTTATTTCTTTTACAATACTACTTGCAATATTTTTTGTGCAAGTATATGCGGCCATGTTTTGACTGCATATACAATTGCAGAATATGCAAAATGTTAATTATTTAACCAAAATAAGAGGGATCATATAAAATGCATGTTATGTTTTATTTATGACTGACCTGAGTAAGATATTTCACATGAAAGATGTTTACATATAGTCTACCAGAGAAAATATTGTTTTACATTTACACTGCTCTTCAAATTCTAAAAGTTTTCACCTCCGGCTCTTAATGCATCGTGTTTCCTTCTGGAGCATCAGTGAGTGTTTGAACCTTCTGTAATCAGTCCCTCAGTTGTCCCTCAGTGTGAAAAGATGGATCTCAAAATCATACAGTCATTGTTGGAAAGGGTTCAAATACACAAAATACGCTGAAAAACCAAAGAATTTATAGGACCTGAAGGACTTTTCTGAAGAACAGCAGGCAGTTTAACTGTTCAGAACAAACATGGGACTCATAAACAACTATCACTAAACAAAAAAAGACAGCTGTGGATCATTCAAGTAACAACACAGTATTAAAAATCAAGGGTATGTAAACTTTTGAACAGGGTCATTTTTATGAATTCAACTATTATTTTCTCTTATGGACTATATGTAAATGTCTTTTATGTGAAATATCTTACTCAGGTCAGTAGAAAATAAAACATAACATTTTATATGATCCCTCTTATTTTGGTTAAATAATTAACATTTTGCATATTCTGCAAGGGGTATGTAAACTTTTGAGCACAACTGTAGGTGAGGGGTTTGGCATGTCACACCACACCACTCCCTAAGGCATTAAAATCATCCTTGAATGTTAAAGAATTGATTGTCATCACATGCTCAAATTAAAGAGTGTACATCAACAATCTTTTATTGACTGTCAAATGCATGTAATCCATTGGTATACCATAAAACATGTTAAAAATATATACAAATCTTACCATTATGCTATGTCATTTCTACTCAGTTTAATACAACACCACCAGAGGTCAGTATCTACTACCTGCTGACACAACTTTAAAGGAGTCCTTGATTTTGATTTCACTTGTTTAATTTAGTGTGTAATGTTGCTGTTTGCAAAGGGAGATATTTTCTTCTACAGAATTCGCTTTTTAAGGCCTACAAAGAGCTACTTCCTAACATTTACATAAACCCTGCCCCGGGAATACAACAGTGGGGTGAGGGTGAGGTCATTCTAAAACGTCCTGTAATCATGCTTCATTTCTTTTCATTACCAAATGTAAACTGTCCTTGTCCAGCTTTCTATACTATAAATTAATTAATATAAATACATAATTAAATGACATTACAATATATATATATATATATATATATATATATATTGTAAATTAAAGGGTACATAACATACACAGTTTCACCTAATCTCATGTTAATCTTGAGTACCTATAGAGTAGTACTGCATCCTTTATATCTCCAAAAAGTCTTTAGTTTTGTCATATTTCTAAAAGAAAAATACAGCTTTCTGATTCTCTCCAGAAAAAGCCGAGCTCCTTGAGGCGTGTTATGGGTGGAGCTATAGAGTCAAGCTGATTTCCAACAAAAGACAGAAATCTGATGCAGTTGTACTTACATGACTGAGATCTTTTCTCACTGGGACTGCTCCATGCAAATGATGTGCAAATCCAGTGTCAAACTGGGCCTTGTTTATAAAACATTTGCAACTGAAATGATTTGCTGCCCCGGAAAACAAACTGCATCCACTGTTTTCGTAACGCTGGGTTCTTTGGAAAGCTGAACATGGTAAACTTTCCCTCACATCCAAATACACACTTATTTAGAGACATTCTCGAACAAATCCTATGTAGCGCTGCCGACAATTTCCAGATGAAGCATATTGATGGATGCAGTCTCACTCTCCTCTGGTCGATGTGTGCGTGGGTGCGCTTTTGGGAGAAATGCTCATATAAGGAGTAACATGAACGTCTACGTCATTAGATTTACGGAAAAAAAAACAGCCGAAACTTGTACCAACCTGGAAGTAAGATTTTCGGCACCAAGATTCTCAGTCATTAGTCTAAATTATTTTTTTAAACTTTGGCCATGTTTAGCATGAGAATCCAACTCTTTAACACTGCAAACAACTCTGAATACATAAAACACCACTGTACTATGGAGATAGATCAGTCTCAAAAATAATACATTTACAAAACGAAAATGCATAAATTCACATCACAATTCACATTCACAAAATCAGATTCGTAAATTCAAAATACAATTCATAAATTCGAAACACAATTCATAAATTTAAAACACAATTCATAAATACACCAGTAAAAGCATAAATATTTCACCAAATGCTCACACAAATGCTTCTTACTTAAATATATTTAAAATGTTTACACAAATATGTATATATCAATTATTTGAATTAATTTTCATCACACTTTTATGAATCAGGTTACATGTGTTTATGGATCGTTGAATCTGCATTTGTAAATCGTCACACGTGTGTGGACTGCTTTGAATTTGTGTGCGGTATTTTTGAGACCTTCCTGGCAGGATAAGATAAATATCGTAAATATCTTTTTTTGGAGGATGTTCTGTTTAGTAAATCGTGCTGAGCTTTTAAACCACCAATCAAAACGCTCCTTGCTGAACCGACTCGAGAATTCAACGCTGCGCTTGCCCTGCGCAGTGCAGTGGAACCGTCAAGATGGCTGGCGAAGATAATGATCGTTGAGTAAGTAGTGAAGTAAATTTATTGTTACATAAAACAGTGATCATTTTACTTGGTCAGGGTGTAAGTGGCAAGTTTTTAAAATCGTGTGACGTTATGCCCAACATGAGAAATGAAATTCCTTTACAATAGAATATATCTGCAAAGTCTTTGGCTAAACAGCGTTAAGTTGTTTGCTGGGTGAGTTCCTCGTGCGTTTTTTTTTTTTACAGTCTATGATCTCGAGCATGCAGATGTTATACCTGCCTTTGTCGCGTCCACTGATCTCTATATAGATCAGTGGTCGCGTCGCATCTCGCCGCTCGTGTCTGGCAGGCCTGCGTGTGCCATTGGGAAAACCGGAGAACTCCCGGTGGCCTGGCAACTGAATTGGCCAGCAAGCTACTTTATTGGTTTTATGTACTAAAGTGATCATTTTCAATTTCTGCCTTCGAAAGAGGATTTTCACTGCAGGATAAACAATTTAAAGTACGACGCAATTGTTTTCCCTCACATATATAGTGATGATAAAGTAAGTTTTTTGATAGGCAATGTCATCGGAGGTGGAATCAGCTGCGAGAGCACTTTTAGAGGTTTTAGCAAGGGACCTGTCACCATGTTCATCAAGAGCAGAGAACAGCACAACCGTATCCATCCCTTCAGTTAGGCCAAGAATCAGTACCCCTTCTCCTTTGCTTCCACCCCCTAATGATTCACAGAGTAGTGTGAGGCAGGCAGTAAGAAGGTAATCAAATCCCTGATTTTAAAATGTTGTTACTCTAACTGTAATGAGAAATGATGTCACTGAGAAATTGCTTCATAAGATTTTTTGTCTGTCATATGTCTAAAATTGTGTTCTCTTCTTTTATGTGTGCTGAAATTAGGCAGTTCCCTAGTATGTTTAAGAGTCAAAATGATCAGCCTAAGGGGAAAAGACGTTTCATGTCAACACCTACGACCTGTTTGAAAACAACAGATTTTCAGATATATGTCCTGCCTAAACCATCACCTGTCACTCCAAAAGGGACAGAAGACCTAGAGTTTGCACATGCAGGCCTGGGTAAAAGACTTTTGAGTTTTCCAGACAACTTCAAACACAGTGAGGTAATAACATACAAATATGCTTCCTGAGTTGTTGTTTTATTCTGAAAGGTGTTTTCAAAAACTGTTGCATATTGTAGAGTTAGGGGTGCGGTTTTTGTGTATTGTTTTTTTCTCAGCTTGAGGATGAATTTCCAAAATTAAAAAGTCTTCAAGGAGGATGGATGTTTTATAAATCAACAGGTATTTTTTTACATGATTGATTTTAATTGTTGTTGTATGCCTTATGATTTTGTTACCACAAATATAATTTGGTAATGTAGACCTTAATTATATACACGAACGATAATGTCCTTTTTTATTTTAAAAAAGGTGGAGGTGGGCAGCGTAAGCTCTCAGTTATTCCCACAGACACTCAAGGATATTCCACTCGTCTCCTGAAATCTGCTTCCAATAATGGGAAGAATGTCCTGTATGTAGTTCCTTTACAGGAGGAACTGTCTTCTGATCCACTGCCATATGATTCGATTGAATTCTCAAAGATGCCACAGGCAAGCTGCATGAAGTGTGGCCAAAAAATACCACTGCAGATGTTGCCACTTCATGTTGAAGACTGTGAAGAAACTCATACAGTATGTATTTTAATGTAGATGCTTTTACAGTGCTGGTGTGTACAACCGAATGTTTCACCGTAGAATATTTGCTAGGATTTACTAGGAATAAAATTATAAAAATTTACAGTATTATGACTGCACCAAATTATTATTTTTTTTTGTTCACTGACTCTCAAGTGTTCTTATTTATAGTGTATATGGTGCCTCTAAATTTTTTAACAGGACACTGAAAGTGGTGTTACTGTAATTGAGGAGGAGGAGGAGGATTGTGCCGAAATTAACCAGCCAGTTAGTGAAGAGAAGTCACAGGTAACAAAATAAATTGTTTTATTTGTAATTGCATTTTCTGACAAAAATTATACTTTTTCAGGGAATCATATTTTATGGGACAAAAAATTGAATAGGCCTATACTACATCTAATATTGACATGTTTTGTATGTAGATTTGCCCCATCTGTCAGATTTCATTACCATCTGATATACTCCCGTATCATGCGAGTATGTGCGGAGACAAGTAAGAAGTGCACACATGGTTATACTATATATATATAAACTCTTTATACTATATGTGCAAACTATATAACTATAAACACTGCTATAGGCCTAATGCAGTGACAGGTTTAATGTAATTGCTTTACTTTGGATCCAGTTTTTAATGTTATATTTGTAAGGTTGAAGGCTAATGCTACATAGCTACAACTGATTTTAGTTAAAACAGGGAGATGCATTATTCAGCATTTACCTGGTTTTGTTATTGAACATTCTGAATAGTAGTGGCATGTATAATAGAAGGTGCAGATAGCTGAAGAGGAAAGCAGGGACTATTCGTATTTTATTGATTTTTAAGTAGAATGTACAATAATGTAAATAAATACATTAATAAAAATAAATGCACAAAATCCGGTCCACCTTTCTCATATCTTTTTAGAAGAGAAGCTAGTGTAATATGTGATATGTTTGTTGTGAATTTTAAAGGATGGGAAAATGAAATGGATCCCCAGAAGGCATGCAACTTGTTCCAGGAGGAACTACTTAATTCAAGCAGTGAACAGCCAAGTCTGACTCTCCTTATTAATCAGTTTGATTCTGTGGATGAACAGGATAGCACTCTTGTTTCATTTTACAAAATGAACAATGCTTCCTGGGCAGCTCCACTGAAGTGCAGATTAAGAGGTAATGTATTACTTGTTTTTAAAGCTATATTTAAACTGAAACTTTGACCTTCAAGCAGTGTACATGTTCTTTACAAACTATACATTTTGTTGTTGTTTTCCCTTTATATAATTTGAAACAGTTGTTCAACCATTATTCTAATGTACTTCTATGGTTCTAAGGGGATGCAGCTGTGGGTACTGGAGTGAACCGTCATGTTTTATCTATGGTTATGCAGAAACTGAAGACTGGGTTCATGTTAAACTTAGGTTTTGTTGTTCAAATGTGTGTATTCAAACAATTACTATCTTGGTTTATATATACTATAAAAAGGTTAATTAATGTTTTTAAGGCTCATCTGCTGCAACACTTTTTGAAGGGGAGAAAGATCATCGTGTCCCCTCAGCTTCTGCTGTACTCCGTGACAGCAATCTTTTTCAGATGGCAGGCAGAATGATCGGACACTCTTTTCTTCATGGAGGTCCCTGCCTTTCTGGATTAAGTGAACCTGTTGTTATCCTTTTAACTGGTGGAACTATCGACAGTGCAGCATCAGCTTTAACTCTTCAGGACTGTCCTGACATGGACCACAGAGAAACTATTAATTTGGTAAGTAAACTGTAGTGAAAACTGCATATGTAAATATCTCATTGGACTGAATGTCATGTATGAGAGTCATACATTGAGACTGTGTGTGTCATGTTGCTATTTTTTATTGAAACTTTTGATAATTTTGTTCATTGAGATAAATTGTATTTTAAGGAGTCCAGACAAAGTTTTAATTTTTTTTTCCTTCATGCAGCTCAATAAAGCGGAACTAAATGAAGCAGAACACACTCGACTAATTGACTTGTGTTTGTTCTGGGACCTTCCAGTTCCATCTCCTACAAATCAGGAGTGGCTGTTCCAGCAACTGCTGACACATGCTGTAACCACAATTTTTTTTTTAACTTGTTAATTGTTTTTTGTTTTTTTTAAGCTTTAGTTTAATGATCTGATATGACATAAACATCCATGTACTGTATGCACTTCACCAATTACGTTTCAACTTTTTAAAATATTTAATAATACTTTTTTTAGTCTATATGATGAATATTAAAAATATATTAAAGTTAATGTGTGACAGCTTTGTAAAATAATCATTATGCATTGTTTCTGCAAATTTGATTTATTTATTTTTCTCATGTTTTAGGTTCTTGGACGTGTAAAGAAACAAATAAAAGATCTGTGCAGAGGGATGAAGGACACGGGGATCTGGCCACTTATTTCCAAAAGACAGGATGTTCACAGGGTCCTTTTTCCAAGGGAATCAACAGTACTCATTGATTCACAGGTAAATATTATTAGCAGTAGTCCTCTTTTTAAAATTGTTATAACACATAAATTTATGTATTTTGCTGATGCTTTTATCTAAAACAACTTTCAGTGCATTCAAGTTATGCATATTATTAGTACATATTTTCCTTGGAAATTAAACCCAGAACTTTGGGACACAATGCTCAGTAACACAGAAGAAGCATAACCATATTTGTATTTTGGACCAGAGACTCTTGACCGTACATCTTAATTCTATTCTTGTACACTGTCATCCAGAAAATTACATGGCCAAAACTAATGGAGGATGAGGATGACGACAGTGACATAACCATAGAGAAGCTGACCCTCATTTCTGGCTACATGCGCACTTTTATCGAGGAAGGTAAGAGCATTTTCATGTTTGAAAAGTCCTTAAGTCCTGGAATTTCATTTTACAGCATCTGTACAAACCTTGTATATAGTGTCATATAAAAATATGGTATAGTGTGATAGTGTCACAGCATGATTTTAAACAACATTTTGTACAATTGTTAATGCATGTACATTTATATTGCATAATTTAGCATTAACATAATTTATTTTATGCTTATTTTTTAGCATCACCAGATACACTGAGCGACCTGACTAGGTTCTGGGTGGGGTGGGAGATTCCAGAGGAAAACCTTGTCCTAGAAGTCGTGACTGCTAAATACCTTACTTGTTTTAATACGCTCCGCCTCCCGTGCCATTACAACAGTTACATCACTTTTTAAAAAGGACATGCTAATGTGCCTTAAATCTGTGAGCACTGGATTTGGTCTTGTTTAATCCTGCTTAAAATTACTTTGCAGTAGTCGGCAAGCAATTGTTCTTCGTAAAGTTAAGCAAATTCTGAATTTTAAGAAAACATTGAATTTAATGTTATACATTCATGTTGTACAAGTTACCTTTTTCCAAAGGTTTATAAGAAACCTGTGTTGATTTAAGGCTGCTAAAGACCAAGTTAGGTCTGTTGCAGTAATCTACTGTTATTTAGACTCATACATATGACCGTTTATTTTTATAAACTGTTGTTAAGCGGTTTGTATTTCAGGATTGTAATAAAGCAAAAATGTGAACATCGTTATTTTCTAAGGCACAATAAACAGTTGTGTTTGCAAAAAGCAGCACTGCCTTGACTGATTATTGGACAGATGAAAAAACATTCTTAAAACCAAGGTAGAGCTTATGAAATGATGACATTTGTGTTGCATTTAAGGTAATTTTATCTATTTATTGTTCTTTACACTTTGACATATTTCTTTTTGATGGGGCCACAATTATTATTTTGGGACAGTATACTCATGATTGTGCTTTTAAATGACAGATTATAGTAAAAATTATTTGCATTGTAGTAAAGTGTAATGCATGTGATAAAGTGAGGAGTTCTAAGGTGAGAGATTTATTGGGATAAAACAGTCACCATTTTACCCATTATTGTGCAGTCTTAAAACAGAAAGTCATACTTATCTGGGATGATATGCGTGTGAAAAAATTTAACTATATTTTGGTTGTAAAATCTATTTTGTCAAGAATTATAACAAGCATTAAAATGAAAGTTAATGTAAATCAATTTGACATCAACCGTATGTTCCTTACAAAAAGAATGGTGAAAATACTGGCAACAAAAAAGGCATTTTTTTTTTTTAACTGTTCATCACACAATCATCTAGCTGATTACCTGACTTCAGTAAGGCTCTCCACATATTGAACAGTTGCAATATAAACATCTATCCCAAAACAGTCAGAGTGTTGCAATGGGTCAATCATTTGTTTAAGTTCTGCTATGTCATGGTCAGTTAATGGAATGTCCAGCTCTGGAACATTGGCTCTTCACTGTATCCACTGTTTTCCCATTCAATGTCTGGCATGACATCAATCTGAAAAACAAAAATATTTAACATAAACATAGGTACAACAAATGACCAAATGATCTCATAATGAACTTTCTGACCATAGAGTGGCCATCAGCTTTGATGCTGCATCAAACAAAGGTCATTCATTATATATAGGCTCTATTAACTGTCTGCAAGTGTCATATTAGCAACAATATATAATAATATGGCTGTCACGAACTGTACCGTTGTGGCTCCCTTTTTTCCCCTCTAGAGGGAGCCACCTCTCCACTGTGTTTTTGTATAGACTCTGTAGAGACTCCATTTCCCATAACCCCTCTCTCATGCCCCGTTCGTCACCTCTCACCTTTATCCCCTGTCACTTCCTGTATAAATAGAGCGTCATTTCTGTTCCACCTTTGCGAAGTCATAACTTGCCCCGGCTGTTATTTCTAAGCGTTTTCCCTAGTCCTAGTTTCCTGGTTTCCTGGTCCCTGTTTCCATTGTCTCCTGATTTCCTGATCCTTCGCTGCCCGCCCTTTGACCCCCTCGCTTCGTCCCTGGTTTACGATTCTCGGATTTCCTGTGTTGTTCCCGCTCGCTCCTGTCTGACCCCTCGCCTGCCTTACTATGAGTATTTATCCTAATAAAAGTCTGCATATGGATCCGCACACCTCCTGTCTCGTCTCTGGGGCTATCGTTACAGATGACTTCGCCACGATAGGATCCAGCAGCTTTTTTTCTCCCCTCAGCTCAGCCATGGACCCCATCGATCGGCTAGTGCGTCTAAAGCAGAACGGTATGTCTGTGGTGGATTATGTACGGACATTTGATGAACTATTGTGCCAGATACCATTTTATGATGATGTTTATTTTACGGACTTGTTTTGCCGCGGTCTGAACGAACCACTCAAATCCCAACTGAAACACGAGTGTCCGCGTACATCACTCTCAAGTGTGATGGATTATGCTTTGTGGTATGAGGAGGAACGCGACCACTGTGAGGCGGCCGTGCCGGCGCGTGACCATGAAATGACAGCCGCGCCAGCGTGCGATTACATTCTGCCACGCTCCTGTTTCACTAACGCACACGATTATGTTATGCAATACGGGGACTTGTTTGAATCTGTGGATTTCGCGAAGGAGGATCGTAAAACCGCAGTAAGGGCAGCTGTGCTGGCGCCCGATCACAAGATGGCGGCCGCGCCAGCGCCCGATCACAAGATGGTGGCCGCATCGGCGTACGATCACAAGATGGCAGCTGCCGTTCCTGAGTCAGCCCCTGTCATGACCGCCCTTCCAGAGCCAAGTTATATCGCAGCGACACTCAACCGGCTGGAGGACATCCTCGCTTCACTCCTCAAGATACAACAAGCCGCAGCTGCTCCACCTCCAGCATCAAGCCAAGTCGTCACAGCTGCCCCGCCTCCAGCATCAGGCCAAGTCGTCGCAGATGCTCCGCCTCCAGTGTCAAGCCAAGTTGTCGCAGCTGCTCCGCCTCCAGTGTCAAGCCAAGTCGTCGCAGCCGCTCCGTCTCCACAGTCAAGTGCCTTCGTCATCGTCGCAGCTGCTCCGCCTCCAGCGTCAAGCCAAGTCGTCGCAGCTGCTCCGCCTCCAGTGTCAAGCCAAGTTGTCGCAGCCGCTCCGTCTCCACAGTCAAGTGCCTTCGTCATCGTCGCAGCTGCTCCGCCTCCAGCGTCAAGCCAAGTCGTCGCAGCTGCTCCGCCTCCAGCGTCAAGCCAAGTCGTCGCAGCTGCTCCGCCTCCAGCGTCAAGCCAAGTCGTCGCAGCTGCTCCGCCTCCAGCGTCAAGCCAAGTCGTCGCAGCTGCTCCGCCTCCAACGTCAAGCCAAGTCGTCGCAGCTGCTCCGCCCCCAGAGTCAAGCCAAGTCGTCGCAGCTGCTCCGCCTCCAGAGTCAAGCCAAGTCGTCGCAGCTGCTCCGCCCCCAGAGTCAAGCCAAGTCGTCGCAGCTGCTCCACCCCCAGAGTCAAGCGTCTTCGCAGCTGCTCCGCCCCCAGAGTCAAGCGTCTTCGCAGCTGCTCCGCCCCCAGAGTCAAGCGTCTTCGCAGCTGCTCCGCCCCCAGAGTCAAGCGTCTTCGCAGCTGCTTCTTCTAAGCTGAGCTTCAATACTGCGGCTTTTCTCCCTGAGTCAAGCCAAGTAACCGCTGTTCCTTCCTCTAAGCCAAGTCAAGCCACAGCCGTTGCTCCAGTGCCAAGTCAAGCCACAGCCGTTGCCCCAGAGCCAAGTCAAGCACCAGCCGTTGCTCCAAAGCCAAATCAAGCACCAGCCGTTGCTCCAGAGCCAAGTCAAGCACCAGCCGTTGCTCCAGAGCCAAGTCAAGCACCAGCCGTTGCCCCAGAGCCAAGTCAAGCACCAGCCGTTGTTCCAGAGCCAAGTCAAATTACAGCCACTTTACCCGAACGGGCTTACTTGGAGACTGCATTTCTCCTGAATGTGGCTCTATGGTTTGTCTGGGCTGCGTATACCACCACCGAGACCTCAGAGGTGGCGGTTCGTACCGCAGAACCTCTGAGGGTGGCTTTCCCGGAGGAGGTGGCCGAGGCCACAGATCCTCATACCGGAGGGAAGTCTGCACCTGCTCCTTGCACGGTGGTAGCGCCCAGCGACTCACACCACTCTGAGTTCTCACCGAGTCCTAATTCAGCCACTGAAGCTTGCTGCAAGCGGTTGGTCCCGCCGAAGGAAGACTGGGACTGGGGCTCCAAAATCTCTCTCTTTCTCTCTATGTGTCTGTCTCTGCTCTGGTGGGTGCTTGCTCTGCTCTGGCTGGCTGCTGCTCCGCCCTGGGGGGCTTCCGTGCTGCCCTGGAGGGCTCCTGTCCTAACTGCTCCGCCCTGGGGGGCTTCTGCGCTGCCCTGGAGGGCTCTTGTCCTGTCTGATCCGCCCTGGAGGGTGTCCGATTCGCCTGATCCGCCCTGGAGGGTGTATGATTCTCTCTCGCAGTGTGTGCGTCTGTCTATGCTCTATGTTACAGACCTGTCTGCTCCACCCCCAGGGAATCCCATTCTGCCCTGGAGGGTTCCTGTCCTGTCTGCTCTGCCCTGGGGGGCTTCCGTGCTGCCCTGGAGGGCTCCTGTCCTGTCTGCTCCGCCCTGGGGGGCTTCTGCGCTGCCCTGGAGCGCTCTTGTCCTGTCTGATCCGCCCTGGAGGGCGTCTGACCCACCTGATCCGCCTTGGAGGGTGACTGACCCGCCTGATCTACCTTGGGGGGCGACTGACCCGCCTCATCCGCCCTGGAGGGCGCCTGACCCGCCTGATCCAACTTGTCCAACTTTTTAACACTGTAAACAACTCTGAATTCACAAAACACTATTGTACCCCCCTTTAACATTATGAATATTATTTCTTTATTTTTTTATCTGACATCAGTTTTTTTTTTAAATTAATGAATTCACTTGTGTAATTGTAGACTTAACCAGCTTTACATAGAGTTGGTCATGATGTTTCACAACTCAACCATGTTTGAAATATTGGTGAAATCTGATGAAGAGATAAAGTTAAAGAAGTGGTATAAAGTCTTGAACACTAGAGAAGAAAACATTTACTGGGATAATTGTGAATCAAAGCAGCACAACGTTGAGTCCTGATATATTTATTTCTATGATTTTTTATTTCTATGAGTTTTTGACATTTCAACAGCTGTCTGAACCCCATTCTGTATGTTCTCATAGGGCAGGTTTTTAAGAACAATGCTAAACTTTCTCTAAGATGTGTTTTTGAAAGTGTTTTCTCTGAGGTGGGAACACAAATGTCACAAACCACCCAGTCACTGCAAATACACTCAGTGTAGTGAAGATATCAACTCACTTATTCAGAGTTCTAAAACTATTCTAAATATGTCTTTTCAAAAGTCTGCAAGTGGTCTTATTCTTATTCATGAATCCTTTTTGGAGGTGTTTTTTTCTTTTTCTGTTTTCATGATGTTTTATTAACAAGGTTCGGGAGGAGCACGATTAGATAATCAGCCAATCTGGTACAGGAGTAACTCGTTTAGCTAACCATCCTAATTAGCACACATATATACATATAGACAACCACTTACCTCTGTCCTTTGACAGTTTTTCGGCATCCCTCCTCCACCCCAACTCCTCGCTCCTAATCTGTTTTCATCCCATACTAGGGATGGGGGGTTCTCTGGGTTCGGTCTATATTCCGGGTCTGGAGCTTAGAACAAGTTTGTAATATTTCAGTATTAATGGCATGTGGTATGTTTGTCTGCCTTGGACACACCTTTAGAAAGAAATGCATATTTACGGATTACATAATTAAATAGTTTTTCCGATTTGTTTTATTTCATTGAGTAATAATTTAAAGTTTTGTAATTATATATTTATCATGTTTGTGAGGCATGTATTCGCTGAAAAAATATAAATGATCCTGCTGGCGCCTCCATGTCCTGCAAAGCGGTTTCAGCTTCCCCTCTCCAAAAAACGATATGCACCTAATAGCACACATTTATCTAGTTTTGACGTTTAAACTAACATTGCTTTATAGCTACTTTATTTTAGATCTATAGATTTTATTTTATGCAAGTCGTGATGATTTGAGAAGGCAAATTAATCAGACTATGAACAGTCTTCTGCTGGCCACTGTTTGTTACTTTAAAAAACAAAAACTTTTATTTAACGAACAAAAAAAATGCTCCAAAAGTTGTTCTAAATAACTTAATAAAAAACTAAATGAAATATAATCACTTTGCCATTACATACAAAATGCTGAAACATTAGTATAACTTCAGCCCGGAATAAACATAACACGCAAAGTTTTGCATTTTCTCATATAGAATACACTGTCTCCATAGTCTACAGCCCTTTATATAATTGTATTTGTCCATTAATCTACATTACGTGTTTTATTTAGGCTATGGTTTTCTGTGGCTATGATTTTATATTTTCTTGCCTGTACGGAGTTGGTCCTTTTAATATTACTTAATGCACACGCTGTCACAAATCATCCTGTTGTGGCTCCCTCCTCTCTCCGCTAGAGGGAGCCTTCCCATGTACTGTGAACTCTATCATGGACTCCATCTCCCATTATACCTTTCAGTGACTCTTTACCCTGTTACCTTTACTCCTGTCAGCCATCTTGCTCATCACCCTTGCAGTATAAATAGACCGGTTGTTCCTTTGTTACCTCACAAAGTCTTGATTTGCCCCGCAGTCAATTCCGAGCATTATTTTCCATGTTTGTTTATTCTGTTTCTGACCTTGTCTGTTCCCAGTTCCTGATCCTGTTCTGCCTGCCCCTCGACCCCTCGCCTGTCTTTGGATTACTCTTGTTAGCCTGCCGCCTACCCTGTCCCCCCACGCTCAGATATTGACCATTCCCTGTTTGTTCTACGTTGTTCCTGTTTGCTCCTGTCTGACCCTGCCTGTACGGCCACGAGTACCGCCTTTAATAAAGTTTGTGCATGGATCCTCTTGTGTTTGACTCCTACGTTACACGCACGTTCATATCTGCTGGTCTGAATATACTTTGCGTCAACAATAAGTTTTACTGAATTTTGTCTTTATCATCTTAGTGGGTATTGTGTTCATGACCATCTGGTTGCCTTGTAGTCCATCAAATTAATAAACTAGCAATACATCGAATTTGATCGTTTACTTGCACCTTCTTTATCTTAATACGTTAACCCAAATTAAGTGTTTAGTTTTCTACGGGATGAAAACCCTTAACGAGAGACTTTGCCTATTACGTTCATATTGTGCCGTTCTGTGACCATGGATTTGTAGGTCTTGTCTTTTGTCCTACAAATGACTTGCAGGAACCTGTACGTTATGGTACTAAATTAGTTTTAATTGTTTAACCACCATCTTCTCTCCATTGGCAACATGCACGATTCCTGCAAGTGATGGAGATTGCAAGTGGCGAATGCTACTGACACCTTAATTTAGTTTCTTTTTTCTTGTCTTCACTTTACCTGGCTACTGTTGTAAAATGTTGAGAGGTTCAATTAAAAAAAAAATAAAAAAGACTGCAAGTGACGTCATTGCGGAAGTGCAGGTGTCTGAGAGTGCAAGTGTATGTCTGCAGTCAGACCCTATTGGGGGACTTATCTGAATTCCTCAGCATATCCAGTAGCTCAGAAATCTTGATGATGTAACAGGACTAATGGACTCTCTCTTTTCTAGCATTTTTTTTAGTACTGGGTGTCATATCAGAGGCATATGGCAGCTTGCTGTGCCCTGTTCTACTATAGACGATTCCAGGCAACATTACTTTCCAGTACTTTCCAGTAGTAACCGGTCTCAGAAGTTATGGAATTCCTGCAGAAAGAGATTCTGAGCACAGAAAAAACCATGCAGCTGATTAAGTCAGGCAATTTCAGAGACAGTCAAAAAAGAGATGTATCATTTGAAATAAAGCACAGAAAACACAACATGCCATCAGCTGCAGTACTGCAAACCAGTAACAGCGAAGCACAACATGGTGATCGAGAACACTTTTGATGGTCACTGGCCATATGGATCCATCATGTGCAAGCTTCTCCCCTTCATCATGCTCATCACCATGTTTGCCAATGTTTTCACCTTGAGCTTGATTAGTCTGGATTGCTTTACTCAGGTGATCACACCGGTTTGGGCTCAAAATCATCGCAGCCTGTTAATTGCATGATTGTCTTGTGTAGAGGCCTGGGTTCTGGCTTCAATTATAAGTCTGCCTTTCATGATGGTTTTCTCACCCAGTAGTTTCATTGTGCTAACAGAAGTTTTCTTTAGGACAAATTAATTCAGCGTGACATACAATTCAGATATAATGCCTTAAATGCAAAACAAACAAACAAACAAAAAAGAAGTCTGCTGACCATTAGAACACTGACCACTGTAACTTTCTAACAAAACAACTTCCTCATACTGTATTCAAGCGATATACAATATATGTTGTCACCCAGCTCTAAACTTCTAAATGTGGATGATAAGGCATTAAGATATTATAAACAAGAACATTATACATTTGTCTTTGAAACTGTCTTGTGAAAAGCACAATATAAAGACAACTTGCAACTGGTTATCAACATGTTAAAAAGCTAAAACTCTGACAGACTTTTGACACTGTTGAAATTACCATTAAAACACAGAAAGCGCAAGGAAACCGTTCCAGTGTTTGTTCCAATTTTATTATGAAACCCCCACCACATGGGAAAAACTGAGCTCTACATCATTCATGAGATTCAAGACATTTTGGAATCAGGCTGTTGAGTTTCACCAAACTGTAAGTAGACAAGTTTGGATCACTTTTTTTCAACACAAGATTAGTTCTAGACCAGGGGTGCCCAAACTCGGTTCTGGAGGACAGGTCCAACACAAATAAACCATCTAATCAAGGTCTTACTAGCCATACTAAAAACTTCCCCGCTCTTGACTTTATGCAGCCCTGCCCTCCTTCTGTCTTCTGTTTGTATTTCCGCTGTGTAAAGGTAAGTTCATATGGATTTATGAATGAACCACTCGTTTTAAAATCATGCTGGTCTATACATACATTCATTAATAACTTTAGTTTGATTCAACACCCTTGGTGTATCAGCTGCTGTGAGATGCTTGGACACATCTGATTTCTGGAACTATTCAGAAGCTGATTCTTTTTGAAGATGTAATTACAGGTGTAGTTTAATTAAAAGTTATGCAGATGAGCAGCGATGTTGAACAGTTTTCTTTGTTAAGTACAGGGCCCAATGACTGGAATGCAAAGCAGGCTGAGCAGTAACAACAGACTAAAAGTCTTAGGGTGTATTCACACCTTCTTGTTTAGTTCGATCGAAACAAACTCAAGTTCATTTCCCCCTTTGGTTTGGATCTTTTGGGCAGGTGTGAATACAGCAATCGCACTCTGGTGCAAACCAAACAACCGAACCCAGACCCAGCTGAAGAGGTGGTCTCGGTTCGGTTCCAAACGAACTCTGGTACGGTTTGTTTAAGGTGTGAATATAATCCGACCTCGATCCGACTCAACTGCAATAAGCACTGCGCATTTTGAGTTAACAGGCTCCCGTAATTACAGTTGCCTTATAGGAAAGTGTGGTGTTCTCTACATTTGCTAGCCAAAATGAGTCGTGAATCGACCTGGAGCTCCAAAGGGTGGGGGGTCGTTCAATCGCGCATTTAGCTGACAAATGCGAAAGCCTGAAATCGCTTTCCTATGCGTGCTGTTTTTGTTAAGTCTGTCAGTATGCATTGGTAGGCACCTATAAGAGCATGCTCTCTCCGCCGGTGTCGTACCGAAGTTGATCGTCTGCCAAAATCTGATTGCCGTCCGCGGGAGCGCGCGCAGCATCACTGTATAGTTTCTGCATCAAAATGACTTGATTGCATTAATGGGGGTTATATTTAATAGATTACAGCTAATTCAATCATTTTACCTGTTGAAATACCTTTAAATGGCCAATATTGCAGTTTTACACTTACCAAAAAGTGATTTTATGTTTTTGTGGTCATTTAAAGGCATTTTAACAGGTAAAAATTACTAAATGGGCTGTAATCTATTAAATATAACCCCCATGAATGCAATCAAGTCATTTTGAGGCAGAAAGAAGAGTTCACACAATAAGCAGAGTCTGTAATCACTTTTTGGCAAGTGTAAAACTGCAATATTGGCAATATTTAAACAGGTAAAAAGGACAGAATGAACTGTAATCTATTAAATATAACTTTCCTGCTTGAGAATTTCTGTCCAGTGAATGGATGACCTTAACATACGTGTGGTTTTGTTTACAATTTCTGGTTCACTTGCAAAAAGGGCGGTGTGAAAGCGAACCGCACCAAATCAAAAAAATAAACATTGTATTTGGTACGGACCAAAGCAAGTGAACTAGCGGACTTTCCTGGTGTGAATACACCCTTAGTCACAGTTAATTTGGTTGCTCTAAATGTGAGGTCGGTAAACGGCTAAGCAGCTGAAATGCTGAAATCTTCACAGACTCCCGTTATGCCCTTGGTGGTGTTGTGCATGACTTTGGAGCAGGTTGGCAGCCGAGTGGTTTCCTCACAAAGAAGTGAGATGGATGAACCCTAGCTAACCAGGCAGCTGCAGTTGCCGACACATGAACGGCAGAAATCTTCACTGCTCAGGCATGTCCTCTGCGCACTCAAACACCTCACTCATAGCTCACAGATAAGGCCAAGATGCAAATCCGCGTATTTGATTGATTCTAAATCAGATGGATAATAGGCTCCTTGATTCCTTTTCTGGTCACACAGATATACAGTGTGTCCGTCACTTGAGACTGTCCTCATAGAAAATACGACCCAGTTGTACGTTTTTGAATCGACCAAATACAAATGTTTACGTTTTAAAGTTAAGCGCCCTCTAGCGGTCGTAAAAATAATGACAGTGTCGCGTTGGATCTGACGTCATGGAATGACGTATGAGTTTTTATACTGATTTCACGGTAATTTAAAGGTGTTTTACTAGGTGTAATTCGTATAAATGACCACACCTAACCCCACCCTAAACCTATCCCTTACAGAAATAGTGCAAAATCATGATTTCTAGTGCATATTCCAAAAAAAAACTTACAATGAAAACATATGCATTATCTGGTATTGAACCTGTGTTCATATGATTGTACCACTTCGCAGTGCAACGCGCTACTAATTGACCTACACATAATGTTTGAAAAGGTTGAATTAGATACCTGTTACTGATAAGGGAGCAAATGTTGAATACGCTCTATAGAGACGTATTTGATGTTGAATACGCTCTATAGAGACGTATTTGAGGATTTGTGAAAACGACTTACGTCGGTCGTATAAATTGGAGGACATGTTGATGTCAAAACACAATTTAGCAACCCTTTTTCTATTTAATTGGGGAAAACCTGCACCATCAGGGCTGTTTTGTGAATTTGTGATTTCATAACTCTTTATGAAAAGCAAGGGTTACTTGGATGTTTTGGTTATAGTTGGCAAAATTTTCACTACCAAAAGGCACAGCTGTCTTTATGGCTAAATATTGATTTGAGACATCATTCCCAGATGGGAATGTCAGATACTACTAATTCTGACTGGGAATACACTTTAATGGTCAGGTGTGTCAGGAAGTCTGTGGACTTCATTGGATTTTCATAGTACCAACAATGACATTCGTCATTTGAAAAGTTAATCACACTCTGAGATCAAACTTGGCAAATGTGGTACGACGGGCTAACATGGTCAGATGTGCTTCAATTATTTCTGTGCATAACATCAGTTATCAGCTCAGTTTTGGCTTAAGGTCAAATGTTGCTATTAGAGATCTTGCTATGGCAGATTTAATTCAAATTTTCTTCTGATACATTGATTGGTTTAACTGAGGTATTGTGAAAGGTTCCAATTCAGGTTTTAGGATGCGTGGAAACCTCCTCCAGAGGGGGGTGGACATAAATTGTGCCAAAAATAAGAGTTTATCATTAGCAAGCCCCTTCAGATTCAAAATATGTAAGATTATTAAGCTAAATTAAACTAAATGGATGCATATTAGACATTGTAAATTTGCTCATTAATTTTGAATGACAACTGGCGAAATGCTGTAGGAAGGAGTCGTGAGAAAGAACCTTGTCTTTTAGTGACTTGAGGGCCAACCTTATGATGAAGATATGGTGGGTGGGGGGCTATGAAAATTAGCTTCCACCAGACTACAGTCTAGTCGCCAGCTAGTCTCTATGTACTTTAGTTTATCTATCAGAGTAACAGATATCTATCAGAACATCTTGTTTTTTTTTCAAAAGAACAGTCTCTGTTTTCTGTTCTCTTGTTTTTGTGTTTTCGCAGATTAAGTCTGTTGGCGACCTTTGAGAAATTCGCGGAGAGGTTCGAGCCTCATAAAGGGGACAGTTTGTGTCGAAAAAAAAAAACAGCTAACAGAATAACAGGAACTTTAGGGAATGTCAGAGAGAGACGGAAAATTGGCATATGGAGAACTGGCTACTGAAATAACATAATGGATAGAGTCAATCAAGCCAATTCATGGGTGTTTTTTAATTTTAGGAATTTAATGTTCAAACATGGCATGAAGTGAATTCAAAGATTTGTCTATGACAAGAAGATCATGAGGTCATAATGATGTGATTTTGGATTAAATCTTAAAAGACCCTTATGGGAATTTTCCTCAGTTCAGTGTAATGAAATTTGTATGCACATTTATTACCATTATCTGATTTGATATTTAAATGGTGCACTCCAATTGACAATTCTAGTCTCAAATTGATAAACCTGCCAGACAACTTGAATAAATACTAGGGCATGGAAATTCCTGATGCTGAGATGCTAGAGATCACAAATGGCCAAGTGTTTAGAAGGGTAAAAGCACATGCAATATGTTTTCACAATGAGTTTTTGGAAATTCCAGTTGTACCAAATCACAGGGTGAAATATGGTGTTTATGATCTTACTCTTGTACATTTCCATAAGCATTGATTTGCTTGGTCAGATTACTGTTCACTGTTGTACGACAACAGTCAGAAACACACATTTCCCCTAACCGGCGCTGGTATGTGGGATGACAGTATTGACCTGTTCTTTTGAACATGTATGGCCTGATTACCCAAACTTTTTCTGATCACCCGAAATGTTTTGATAAAGATTATGAAAGTTTGCTTGCAATAATCATCTTATGTTGTCATATATGATTAAGAAGGCGGAATGAAGGATCTAAGGATCCTCAAATGCAAATTGTGTGTGTTTTGCTTCAAGAGAGCAACCATACATTTGTGTTGTTTTTTACTTTCTTTTTTATATTAATTTATCCTTTATTCATTTATAATCATTTATCATTTAATCATTTTGTTATTCCATTTAATCATTTATAATAGTCATTATAGTCCATTACATTGATTTGTTAATTGATTAGTCATTTATATTATGTTATATTATTGTTGCTTTATATATATGGTGTAACAATACTTGTTGTATTTGTGTTCTTCAGACGAAGTCTGAGCATTGAGACATACGCAACTAAGACTATTCAATAAACTCTGCTCCTTTTTACCATCATTACTTCATCTCCTGCTTCTGCTCTTCACTTTCACTGGTTTTTCCTCAGTCAACTTCTTGGCTGACAGAAGACTATTAATAGTGTTTTGGGTATTTTGGGTACCAGACGAGACCTCCTGTTAACAGGGTTTGGGTATTAGACTACTCTGCTGACAAGTTGTTCTGTTACCGGACAAACTGATATTTTCTGATGGGATCTGGCATCCGGGGCTGGATCTTAATTGTCTAGGCACGGGGACAGCGATCTAACACTCTACATTTATTGAATTTAATTCACCAGCTAATTACTCATCAACAGTGATGTTGTAGAGTTGTCACAAAAACGTAATTTCAAAGAAAAGAATCTCAAGATGACTCTAAGGTCTATAGGTTTTTAGTATTAATGAACGTGTATCTCACATCCTGCAAATGTCACCATTTCTTTTAAATTTGGGCTCAAAATCATTGCAGCCTGTTAACTGCAAGACTGTCCTGCATAACTCTGTGTGTATGAGATCTCAGGTCCTGCAACTGGTAACCACTTCTTTTAAATTCTTCATTTTAATCACTATTTTTTACATTGTGGTTTGTTTTTAATGGTTCTGCTGTGTACTAAAAGTTAAAATACTACATAGTCTTTTACTTTACTCAAGTAAATTAAAAAAGTATCTGTAGTTTATCAGATTCAGTGGCGAGTGGTGACATTTTTTACTGGGTATGCTGAGCACTAAGACCCCCCTCCCAAGCCCTACCCGGCTTTTAGGATAAACGTAACGAGGAAAACGTACTCGGTTACTTGCGTAACCTCGGTTCTCTGAGATATAGGAACGAGTACTGCGTTGCAGACGCTTATGGGAAAATTCTTATTTTCTCAGAGACTGAAGCACTTTTTTAATAACGCAGTGTAACTGCAAGGGCAGCAGTGCTGCGCAAACCTATGGCGTCGCAGCCTGACGAATTCTGCCAGATCCCACCAGTTTGGGCGGGGCAATCGGCTATATAAGCGGGTGTTTCGCCATGGTTACTCAGATTCTTCGGCTGAAGAGATGACCGAGTCGGCAGAGATTACCACGGCAGGCAACGCAGTACTCGGAGTGTCAACGGCAAGTGGCTTCTAGTCTTGTAGGTCAGGGAGGGATGATCGTCGTCGCTGAAGAAAAGGATCCAAGTAACTGTGGCGAAACACCTGCTTATATAGCCAATTGCCTCGCCCAATCTGGCTGGATCTGGCAGAATTTGGCAGGCTGCAATGCCATAGGTTTTCGCAGCACCGCTGCCCAGCTATTGGTTTACTCAGTTATAACTGACGCAACCAATAGCCATTTTATTTTTATTTACCGCTTGTACCACAATAACATCTTTAACACTGTCTATGATATGTTTTCAGTGAAAATATACAGTTAAGATGTATATATATATATATATATATATATTATTGATTTAATGTAATTAAGTGCATCAAACACAATGTGATTTTTGGCAGTCGAGATCTGCCAGCAACAGCGCATTTTTGTTTTACCTCGCCAATGAAATCACGCGCATAACAGCAAAACTCAGCAAACGTGCATGAATCCTGAGGAGTCATAGCAATAGAGCGGAGGCTAGTAAGCTGCGGAGAATCCGCTTGCCCGGAGGCTTCCGCAAGTGACATTTACAGAGAATTAACGTTGTTTGGCAAATAAATAATTTTACGTACTTATTCCCAACTCTTTATTAAGCTTTAAGTTACATCTCAAATAACAAGGGATCAACTTATAATCATGGTTATATTAATTAACCCGTGAACGCATTCTCTCAGACGGCATGGGTATGCAGAGCATTAGCAGCTTATATGGACAGAACGCCACTGAATTCAGATTGTTTTTCTTTGGAAAACTTTACCTCACTACATTCATGTCATACTTTTTACTGCACTACATTTCATAAATAAAAGTTTAGGTAAATTTTTCTAAAGAAAAACACTGATAAAGTACAGACACTTGAAAAGTACTTTTACAGTGGAATAAAAATACTTCACTACTCTCTGCCTCTGCACATATCCCAATCACAAATCCTGTCATTACTCTACGTAATTTTGACTCAGTATACCACAACACCACTAGAGATTCATCTTCTACCTGCTGACATGGACATTAATGTGCATCACTTGTGACTGTTCATAAGACAACACACTCCACACAGAACACAAGTCTGTGCTGATGAGAGAAAGGGTTTACACGTTTATTCACTTGCCAGCAAATAATTTATTATTATTTAAAAAAGAAAATAGTTTAAGAACAATTGCATTTTTGCGCTTTATAACATAGCACTTAGGGTTAGGGTTAGTAAGAATCTGATTAACAATGCCCAATTTTTGTTGCATTATTTTTATGCATTTTTAATTTGAAATAACAGTTTTTTCTGACCTGGTTCATGACTAAGTAATTTCTTGTTTACCAAAAGCTCAAAAGCAGCTTGCAGTTTGTAATACTGATGATATTTTTAGGCAGGGTCTGTAAGTTTTGAGTCAGTGGTGTGTCTTTTGATGGGATGTGTTCTACAGGCTGTACGCTCATTGTGATTAAAAATACATCTACATGAATATTCTGTCATGCGTGCAAAGGTCTTTATATATAGTAGATTACTTATATGGCTATGAATAGATACTAATGCTATACTATTAATATGTTACTAGCATCAATCCAGTTTTTTTTTTAAAGATTATACTATTAATGACATTGTCTTCAATCATTTTCTAGTTTTACATTTCGAGCTGTTTATTTTTTCAATTCATTCATTCTGGGAATCGAGCCCGTGAGACTTATCGCAATATGAAAGCTCAACCATCTTTTCGTAGAGTTGACTATGATGTTTCCCAACTTTAAAATGTTGGTGAAGCCTCATACATGAAATGGTTAAAAGTCTTAAACATGAGAGAAAATAACTTTCAGCACTAGAACATTCTACCGTGAGCTGGATAACTGTAGCAGACAAACATGAGCTGATTACTTGGTTATTTTATTTTTTCATATTTTCCACTAAAAGTAGTGTTTGATTGGTTGCACGTTTGTGATCATAATTCAAACTTGCCTACAATAGTAATGCATTAAATCATTTTAAATACAGTATGACTTATAGTATTACATTGACAGTATGTGATATTAGCAGGATAACCCGAACGCTTTGGACAACATCAGCTCAATAACACCAGAATGAACCAGACAGGCTTTAAAAGCGGAGATGATTGTCAGCGTGTTTTAATGAGAGGGTGAGGAAGCCAATGTTGGTAATTTCTCTGGTCTTCTACTCCCTGACCTTGATCCTTGGTGTTCCTGGGAACAAATTTGTTTTGTATGTTGCTGGTTTGAAGATGAAGAGGACCATTAATACAGTTGGGTTTCTCAATCTAGCGATTGCCAATCTCTTGTGTTGCCTTTCCACTCTTTACTATTTGGCACAAAGGTCTCTTCATGATCACTGGCCGTATGGATCCATCATGTGCAAGATTTTCCACTTTGTAATGCTCATCACCATGTTTGCCAGTGTTTTCACCTTGAGCTTGATTAGTCTGGATCGCTTTACTCAGGTGATCACACCAGTTTGAGCTCAAAATCATCGCAGCCTGTTAATTGCACGACTGTCCTGTATAGCGGCCTGGGTTCTAGCTTTAATTATACGTCTGTCTATCATGATGTTACGTGAGACTTTAACAGAAAATAACCAAACATTCTGCCTGTATGATCTAACTGATGAAGACAGGGTTAAAATGTATAAAACCTTAAACATCATCAGATTTATGTTTGGCTTTTTGGTTCCTCTCATATGCATCACAACACTGATTCATCGCACACAAGTTAGGCAGGAGTCATTTTCACTCTGGACGAGCATTTCGCATCATGTTGGCTGTAATCGTGGCTTTTTTTCTGTGCTGGTCACAGAGTGCTATCACACTCTTTGATATTAATATATGGAGGGGATTCAAGTATTTTGCCAGCTTTGGCAGTTGATCCGTTGGCCATCTCTTTGGCGTATGTCAACATCTGTCTGAACCCCATTCTGTATTCATGGGGCAGGATTTTAAAAGTACGGTTAAACTTTCTCTAAGATTTTTGAAAGAGTTTTCTCTGAGGAGGGAACACAAGCATCAAGATCCACACAGTTACAACAACAAATGCAGTAAAGATATCAACTCATTTATTCAGTAATTTTTCTATGCTAGATCGATGCATTTTCCAACAAGACTCTTTCCACTTGTTTTAATATTTTGTTTTCTGATGTGATGACGTGTGACTTATATACTCTTGTCAAGTATCTTAACAAGAATGATTCTTTTCTTTTAAAATCGAAACTTATTATGCAAAACAACATGGCACAAGTAGCTAATTTTAGCACATTTTGGCAGGAAACATCCACTCCATTTTTCCCCCCAAACAAATGCTGTAAGTTTTGAAGTTAATGGTGTGTTTACTTATAGGATGTCCTTGAATATTCTTAAATATGTCTTAAATGCAAAGTATAAGTATTAAGTCTAGTATCTGCATATACAGTATAACTGATAATAGCTACTAATGCTATACCATGACTTTGTGTGTGTAACATCAATCCAGATTTTAATATTTTACTGTTTATTACATTGTATTGAGTACCATAATAATTTTGTTAAGCTACAGATTTCTGTTCTCTGTTGTTATGCCACACAGAGCATATCATCTCAAGGTGATATTATACCTAAAGATTTTATAAGTTTTACTGTTTTATGATTATTTACTACTCACATTGCATTTTAATTTGGACAAAAGCATGAGATTTGGCCTCTGTGGGATACTTGATTTTGATTGGCCAGTGCTGTCATCATGTGTCCAGATTATTGTCATTATATATCATGTCTCACATATTGCTCCACAGTATATCTTTTCACATAATAAAATAACTTAAACCCACATCATCATTTCATGCAATTTCATTGTTTTTAAGTAGTTTTTTATTGGGGTCCTGGTGACCTTTTATAGTTTATTTTGTGAAAATATTGACAGTACAGTGTCCCTTAGTGTTGCAAATAATAGACGTGTACGTTGCAATTAGGTCTCCAGAAATGGATGTTTTCTCTTCAAACACCATAACTTAATGTTCATAGTGAAGGATAAATGGAAAAATAGAGTTTCTTTATATATTGCTTCTATTAATCTTATCCTGATTATAACTAATTTAATTAAACTAATTTAATTTTTCATCAAGCATAAATACCTCAGTCAGACAGACTTTTGAAATTACGAGTACATTCACGAAAAGTGGTATAAAATGGTCTTTATGTTGACTAACTTTATTATGAAACTGTACATCTCCTACCACTCAAAAAACGTGAGCTCTACATGAATCACAAGATTCACAACATTTTGGATGCAGACCATTGATTTTTACCAAAGGGTGAGTAGGATACTTTACTTCATATCAACGCATCAACACTAGCTAAAGGTTTTTACAGTTTTAATAAACATGTAAGGGGAAGTATAAGCCTTGTAAATAAAGATAACTGCCATCAATCTTTTATTGAACACAATGGACAAATCTTATCATTATGTTATGTAATTTGTACTCAGTATAACACATCACCACCAGAGGGCAGTGTCTATTCTAGTCAGATGGATGTGTTTCTCTGCTCAACACATTTAATCTCTCACAAAAGTGGCTTACTCACCATTTCTCCTCCATTAGACATAACATGACTATTTATAACAGTTCTTTCTGGTCCTCAAATCTGATTGGCTAATAAGAGTGTGATATTAGAGTCCAATAGCACTCATGAAGCCTCTGTTCATCCAGATCTTCTGGAATTTGCTGCTGATTCTATTGTCTTTTATAGTGGTTAAACATGAGATATAATTTGTTTTGGTTAAATGTCACGTGCAGTCTTTGATCTCATTAATCTATTATTTGTGCCCAGTGTTGGGGGTAACGCATCACAAGTAACGCAAGTTACGTAATAATATTACTTTTTCCAAGTAACTAGTAAAGTAACGCATTACTTTTTAATTGACAAGAAAATATCTAGTTACTAGTTACTTTTCCAAGAAATTGGGAGTAAGATGTTACTTTAGTTCTAGAATAAATACATTAATTCATCTCACTCACAAAAAAAAAAAAAAAAAAAAAATGACACAGTATTCCTCTAAATGAATAAAAACAGTAAAATTCAACTCAGAAAATGACGCAAACATGCAATAATTAATTTATTATGTTAAATAATACAACTTTCCTTTATGTATCTAATCCCATTTTAGTAACCACTCTTTGCTGCCATTCTTTGGTGATCCAATTCATCCATACTAATAAGCAAAAATTACTCAAAATAATCTAACATTTGTTTTCCTTTTTTGACATTTTTTTATTCTGTGGTCTACTGAGGTGAATTTACTATTCTTTAAACCTGAAGCCTCTGGTGTGAAGAGGCATTTACATTTGACAAAAATATAACTTTTATATTAAAAACAAACAAGCAAGCCCTGTCCATATTTTAAAAAAGTAACGCAAAAGTAACGTAACGCATTACTTTCCATAAAAAGTAACTAGGTAATGTAATTAGTTACTTTTATTATGGAGTAACTCAGTAATGTAATGCATTACTTTTAAAAGTAACTTTCCCCAACACTGTTTCTTCCAGAGCGAATACTTTTAGCAAAATTTCATCATGTTTATGTAAATTCAGTGCTGTATATCAGAGTGATGTCTGTGTACTTTTTGACTGAATTGCCAACGCAATTTTTTTGATGACAGTTCTTGTTGTTTATTAAATATTATTATTCAATAAATAATATTTTATATAAACAATAGTATTTAATAGTAGTTTTTAGTATTGAGAAACGATGCATGTATTTGTGATGGTGATTTTAGTTACATTCTTCAGCCATTAGATGGGGGCATCTTTTTTTTTTTACAAAGTCAGCAGTAAAGACATTTATATTAGAAAAAGTTATTTTTTAGTTTCAACAACAGCTTGACGCAGCGAACAAATGCGCTGAACAGTGCTGTGTTTTTATTAGGGAACCTTGTCTTGATTTTATCACAAATGCGTGCAGGCAGATTTTCTCACAAATGCAATTGAGCAACTTTTTCAAAAACAGCAGATGGCGCTGTCGGTCAATTTACACTAGTCTTCCAAGACCCTAAACACCTGTTTACCTTTTGGAAGAAATAGTACAGCACCTTAAACCTTCAACCTGCTACCTTGACACACTTCCCGCATCTTTTTTCAAAAGTGTGTTCCACTGTTTAGAAGCAGATCTCTTAGAAGTGGTGACTCTCCAAACTCCCTGAAAACTGCAGTTGTTAAGCCCCTTCTGAAAAAGAGCAATCTTGACAACACAATATTGAGCAACTATAGACCAATATCAAATCTTCCTTTTATAGGCAAGATTATTGAAAAGGTAGTTTTTAACCAGCTGAACTACTACATAAACTCAAATGATTACCTAGACAATTTCCAGTCTGGTTTCCGACCGCATCACAGCACAGAGACAGCGCTCATAAAGATAATAAATGATGTTCGCTTAAATTCTGATTCTGGAAAAATATCAGTGCTGGTACTACTAGATCTTAGTGCTGCGTTTGACACTGTCGATCATAACATTCTTTTAGAAAGACTGGAAAACTGGGTCGGGCTTTCTGGGATGGTCCTTAAATGGTTCAGGTCATACTTAGAAGGGAGAGGCTATTATGTGAGTATAGGAGAGCATAAGTCTAAGTGGACGTCCATGACATGCGGAGTCCCACAAGGCTCAATTCTTGCGCCGCTCTTGTTTAGCCTGTATATGGTCCCTCTAAGTCAAATAATGAGAAAGAACCAAATTGCATATCACAACTATGCAGATGATACCCAGATTTACCTAGCCTTATCGCCAAATGACTACAGCCCCATTGACTCCCTCTGCCAATGCATTGATGAAATTAACAGTTGGATGTGCCAGAACTTTCTTCAGTTAAACAAGGAGAAAACTGAAGTCATTGCATTTGGAAACAAAGATGAAGTTCTTAAGGTGAATGCATACCTTGACGCTAGGGGTCAAATAACTAAAAATCAAGTGAAAAATCTTGGGGTGATTCTGGAGTCAGATCTTAGTTTCAGTAGTCATGTCAAAGCAGTAACTAAATCAGCATACTATCATCTCAAAAACATTGCAAGAATTAGATGTTTTGTTTCCAGTCAAGACTTAGAGAAACTTGTCCATGCCTTTATCACCAGCAGGGTGGACTATTGTAATGGTCTCCTCACTGGCCTTCCCAAGAAGACCATTAGACAGCTGCAGCTCATCCAGAATGCTGCTGCCAGGATTCTGACTAGAACCAGAAAATCAGAGCATATCACACCAGTTCTCAGGTCCTTACACTGGCTTCCAGTTACATTTAGGATTGATTTTAAAGTACTTTTACTCGTTTATAAATCACTCAATGGCCTAGGACCTAAATACATTGCAGATATGCTCACTGAATACAAACCTAACAGGCCACTCAGATCACTAGGATCGAGTCAGTTAGAATTACCAAGGGTTCACACAAAACAAGGGGAATCCGCCTTTAGCTTTTATGCTGCCCACGGTTGGAATCGGCTTCCAGAAGAGATCAGATGTGCTAAAACACTAGTCACATTTAAATCCAGACTAAAAACTCATTTGTTCAGTTGTGCATTTAATGAATGAGCACTGTGCTACGTCCGAACTTATTGCAATGTATTTTATGTATAATCATTTTTATTCCTGTTTTAATTCATTTTTTTTAAATCATTTTAATTGTTTTATTGTTGTGATTATTAGTTTTTATGATTATTTTAATTCATATTCTTTTGATTTTATTATTTCCTTTTATGTAAAGCACTTTGAATTACCATTGTGTATGAAATGTGCTATATAAATAAACTTGCCTTGCCTTGCCTTGCCTTTTCAGGGAATACCAACAGTGGGGAACAGGTGAGTTTCTGTCTTACTATATCTACTGTATAATTAACCATTTTGATGTTTTCACAGAGCGACCCTGCTGTAAAGTTGTTAACATGATTGATTAGTTCAGAAATCAGTAGTGACATGGCTAAACATTTAAATAGGCAGTCTTTCCTAATAAAAACTTGTACCTTTCTATACCACTTATCCTCTTTTTTTCAATCGTGGTGGGATATAGAATATGCTACATATGTTGATACAATTTTTCAACTTTCAAAACAACACAGAGGTATAATAACAATGTATCATGTCACAATATATTGTAATACTAAAATGCAAATGTATTGTGGATAGCGACAACTGTGTATCAAAAATGAAAGGGTTTTGAATTTTATTTTTACATTAGATCAAGTAAGATTTATTGTCATTCTGCTATATATGTGACACATAGCCTACAGTGGAGAGAAATGCTGTAGGCTACCTCTGCAGTAAAAGTTTAAACTGATAAAACTACACATAATTATTTTAGACACAAAGAATCAGAAAGAGCTTTATTGCCAAGTATCTTTGCGCATACAAGGAATTTGTTTTTGTGTCATTAGCTTCCAGTACACAGACACAACAACACAGAGACAATAAAAATAGGATGAGAATAAAAAGTACACATCTGTAAATATAAATAGACAAATATATATTTAAATATATATATATATATATATATATATATATTAGTAAAATAAATAGATAAATAATTTAGTGGTATGTACAGGTGTGCTATAGATGATAGAATGGAATAGAATGGAAAGGGATGCAGGGATGTATTAGGATGGAGATGGTAACAAATGAATATACGGTTATTGCACATATTTTTATTGCACAATGGGGTGAACATTTAGCTGTTCATAAGGTGGATTGCCTGGGGGAAGAAACTGTTCTTGTTCAAAGAGTTCAAAGAGGGGATGGCTTGGATGTGAGGGATCCAGAAAGATTTTCTGAGCTCTTTTCCTCACTCGAGATGTATACAGTTCTTGAAGGTCCTCTTGGCAGTCCGAACCATTCTCTCTTCTGATGTCTGATTTTGTAGCTGAGCCAAACCAGACAGTTATTGATGTGCACAGAACGGACTCGATAAAACAGTAGAACTGTTTTAGCAACTCCTGTGGTAGGTTAAACTTCCTCAGCTGGGGCTGCTTGACATGAATTTCCCCATTCTCACCAGCTGTTGCCTATCTGTCAGAATGCTGGTGATCCATTGACAGATAGGGCTAGTGTCACGGAGTGAAGAATCACACGACAAGGGAGTGTGAGAAAAGTGCCCCGGAGTGTGAGTTTATTCACATAAGTAACAGTAAAGAAAAAAAGAGGGGTGGTGTGCGTTGCCGCCGGTGCTCTCCCATCTTCCAACCTTTGTGTTTGGTGTCTGTTCTCGTGCTCATTTGGCTGCTCGGTCACACACTGCTGTCTGAAAGAGATGAGAGAGATATTAGCGGCAGTCTCATGAAGGTCGATTTCCCTTGCTGTGGCGTCTTTGTGGCTTATAAAGCCTGGGCTTGATGAGGTGCAGGTGTGACCGTGCAGTGTGTGAGGAGGCAGTGCAGGTGTTCCTCGTCCGTTTCCAGGGCGATGCTGATTGAATCTCGTGACACTCGTCACACTCCCCCCCCCCCCAAGCAATGTCCTGGTCCTGCTGGAAACATGAGAGAGAAGGGGAGATATAGGGGGTGGGTGGGGAGTGATCCCCGACAGACCTGAGAAAGTTGGCCAGATCTGAGAGAGGCTGTCAGCGTTGGCGTTCGCGGTCCCTGCACAATGACGCACAACGAAGTGGAAGTCCTGGACCGCAAGGAACCAACGGGTCTCCTTAGCTCTGGCCATCCACTGAAGCGGGGCGTGGTCTGTGAGGAGGGTGAACCGTCGGCCTAGGAGGTAATACCGCAGCTCCAGGACTGCCCACTTGATGGCCAGGGCTTCCTTCTCCACAGCTGCATACTTTCTTTCAGCTGGGCTCAATTCCTGCTTGTACCTGGGACAGGATTGCCCCTAGTCCTGTATCGGAGGTATCCGACTGTAGCAAAAAGGGGCAGCTGAAGTCGGGGACTCGGAGGTCAGGTTCAGACGTGAGTGCCTCCTTGATCAGTTGGAACGCCTCCTCCGTACCTGATCTCACTGCACTTTCTCTGGTTTTGGGACGAGGACGATGGGGCTGGACCAACAGCTCGCCGACGAGCCTCGGGTATCCAGTAGGGCCGCTGCCTGACGATGACTCCCGGAGGTGTTTGGATATCGTGTTCAATGATGGTGGTTTTCCCGGGGACAGTGGAGAACACGTCAGAGAACTGACTGACCAGGTGTTGCAGCTCTGACTTCTGGGTGGCCGAGAGAAGGGGGTTGACATCTACTACCACGGGGTCCAAGGTGGCGAGGGTGGCAAGCTGGTCCCTCATTCTGATCCATTCTTCAGTAGATTCACATGATACAACTGCTCTGGGTGCGTCGACCGTTTTGTCTGACTTTGTAGGTGACCGGTCCAATCTTCTCGATCATGGTATATGGGCCTTGCCAGGTGGCGAGGAATTTACAGGCAGTGGTTGGAATGAGGACCATCACTCGATCGCCCGGTTGGAAATCCTGTGTTTGGTCCTGTGTGAACCAGGTGTTCCCGGACTAAAGTCATGACTCGATCTATCTTTTCCCTCATCTCCTTTACATGTTCCACGACAGAGCGGCGGGGTGCCAGCTGCTGCTGCTCCCAGGCCTCCTTCGCCACATCCAGGAGGCCTCGTGGTTTTTGGCCGAATAGGAGCTCGAAGGAGGTGAAGCCAGTTGAGGCCTGGGGGACTTCCAGAATTCCGAAGAGAACGTATGGTAGGTGGCCACTCTTCTCAACATTTGACTGTTTAAAGATCGCCTTGGGACAAAGTGTTGTGCGTGAATGCAAAAAAACCACACAGTCAAGGCAACGCAGTCTGTTGAGTGGTGACAATAAATGGGTTGTTCTCATAACTAAGTGCATCTTCGTTTAGTCTCTAATCGGACATTCCTTGGTGGGTCAGTACCCTAAACCAGCAAAAGTTTTCTATGGTAAAGAGCTACTAAAGCCAACCAATTTTTTTCACCATCTAAAGGATGAAATGGACAGCACCTGAGTTAAATATAGCAAAGGGTCTGAATACTTAGGACCATGTGATATTTCAGTTTTTCATTTTTAATAAATCTGCAAAAATGTCAACAATTCTGTGTTTTTTTGTCAATATGGGGTGCTGTGTGTACATTAATGAGGAAAAAAAAAAAGAACTTAAATGATTTTAGCAAATGGCTGCAATATAACAAAGAGTGAAAAATTTAAGGGGGTCTGAATACTTTCCGTACCCACTGTATATATATATATTAGTTGAAGACAAAATTGTTAGCCTCTTATAAAATATTTAATTATTTTTAAAATAACTCCCAAGTGTTGTTTAACAGAAAGACGATTTTATCAACACAGTATTTTTAAACATAATACTTTATTCAGGAAGCATTTAGGGTTTGTAATACAAATAGAAATAAATGTATAACCAAGAATGTTAAAAAGTCTACTGGTCAAAATTATTAGCCCTCTGATGTTAATAGTGTATGCCTTTTGTTTGATAACAGCCTTTAGTCATTTGCTGTAGTTCTCAACATGTTTCAAGCATGTCTCCTGGACATGACAGTAATGACAGCCCATTCTTCCTTAGCAAATCTCTCAAGCTCCTCCAGATTTGTTGGTCTTCTGGCACAAACTCTGGACTTTAGTGTGCCCCACAGATTTTCTATTGGATTCAAGTTGTGGCTTTGTGCAGGCCAGTCAAGTACACTCACTTTGCTCATTTGGAGGTATTTCTTCACCAGAAGTGAGGTATGCTTTGGGTCGTTATCATGCTGGAAGACAAAATGTCGACCCAAACCAGGGGGTTGTCTTTCAAAATCTTTTAATAGTCTTCCTTTTTCATGTTTCCTTCAATCCTGATTAGATTCCCAGTTCCAAACGCACTGAAACATCCCCACAGCATTATACTCCCACCACCATGTTTCACTGTTGGAACGGTGTTTTTGGCGTTGAATGCCTCTCCCTTCTTTCTCCAAACATAGGCAACATCTCTATGGCCAAAAAGCTCTAGTTTTTTCTCACCTGACCAAAGGACACGTTTCCAGTATGCATCACATTCCCCCAGGTTGTCCTTAGCAAACATCATTCTAACCTGGAGGTGTCTCTTCTTCAGAAGTGGAGTCTTGGTCGGCAACCTTGCAGTTCATTCCTGTGCAGGGCTCTAGTGACTGTCTTCGTTGAGACATCAATTCCAGACTTGGCTAGGTCATTTACTAGTGTCTTGGCAGTTGTTCTTGGGTCTTTAGAAACCTCTCTCACTAGTTTTCTTTCCAAAGATTTTGAAATCTTTCGCTTCCTGCCTCTGCCAGTCTTGTTCTCCACTGTGTTGGTCTCTTTAAACTTCTTGGTAATGCATATACAGTTCTTGACACTTGAAAACGCTTTGATAAACGTGTGTATCCTTCTCCATCTTTATGAGCATTAACAATTCTTTCTCTCAAGTCCAAACTAATTTCTTTTGTCTTTGCCATGATGACAGTGCATATTATTTTACTAGTTGTTTCGCAAGATACTAATCCTCAGTTTAAAAAGCAATTTAAAGGCTTAACTAGGTTAATTAGGTTAATCAGGCAAATTAGGTTAATTTAGCAAGTCATTGGACAGTGGTTTGTTCTATAGCTAATCAAACTAATAATTTCTTAAGGGGGCCCTTATACTGACCTTAGCAGTTTTTTTATTTTTTTATTCTTTTATTCAAGCAACTATAAGAAATCAGACTTTCTCTAGAAGAAGAAAAGAATAATAGGAAATAATGTGAAAATAATCTCTTGCTCTGTTAAGCATCACTTGGGAAATATTCCTAAAAAAAATTCCAATTTCACAGAGGGGCTAATAATTTTGTCTTCAAATGCATATATATATGCCAATGTCTACTCGTGTGATATTGCTCATTTATTTGTAAATGGCAGCATTAATTTAATTAAAGGGTTTAAACTATGTTTGAAAATCTCACACTATTTAAAACTATTCAAACTCAAACCACCATTTTTGTATTTGCACTTGCATGAATAATTTGTATTTCAAAATTAAACTTGCAGATTTAATAACATGTAACAACCTAAAATATAAAGCAATATTATATAGGAAATTTCAACTGATTGATTATTTATATCATCACCAAATGTAAACTATTCTTGTCCAGCTCTATATACTATACATACATACATACATTAAAATACATAATTAAATTACATTACAGTACAAACAAACAAACTATACTGTCTTTAAACAACTGTGTATATATGAATGTAAACAGAATTGACTTGCAGTTGGTTGACCTTATTCCTATTCGATTGTTTACTTGTTAAATAATGGTCATGATGTTTCACAACTTAACCATGTCTGAAATGTTGGTGAAGCCTGATGAAGTAATAAAGTTGAAGAAGTGGTATAAAGTCTTGAACATTAGAGAAGAAAACATTTACCGGGATAATTGTGAATTACTTATATAGAGTTATTTACATGATTTTTAAAGATTTTTTGTACTTTTAAGTAATACTAAAATTGTATTTATTTAGTTGCATATTTGTAATCATAATTCAGCTTTGCCAATAGTAGAAATGCATTATTCATATACTCATTTATTCACTATGTTTCTTATATATGTGATATTAGCAGGATAAACCAGACACTTCAGCTCAATCACAGCAATGGAGGATTATTATGATATTTTGGGATATCCAATGATAGTGACTTCTCTGGTCTTCTACTACCTGACCTTGATCCTCGGCGTTCCTGGAAACACATTTGTTTTGTATGTTGCTGGATTGAAGATGAAGAGGACCGTTAATACAGTTGGGTTTCTCAATCTAGCGTTTGCTGATCTCTTGTGCTGCCTTTGCTGTCTTTTCTATGTGGCCAGGAACGCTTTTGATACACACTGGCCGTATGGATCCATCATGTGCAAGCTTCTCCCCTTCATTATGTCCATCACCAAGTTTACCAGTGTTTTCACCTTGACCTTGATTAGTCTGGATCGCTTTGCTCAGGTGATCACACCGGTTTGGGCTCAAAATCATCGCAGCCTGTTAATTGCACGACTGTCCTGTGTAGCGGCCTGGATTCTGGCTTTAATTCTTAGTCTGCCTTTCATGATGTTAAGAGAGACTAAGACAAAAAAACAACAACAAAACAATATCAACCACCAGCCTCCGCACACCACCAGCCGCTCCAGCCGTTCCCCTTTCCGGCCAGCCTTCTGCTCCCGAACCCATGCAGATCGGGTCCACCCATCTCACCATGGAGGAGAGAGACCGTCGCTACCGTGAGAACCTCTGCCTCTATTGTGGACTACCGGGCCATGTCCGCATCAACTGTCCCACCCGGCCGTCACGATGACCTAATTCGGTTAGTCTTCCCACCTTACCATATTCAGATTTTATCCTGCCCATAGAACTGTTCGTGGCTAATAATACTATACAAACAGTCGCATTAATTGATTCGGGGGCAGCGGGGAATTTCATTGACACTGATTTTGCCAGGACACATAACGTACCTCAGCTTTTGTGTTCCCTTAATGTTGCAGTGGCAGCCATAGACGGAAGACCTCTCGGCTCGGGCCAAATACATTACACCACGATGGACCTAATCCTTCGCATCGATCACCACTCTGAGGCCATTCGCCTGTTCCTCATCACTGCACCACGCACTCCTGTGATCCTCGGCTATCCCTGGCTGGCAACCCACAACCCTTGTATCCTTCTCCATCTTTATGAGCATTAACAATTCTTTCTCTCAAGTCCAAACTAATTTCTTTTGTCTTTGCCATGATGACAGTGCATATTATTTTACTAGTTGTTTCGCAAGATACTAATCCTCAGTTTAAAAAGCAATTTAAAGGCTTAACTAGGTTAATTAGGTTAATCAGGCAAATTAGGTTAATTTAGCAAGTCATTGGACAGTGGTTTGTTCTATAGCTAATCAAACTAATAATTTCTTAAGGGGGCCCTTATACTGACCTTAGCAGTTTTTTTATTTTTTTATTCTTTTATTCAAGCAACTATAAGAAATCAGACTTTCTCTAGAAGAAGAAAAAAATAATAGGAAATAATGTGAAAATATTCTCTTGCTCTGTTAAGCATCACTTGGGAAATATTCCTAAAAAAAATTCCAATTTCACAGAGGGGCTAATAATTTTGTCTTCAAATGCATATATATATATATGCCAATGTCTACTCGTGTGATATTGCTCATTTATTTGTAAATGGCAGCATTAATTTAATTAAAGGGTTTAAACTATGTTTGAAAATCTCACACTATTTAAAACTATTCAAACTCAAACCACCATTTTTGTATTTGCACTTGCATGAATAATTTGTATTTCAAAATTAAACTTGCAGATTTAATAACATGTAACAACCTAAAATATAAAGCAATATTATATAGGAAATTTCAACTGATTGATTATTTATATCATCACCAAATGTAAACTATTCTTGTCCAGCTCTATAGATCACTCCTGTGATCCTCGGCTATCCCTGGCTGGCAACCCACAACCCGACTCTCTCCCGGTCACTGCACAAGATCTCACGCTGGTCTCCATACTGTCGCCAACACTGCCACGTCACCACATCATCTGCACCTGGACCCTCATCCAACACACTACCCAACCAAATGCCACCTGAACCGCTGCCCGAGCCGAGGCCAGAATCCGGAACCAAGCCACACACGGGGGTGGAGGATCTCCCGAGGGAATACCAGGACCTAAGAATAGCTTTCAGCAAGACCCTAGCAACCCATCTACCTCCGCATCGACCAGGGGACTGCGCTATCGATCTGCTACCAGGCTCCACACCACCCAAGGGGTCGCATCTTCCCTCTGTCCCAGCCCGAGTCTGAGGCCATGAAGCAGTACATTCAGGAGGAACTGACTAAGGGCTTTATTCGACCCTCTACTTCACCAGCCTCAGCCGGTTTCTTCTTTGTCAAGAAAAAGGATGGCGGTCTCCGACCCTGTATTGATTATAGAGGCCTCAATGACATCACTGTCAAAAAAAGTGACGACGACGTGACGTGACGTGTGGCCAAGTATGGTGACCCATACTCGGAATTTGTGCTCTGCATTTAACCCATCCAAGTGCACACACACAGTAGTGAACACACACACACCGTGAACATACACCCGGAGCAGTGGGCAGCCATATTGCTATCGCTGCGGCGCCCGGGGAGTAGTTTGGGGGTTCGGTGCCTTGCTCAAGGGTCTCACCTCAGTCGTGGTATTGAGGGTGGAGAGAGCGCTGATTAATCACTCACCCCACCGACAATCCCTGCCGGACCTGGGACTCGAACCTGCAACCTTTCAGTCACAAGGCCGACTCCCTAACCATTAGGCCACGGCTGCCCCCAGATACCGCTACCCGCTCCCCCTGGTTCCCTCCGCCTTGGAACAGCTACGGACTGCTAAAATCTTTACCAAGCTGGACCTTAGAAGCGCTTACAATCTAATTCGCATCCGCGAGGGGGACGAGTGGAAGACGGCCTTCTCGACCACCACTGGCCACTACGAGTACCTCGTTATGCCCTTCGGTCTGTCCAACAGTCCATCCTGCTTTCAGGCCTTCGTGAACGAGATCTTCCGGGATATGCTGTACCGCTGGGTGATTATCTACATCGACGACATCCTCATCTACTCAAATTCTTACAAGGAGCACGTACAACACGTCAGGGCCGTTCTCCAGAGACTCTTGTCTAACCACCTATACGCCAAGATGGAGAAGTGCGAGTTTCACCAGACTAAGATCTCCTTTATAGGATATGTTATTAGCCCAGAGGGTGTGGCCATGGACGATAAGAATGTAGAAGCGGTCGCCAACTGGCCCAGACCCACAACTCTCCGCGCGCTCCAACGCTTCTTGGGCTTCGCCAACTTCTACCGCTGGTTCATTTGGAACTTTAGCTCTGTTGCTTCCCCGCTAACTTCCCTGATCAAATCCGGAAATTACCGCCTAAACTGGACCCCTTCAGCTCTCCAGGCCTTCCAGAACGTCAAACACTGCTTTACTAGCGCCCCCATCCTGCACCATCCTGATCCTGAAAGAAAATTTCTCTTTGAGGTCGACGCTTCCAGCACAGGAGTTGGAGCCGTCCTCTCACAACGCCATGGTAATCCCCCCAAGCTATTTCCATGTGCCTTTTATTCCCACAAGCTGAACCCTGCCGAGCGCAACTACGACGTCGGAAACCGAGAGTTACTCGCTATCAAGCTCGCCCTCGAGGAATGGCGCCACTGGCTAGAGGGGTCTCGCACCCCCTTTACTGTACTTACTGATCACCGTAACCTGGAATACCTGCGCTCGGCCAAGAGATTAAATCACCGCCAGGCTCGTTGGGCTCTCCTTTTTACCCGCTTCGATTTCAAGGGCACCTATATCCCAACTGAGCGAGAGCAGAAACCTCTAGCCACTGAGCCCATCCTTCCACCCTCCATGATACTCGCCCCGGTCCAGTGGGATCTTATGACTGAGATAGCTGAGGCCCAACTCCTAGAACCGCCACCTCAAGCTTGCCCCCAGAACTTAACCTATGTTCCCCAGTCATTACGTCCACAAGTTCTCTCTTTCGTACATGCTACCCCCAGCTCTGGCCACCCAGGCATAAATGCTACCCTACATCTCCTCTCTAACCAGTTCTGGTGGCCCTCCATGAAAGCCGACACCATAAGGTTCATTCGTTCTTGTACAACATGTAATGTTTCCAAGGTGCCCCATCAGCACCCCGCGGGTCTCCTCCAACCACTTCCCATACCACGACGACCTTGGTCACACCTCTCTGTGGACTTTGTTACTGAACTGCCTCCATCTCAGGGCTTCACCACCATTCTCACGGTTGTTGATCGTTTCTCCAAGGCCTGTCGTCTTATACCCCTCGCTAAATTACCCACTGCAATGGAGACCGCCGAATCGCTGTGCAACTCAGTTTTCCGCTTCTACGGTTTACCCGAAGATATCGTTTCTGACCATGGACCTCAATTCACCTCCCGTGTGTGGTCTTCCTTCTTTCGTCTGCTTGGTGTCAACGTCAGCCTAACTTCAGGATACCATCCACAGGCAAATGGTCAAGTGGAAAGACTTAATCAGGAACTCTCCCGTTACCTGCGTTCCTACTGCCACGACCATCAGCAAGACTGGAGCCGATACCTAATGTGGGCTGAGTATGCCCAGAACTTGCTCAAAAAACCCTCCACTAACCTAACGCCTTTCCAGTGTGTCCTAGGTTTTCAGCCACCTCTATTTCCCTGGTCGGGCGAGCCCTCCGACCTGCCTGCCGTGGACACCTGGATGCAGCGAAGCAAGGAGACCTGGGACTCGGCCCACGTCCATCTCCAACGAGCTGTTCAAAGAACTCAGACTCAGGCCGACCAGCTCCGTTCCAGACATCCCCCCTACGCTCCGGGACAATGGGTATAGCTCTCCACCAAGAACTTGCGCCTCAGGCTGCCGTGCAGGAAACTCAACCCTAGGTACGTGGGTCCTTTCCAAATTCTCAGACAAATTACTCCAGTTTCATTTCGATTACAATTACCTAACCATTACAGAATCTCACCCACTTTTCATTTTTCCCTGTTAAAGCCCGCTGATGGCCCGAGAAGAGCGGAGGTCCTAGAGGAACCCGGTTCCACAAGGCCCCTCCCGATCATTGTGGACGGCGAGGAGGCCTACCAGGTTCGTGAAATCCAGGACTCTAGACGCCGGGGCAGACAGTTGCAGTACCTGATCGACTGGGAGGGTTACAGGCCCGAGGAACGAACCTAGGTGTCAGCCGACGACATCCTGGACCCCTCACTGACCGCAGATTTCCATCTGGCCCACCCAGATCGACCGGCCCCCAGAGCTTGGGGCAGGCCCCGGCGAACCAGGCCTCCTCGCGCCAGGAGTCGCTCCCGGGGGGGGGGCTCTGTCACAAATCCGGGTTCTGTGGCTCCCTCTGGAGGCCGTCAGCGGGAACCTTCCCCCGAGTTCTAACTCCATTCGGACTCCATTTCCCAGGACCCCGTGCCTGGGCTGACTCCGCCTGGTTCGGCCATTTTACGGTGCTTTTTACCACGCGTCCCTCGCGAAGTTTTGTCTTGCCAATGGCCTGCAATCCTGAGCATTTTTCCCGCGGACTGATTTCCTGTGTACCGATTTGGACTGTGACCACGTTTATGATAATTCTCTGTTTGCCCGGACCTTATTGCTCGTTACTGGATTATCCCCGCATGCTGCCAGCCACGGACTATTGGACTGTTATTGATTATTCTCTGGATTTGCCTACGTTGCTCACGTTTGCTGTTGATTACCCCGCCTGTCTGACTACGCTTGTAATAATAAATCGTTTGCAAATGGATCCCTCGACTCCTGAGTCTTCACAACAATATGCATGAGATTTCAACGTAATGAAGACAATTTTAAAATGTATGGAAGCTTAAGCATAATCAGATTTGTGTTTAGCTTTTTGGTTCCTCTCATATGCGTCACAACATGCTATGGATTCATTGCACACAAGTTAGGCAGGAGTCATTTTCACTCTAAACGAGCTTTTCGCATCATGTTGGCTGTAATCGTGGCATTTTTTTTTGTGCTGGTTGCCGTATCACAGTGATATTGATAAAAATATACAGAGAGAAATCAAGTTCTTTGATAGCCTCAGCAGTTTATCCGTTGGCCATCTCTTTGGCGTATTTCAACAGCTGTCTAAACCCCATTCTGTATGTTTTCATGGGGCAGGATTTTAAGAGTAATGTTAAACTTTCTCTAAGACGTGTTTTTGAAAGAGTTTTCTCTGAGGAGGGAACACAAATGTCACAAACCACCCAGTCACTGCAAATGCACTCAGTGTAGTGAAGATATCAACTCACTGATTCAGAGTTTTCTGATTGATTTGTGTTACTGTTCTAATTATTTATTTTCAAAAGTCATCAAGTCAATGTCAGCAAGTGGTTTAACTTGCATTCCTGATTTATATATATATAGTTTAAAACCAGTATAATAGAATCCTATGCTTTATTATTTTTCTTTTAGTTCATCTTATCATTTTAGATGAAGTTTGTAACATTTCACTAATAATGACATGTGGTTTCTATGCTGAAGTCATGAAAAAATAAAATAAAAATGAACATACATCATTTAAAGGTTACATTTGTGAATAAAATGAAAACATCTTTTATTTTACTTTTCCTTAATCGAGTGATTCAGCCATTTTATAATTTTACAGTTTTTTTAGTGTAATGTGATTGAGCAAAGTGTATGAACAGTGTTTTACATACAAAATGCAAAAATAAAGTTTAAAGTTTAAAGTTTAAATCTATAATTATTGACATGTTCAACAAACATTCAATTCAGTTTTTAATTTGGAGTTTAATTTTTCACTCAGTTGTTTCTTTGTGCTAACAGAGGTGGCCAAAGCATAATGGTTTCAATGCTTAACATCTTATATCATCATCATTATATCATCAAGTCAGATATAATGCTTTAAAAGCAAAAACAAAAAATAATCAGTTACATCTTAAGACACATTTGCTGACAGTTACTAAGAAAACTGACCGCTGTAAGTTTCTAACAAAACAACTTCCTCTTTTTCCTCACGGCATACTGTTCTCAAGCAATATACAGTAAATATTGTCACCAGCTATAAGCTGATAAATGTGGTCCATAAGCCATTAAGATATTATAAGCTTTAACATTATTCATTTGTTTAAAACTTGTTTGTCTTTTGAAAATCACTGTATAAATACAACTCACTTGCAACTGGTTATCTACACTCCTGCATTTATTTACACATTGAATTGTTATTTCTCACATTTATTTACATTTGGCAAAGCATTCAAACTATTGATTTAAATTTTTTAATTTTTTTTTTGTTCCCAATTCATTTATTCCAGGGAATCGAATCCATGGCCTATTGGCCTTTGGCATTGCTAGCACTAGCTCTTCTGCTTGAGTAACATGGGCAAGTTTTAACCATGGCCATGATGTTTCCCAGCTAACCTGAATGTTGGCATGTACAATGTGTACAATTTATGTACAATGTCCCCTTTTGCAAACAACAGGTCACTTGAGGTCAATACTATCACTTGAACAGGGATGTGAACAGACATTTTGAAGGGCAGGGGCTCAAGTGGAAAAAAAAGCACCTCTCATATTTATTTAAATTATTTTTCTAAACATAACTTCAGAAAACTTTAATTTTAGATGTGACGATTCTGATGACGTTATTAATTTTAATGTATTGTTACGAACCCCAAATTTTAAAGTGCTTGTTGAAGGAGGGGTGAGCAACATAAAAAGGACAAGCGTAGGAAGAAAAACATTTCTCAATTTATTTAGAGACAGAGATCACGTGTCGCAACAAAAGTAATGGCAACAAAAGTAATGGCAGTAAAAGGAATAAATTAGGAACTTAACGAAAATAACATGAGATAAATCAAATTAATCAAATAAACAAACGAACATAGATCAACACCGAAAAGGAAAAGATCAAACCCACACACACACTCACACAGCGTAAACAAAACTGGCGTGGCTCCTCAGCAGGTGGCTGGCCTAGACACGCACAGAACTCTTCACTCTCAAGCCTTCATCAGGGCCGCAGTATACAGCAAGGTGCACACAGAGCTTCTCAACAAGTACGGGTCATGCTCACTACAGAGTAAAAACAGGAGCCGACCAGCCATGCGGTGGAACACAAAGAGCCACACACCCCAAACATCAACGTCACTTCCGCTATAAAGCCGGCAGCACTTCACGCGATTGGACTCAGGTGTAAGGCGAAGTTTTTCCTCAAAAGAAAAAAAAAATTAATACACAAAAACCGAACATGCATAATTCTCCAAATAATAGATAAATAAATAAATAATAATAGGCTGGACCGTAACAGTATTCAGCAGTTATTTCTCCATTAAAGGAATAGTTCGCCCAAAAATGAAAATTTGAGTTTATCTACTTCCCTGCAGGGCATCCAAGATGTGACTTTGTTTCTTCAGTAGAACGCAAACAAAGGTTTTTAACTCAAACCATTGCAGTCTGTCAGTCGTATAATGGCAGTCAATGGATACCAAATCTTTGAGAATAAAAAAACATACACAAACAAAACCAAATTTAACCCTACGACTCATGACGATACACTGATGTCCTAAGACATGAAACAATCGATTTGTGCGAGAAACTGAACAGTATTTATATATTTTACCTCTGATTCACCACAACATCCATCTGTCCTGAGTGCATGCACAGCATCCAGCAGGTGATATGTGCACTAGCTCTGGTGTAGTATCCACATTGAAAAATCCACGTTGTCTGATGCATGCGCACCGATCTATGTTTCTGCCGGTGGGTGTTCAACACCGTATCTCATATCTGTTTACAATATGCATTTATTTGCGCATACACAGGACAAAGTTTGAGGGCGTACATGTAATATCTGAGGGAGCGTGCTGCAAGCCAAGAAATTATAATACGCGCACTCTCTCGTATTACAATAATGCACTCTTGACATTTGTCATTAAATTAACGTCAAAACCTGCCTCAAATATAAACTATGAAAACGAGAATAAAGTGGTACAAGCTACAATACACTTCTAATTGCTTAAAATGAACCGAGAATATCTCGTGTTTTTCCGTGGGTGTTCGAGCCCCTGAGGCCACGCGACCTGTACTTCTAAATATCTTTAGATCTTCACAGTGCCAGTGAACACGTCCACAATCCCTGTGCACTGTGTAAACAATGAGTGACGTATAACCGCAGATCGCTTCCGAGCGCGTTCACATGTCGTGAGCCCAAGCTGTATATGCGCTCAGGACAGATGGACGTTGTGGAGAATCGGAGGTAAAAAATTATATAAATACTGTTCAGTTTCTCACACAGTTTCGTGTCTTAGGACATCAGTGTATCATCACAAGCCGCAGGGTTTAATTTGGTTTTGTTTGTGTATGTTTTTTTTATTCTCAAAGATTTGGTAGCCATTGACTGCCATTATATGACTGACAGACTGCAATGGTTTGAGTTAAAAATCTTTAATTGTTCTACTGGAATACAAATAGAAATAAATGTATAACCAAGAATTTTCAAAAGTCTACTGGTCAAAATTATTAGCCCTCTGTTGTTAATAGTCAATAGTGTATCCCTTTTGCTTGAGAACAGCCTTTAGTCGTAATTCTGTAGTTCTCAAGTTTCAAGCATGTCAGTGAACTACGGCTCTGTGTAGTAAACGCGGCTGCATGAATGAACATGTAAATGAGATTTACGACTAATCACAGAACCAGCATTACTGACGTGATACGCATGATAATCGCGTCCGAATATCGGCACAGCCCTATGGCAGAGTTCAAGATAAATCCTTTAATCTTAATACTGGAGCTCTCTGTTTGCCAGTTTCAAATGATTACTGTTATTATAAAACTCTTTTTTTCTCACTGGTGAAAATTTGGAAAAAAAAATAAAAAAAATAAATAAATAAAAAATCATACCTGGCAGTGTAAGCTTCACAGTGAACACTGCTACATCACTCTCATCAATGTAGTCCATATCAACAACAAAAATGTATCTTGACTCCATATAGTGGTTATTTTGGGAAAATCCCAGGTATTTTAAGCAGTAGGATTATAAAAAATATGTGCTAATATAAAATTACATTAAGTAGCCTATATAAAATTGCAAAATAAATCAATCTGTACTTTTTTACTTAAGTACATATAAAATCGAGTATTTTTTTGTACTTTCACTCCAGTAAAATTGAAAAAGGAGTACTTTTACTTTTAGTGGAGTAATATTTTATTATACGTATTTGTACTTTTACACAAGTCCTTGATTTGTGTACTTTGACCACCAGAGTCAAAGTCCCTTTAAGGCAAGTCATTCCACTCAGCGGCCATCTTTGAAACGCCTCTCGGGCATGCAAGTGCAGCTCCTATCTCTTTGAATGGGGAAACATCAAATTCTCCAAAACTGTTCATCAAGTTCATGATTAAATTTCATATTTGAAATCACCAATGAAATCTGACAAGAACTGCCTCATAAATATGGTTCCTTGTGCTCCAATGGCATTAAAAAACGCTTATTTTTCAGCCTAAATCAGCCAGTGTGCATGTGCAGTACTGAGCACACGTCTTAGAAAGCCGACTGTTTCTATAGCAACCGGGACTTCTAACGGCAGCTGCAGTGATGCACTGACTGTACTAATCAACTATTGGCTCTTTCATTAAGAAGGCAGGGCTTTGCGGCCATAATGAGCATTACATTTTGACACATCATAGACCAGTGGTTTTCAAACCTATCCTGGAGGCACCCCTGCCCTGCACATTTTGTATGTCTCCCTTATTAGACACACCCAAATCAAGTCTTGGAGTCTCCACTAATGACGTGATGATTTGAATCAGGTGTGTTAGATAAGCGAGACATGCAAAATGTGCAGAGCAGGGGTGCCTCCAGGACAGGTTTGAAAACCACTGCTATAGACGGTTTCATCGAACACACGCGCGTTGCCATGGTCATGCGTCTGGCCCTAAGTTGACTTCCGGTCTGTCCTCCGCAAACAATAAAAACAACAGCAAAGTCAGTCTAGAGTAGATTATTTATAATAATTAGCGAAAATAAATAAGTAAATTAGCTAGCAAGTTGTAACTATGTCTAGTCAGTATTATTTTGGGCTACCATTAGAAGAAAAAAAACATTATTTGGCCAAACTTATACGCGACAAAGTTGCAATACCAGACCCATTCAACAAAAGGTTGAGGCAAGATTTACCGGATATCTGTCAGGTACACATATTTGAATACCTAGTGGAGAAGGAATGTGTATATACACGGGAGGCGTTTAAGGCATATCGCAGATTGGATGCGTATAACTATTTTCATTCTGGAAAAGTTAAATGCATACTAACCTACACGAATGGAAATACCCGTGTTGTTTGCGGTGAAATCGAGGCGGGTCAGGTGCTTTTAAAGAGTTACTCTGCGTGGATCATTGCTAGGAAATCCGGCGAAGTCCAGAGTGGGCATTGTACATGCATGGCAGGGTAAGTAAGGGCTGGCTAACTAAACAATAAACTAAAATTACACTTTACAGTAGCATTTAGATTAGACCTTTTTCAATAAAATGTCTATCTGGATCTGTGCAGCAATGGAGAGGTGTGTAGTAATGTCGGTACGATTTTGGTTACTGTGGAGCAGTGTGCCATGCATGTACAATGCCCACTCTGGACTTCGCCGGATTTTCTAGCAATGATCCACGCGGAGTAACTCTTTGAAAGTGTCTGACCCGCCTCGATTTCACCGTAAACAACACGGGTATAGTTATACGCATCCAATCTGCGATATGCCTTAAATGCCTCCCGTGTATATACACATTCCTTCTCCACTAGGTATTCAAATATGTGTACCTGACAGATATCCGGTAAATCAGACAGGCGTGTAGAAAAGCATTCTTGCCTCAACCTTTGTTGAACGGGTCTGGTTGTGCAACTTTGTCGCATATAAGTTTGGCCAAATAACGTTTTTTTCTTCTAATGGTAGCCCAAAATAATACTGACTAGGTAAAGTTACAACTTGCTAGCTAATTTACTTATTTATTTTCGCTAATTATTATAAATAATCTACTCTAGACGGACTTTGCTGTTGTTTTTGTTGTTTGCGGAGGACAGACCGGAAGTCAACTTAGGGCCAGACGCGTGACCATGGCAACGCGCGTGTGTTCGATGAAACCGTCTATAGTCTTTGCTAGAGTATAATGAATGATGTCAAGTTGACCATTCAAAAATGGCAAACGCATCTACGTACTTCAGCTGCGTCGCGCTGTTTGCAGTCAAATCAAATGTAAACAGCACACAGTTTATAGAGAGCATTGTATGGGTACGCTCCAAAATGCATCAAAATATCTTAATTTTTTTTTATATCTTAATCTTAAAGCTTTTTATGGGTTCAGAACAACATGGGGTAAGTAAGACAACATTTTACATTTAATTCAATAATTTCTCTGTGTACCACCTGAGGGAGCTCTAGTAATATGTGTACCACACTTTGAGAACCAGTGTTCTAAATTAAGATTTTGAATGTCTGTAAACAACTGTGTATATATAAATGCAATTGACTTGCAGTACTGACTTGTAATTGGTTAAAGTGGTTTAAGTTTATGAATTCCCTTGTGTGACGACAAGTCTTAACCAGCTTTACATAGAGTTGGTCATGATGTTTCACAACTCAACCATATTTGAGATGTGGGTGAAGCCTGATGAAGTGTTAAAATTGAAGAAGTGGTATAAAGTCTTGCACGTTAGAGAAGAAAACATTTACCAGGATAATTGTGAATCTATTCATCACAGCGTGAGTCATGATTACTTATATAGAGTTATTTACATGATTTTAAAGAATTTTTGTACTTTTAAGTAATGCTAAAATTGTATTTGTTTAGTTGCATATTTGTAACCATAATTCAGCTTTGCCGATAATAGAAATGCATTATTCATATACTAATTTATTCATCAAGTTTCTTATATATGTGATATTAGCAGGATAAACCAGGCACTTCAGCTCAATCACAGCAATGGGGAATTATTCTTATAATTTGGCATATCCAATGAAAGTGACTTCTCTGGTCTTCTACTATCTGACCTTGATCCTTGGCGTTCCTGGAAACACATTTGTTTTGTATGTTGCTGGATTGAAGATGAAGAGGACCGTTAATACAGTTGGGTTTCTCAATCTAGCGATTGCCGATCTCTTGTGCTGCCTTTGCTCTGTTTTCTACGTGATTAGGAGCGTTGATACACACTGGCCGTATGGATCTATCATGTGCAAGCTTCTCCCCTTCATCATGCTCATCACCAAGTTTACCAGTGTTTTCACCTTGAGCTTGATTAGTCTGGATCGCTTTACTCAGGTGATCACACCGGTTTGGGCTCAAAATCATCGCAGCCTGTTAATTGCACGACTGTCCTGTGTAGCGGCCTGGATTCTGGCTTCAATTCTTAGTCTGCCTTTCATGATGTTAAGAGAGATTTCCACAAAAAATAAAATAATATGCATGAGATTTCAACACGATAAAGACAGTTTAAATGTAAAAATGTATGGAAGGTTAAGCATCATCAGATTTGTGTTTGTTTTTTTGATTCCTCTCATATGCATCACAATATGCTATGGATTCATCGCACACAAGTTAGGCAGGAGTCATTTTTACTCTAGACGAGCGTTTCGCATCATGTTGGCTGTAATCGTGGCCTTTTTTCTGTGCTGGTTGCCGTGTCACACAGTGATACTGATAATGTACAGAGACAAATCCAGTTATTCAATAGCTTCGGCAGTTTATCCATTGACAATCTCTTTGGCGTATTTCAACAGCTGTCTGAACCCTATTCTGTATGTTTTCATGGGGCAGAATTTTAAGAGCAATGTTACATTTTCTCTAAGACGTGTTTTTGAAAGAGTTTTCTCTGAGGAGGGAACACAAATGTCACAAACCACCCAGTCACTGCAAATGCACTCAGTGTAGTGAAGATATCAACTCCTTAATTCAGAGTTTCCTGATTAATTTGTGTTACTGTTAAAACTATTCTAATTATTTATTTTCAAGTCAAGTCATCAAGTCAAAGTCAGCAAGTGGCCTAACTCTTATTCATGATTCCTGATTTACTTTATATGTATATATGTTCAGTAATTTGTGATGAACTATTGATGAAGTTTAAAACCAGCATAAATTTTGTCTTGTTTCCAGCCAAAATATCTATAAAATCTTAAATCAAGAAGGATTTTCTAGACAAGTCAAAATTGTCTTATTTTTAGAAAAAAGAAGACCAAATTAAGTGAGTTAAAACAAGCTAAATAATCTTATTTCAAGCAGAAAACTAGATTATTTTTCTTACCCCATTGGTAAATTATTTTGCTTGTTTTAAGCAAAAACTCACTTAATGTTGACTTCTTTTTTTCACAAAAACAAGACAATAATTTTTAATTGTCTAGAACAACTTTTTTGATTTAAGAATTGGAAGTTGGAAACGAGACAAAAAAAGTAAGGAAATCATTTTTTTGCAGTGTATGCTTTATTTTTTTTTGATTGCTATCAGCTTAGATGAAGTTTGTAACATTTCACTAATAATACCATGTGGTTTCTACGCTGAAGTCATGATAAAAAATAAAAATGAATATACATAATCTAAAGGTTGCATTTGTACATAAAACAAAAACATATTTGATTTTCCTTAATCCAGTGATTCAGTCATTTTATAATTTTGCTGTTTTTCCCACTTTAGTGTTATGTGATTGAACAAAGTGTATTATGTATGAGCAATGTTTTACATATAAAATGCAAAAATAATAAAGTTTAAACCTATAATTATAGAAATATTATGCAATTCACTTCCATTCAGTTTTTGCTTTTGAGTTTAACTGTTCATAATTAGTGCAAATAGTTTTTTTTCACTCGGTAGTTTCTTTGTTCTAACAGAGGTGGTCAAAGCATAATGGTTTCAATGCTTAACATCTTTAAAAACATCAAAGTCAGATATAATGCTTTAAAAACAAAAACAAAAAATAATCAGTTACATCTTAAGACATTTTTGCTGACAGTTACTAAGAAAACTGACTGCTGTAAGTTTCTAACAAAACAACTTCCTCTTTTTCCTCACAGTATAACATTAACATTATTAATTTCTATAAAGCTTGTTTGTCTTGTGAAAAGCACTATTTAAATACAACTCACTTGCAGCTGGTTATCTACACTCCTGCATTTATTTACACATTGAATTGCTGTTTCTCACATTTTACATGTATGTATTTATCAAAGCATTTAAACTATTGTTTTTCCCAATTAATTTATTCCAAGGAATCAAATTCATGGCTTTTGGCATTGCAAGTTTTAACCATCTGGCCATGATTTTTCTCAGCTCAACTGAATGTTGGTATACAATGTGTACAATTTACATACAATGTCCCTTATTGCAAACAATAGGTCACTTGAGGTCAGTATATCACTTGAATGCCCTGATGTATTAATTTCGTCACAGTCAGGGCTCCAGAAGTTATTCGAATATTTTCACTTTAAAGACCATGAAGTTAATGTTTTCTTTTATTATTATTATTATTTATATGCTTTTTTTTTTTTTTTACTAATCTTAACCTGTTATACAGTGCTGCTTGAAAGTTTGACCATATTAGCCCAGTTCTGTGAACACTGCACTGGCTCCCTTTTAAACATTGTAAATATTTTAAAATCTTGCTTACATTACTTATACGGAGTGTCTATTTACACTAAGTGCAAATAGCCCGCCTTGTTGGCAGTGGCTATTTACACTAACTCCGCCCACCAATGTGTAATGTGGCTAGTCAATACTACAAAAGATGGCAGTTAATCATCAGATCCAGTGGTGAAGTGGTTAAAGTGTGAGGTTAAATCTTTTAAACACGGACGACCCGGGTTCAATTCCACCTTATGACAATCTTTTTTTTCATCCTTCTCATATAATGTCAGAAAAAGCATTGATTTTCAATAAAAATGAAGGAAATAATCGAAAATTGTAAAATAAAGTATCGGTTAGGGTTAGGGTAGGTGTGTAGGGAGGGCTTATTGTCCCACTAAGGCTGCATCCATTTAATAAATTCAATTAAAATGATAATTTACACTCAATGCATAATTACTGAATACTGTTTTAATATAATACAACAGTAATAATTGCATCTATTTGCAATAAGTATTTATAATAAGTATTATAAATAGCAGAAAATCCTTAAGTGTAAATAGAACCCATTGCTATTTGCCCTTAGTGCAAATAGTGTCTATCGCTATTTGCACTTAGTGTAAATAGCATCTAATCATTCTTTTCACTTAGTGTAAATAGCATCTAATTGCTATTTTAGATATGTCATAGATATGTTAGATATGTCATGTAGCCTAATTTGCGCGCATTGGGGAGTCGCTCTCTAAACGCGGGGTATTAAAATTGCTTTTCAATGCGCATGCACGTTTTACTTTCGGTTTCCTTTTAACTGTCGCGGGAAGCTCTCGGCGGTGCTGAGCGTGCATTCTACAATACAAGCAATTATTTAAAAGTGCTTATTCCGAGGTCATCATTGGCACTCAGATCCAGTCTGTATCCTGATCAGATGGTCACTGCAATCCCCTGATCCAGTCCGTATCCAGATGGTGGATCAGCACCTATAGACAACCTCTACAGGTACAAATTTCTTGTTTGTTGGTCAGAGGAGAACTGACCCCCCGACTGAGTCTGGTTTCTCCCAAGGTTTTTTTCTCCATTTCTGTCACAGATGGAGTTTTGGTTCCTTGCTGCTGTTGCCTCTGGCTTGCTCTGTCGAGGACACATCATTTCTAGCGATACTGTATAGTAATTGAACTGAGCTGGATGATAGTATCACTGAATTCAATGATTAACTCCCTTTAACTGAAAATTGTTTACTATGTATTTTTGCATTATTGACACACTACTTTTCTATTTGATACTGTAGAGCTGCTTTGACACAATCTGTATTGTAAGAAGCGCTATATAAATAAAGTTGACTTGACTTATAAGATCTGTACTCTATAGATGTTTTCACTTTAAAAACAATAAAGTTATGTTCATGGTGAAAGACAAATAACTTTTTATTTCTTTAATTTCTTTATTTTCTTTAATTGTTTCTTTACTCATCTTAACCTGTTTATTTTTTATTTATTTATTTACTTTCAGTTCAACTGTAGGTAACAGGTATACTAATTATTATTAAAAAGTAATTGTTTCATCAAGCAAGTGTATGCTGCTGCACTAAAAGACTAAAACTTACCAGTCAGATGGACGTGTCTCTGCTCTATACATTATTAAATTACATTACAAACAGTAATATTATATAAATTAACATTATGAATGTCTGTAAACAACTGTATATATAAATGCAAGTAAACAAAATTGACTTTGTTGACTTTATTCCTGCATTTCTTTATGTGTTAAATTACTATTTTTAGTCTGACATCAGTATTTTTTTTATTTTTATTTTTTTCAATTTATGAATTCTGTTGTGTAATGGTCTTAACAAGCTTTACATAGAGTTGGTCATGATGTTTCACAACTTAGCCATATTTGAAATGTTGGTGAAATCTGATTAAGAGATAAAGTTGAAGAAGTGGTATAAAGTCTTGAACATCAGAGAAGAAAACATTTACCAGGATAAATGTGAAATCGAAACATCACAACGTGAGTCATGATTACTTATATAGATGTATTTATATCATTTTAAAGCATGTAAAAATTGCATTATTTGGTTGCCTATTTGTAATTATAATTCATTTTACACTGACAATATATGATATTAGCAGGATAAACCAGGCACTTCAGCTCAGTCACACCAATGGAGGATTATTTTGATATTTTGGCATATCCAATGTGGGTTCTTTCTCTGGTCTTCCACTATCTGACCTTGATCCTCGGTGTTCCTGGAAATGCATTTGTCATGTATGTTGCTGGATTGAAGATGAAGAGGACCGTTAATACAGTTGGGTTTCTCAATTTAGCGATTGCTGATCTCTTGTGCTGCCTTTGCTCTCTTTTCTACGTGATTAGGAGCGTTGATAAACACTGGCCGTATGGTTCCATCATGTGCAAGCTTCTCCCCTTCATTATGTCCATCACCATGTTTACAAGTGTTTTCACCTTGAACTTGATTAGCCTGGATCGTTTTACTCGGGTGATCACACCGGTTTGGGCTCAAAATCATCGCAGCCTGTTAATTGCACGACTGTCCTGTGTAGTGGCCTGGATTCTGGCTTCAATTATAAGTCTGCCTTTCATGATGTTAGGAGAGACTTACACAGAAAATAACCAAACATATTGCCTGTATCATCAACCTAATGAAGAAAGTTTTAAAATGTATGGAAGGTTAAGCATCATCAGATTCGTCTTTGGCTTTTTGGTTCCTCTCATATGCATCACAACATGCTATGGATTCATCGCTTGCAAGTTAGGGAGGAGTCGTTTCCACTCTGGACGAGCATTTCGCATCATGTTGGCTGTAATCATGGCTTTTTTTCTGTGCTGGTTGCCGTATCATATAGTGGATTTGATAATAATGTACGGAGAGGAATCATGTTCTTGGACAGCTAAGGCAGTTTATCCGTTTGCCATCTCTTTGGCATTTTTTAACAGCTGTCTGAACCCCATTCTGTATGTTTTCATGGGGCAGGATTTTAAAAGTAATGTTAAACTTTCTCTAAGACGTGTTTTTGAAAGAGTGTTCTCTGAGGAGGGAACACAAATGTCACAAACCATACAGTCACTGCAAATGCACTCAGTGTAGTGATGATATCAACTCATTTATTCAAAGATTCTGTCATTTTTCTATGCCAAACCTATGCAGGATTGTTTCTACTTGCTTTCAAAATTATGTTAGCAAATGCATTTAAATTTTTTATTTTTTTTTGTGTATATTATCCTTAGTGTAATTTTCTAGACAAAATACTCATGTGAAGTATCTTGACACAATTTTAATAAAAAAAACTGAAACTTAGAATATTCAGAAGTATCTACTCTGGTTTCTTCTTTGTCTGGAAGTTATGAAATGCATTAAGATATAAAATTATCTGTTCTAAAACGTCTGCTATAAAACAGATATGATATTGTTTTATGTTACAGTGAGATAAAAATTAAAAAAGGTTACTGTGAATTTATATCAGTCTTTTTCTCTCCTCTAAGCTGGACTTAACTCACAATTGCAAGTTTATATCTCACATTTCTGAGAAAAAAAGTGAGAATTGCAAGATAAAAAGTCGCAATTACCTTTTTCTTTTTTATTATTATTCTGTGGCGGAAACAGGCTTCCATAGATTCCTGATTACAAATGCTCAATTCTTGTTGCATTGTTTTTATGCAGTTTTTATTTGAGTTTTATTTATTTTTATTTGCAAACTGGTTTGGTTCAAAAGCAGCTTGCGGTCTATAATACTGATGCTATTTTTAGGCAGGTGCTTTTGATGGGGTGTGGTCTACAGGCTGAATGCTAATTGTGGTTAAAAATACATGCACTTGAATATTATGTCTTGCATGCAAAGGTCTGTATACAGCTACTGAATAGCTACTAATGCTGTTCTATTACTATGTTACTAGTTTTAATCCAAATTGTAATATTTTATGACATTGTTATTTTCTAGTTTTGATATAATATTGTTTTCACTTTAATGTTGTTTCTTCATCATTAAACATTCAAAATTACTTTTAATTTGGAAAAAAAAAAATAGTATTAACTTTAGGCTTTAAGGAATATTTAATTAGTCTGTGGCGTCATTCTTTGACCAATTATTTAACAACGTAAAAAAAAAAAAAAAAAAAAAAAAATTTGAGTCAACTTAAAATAATTTGTTACCTGGCTGGCTTAAAATTTTAAGTTCAGTCAACTGGAAAAAAGTTTAGTCAACTTGAAATTTAACAAACAAATTTTTAGTTTAGTCAACTTGAATATCTAAGTTGTCACTTGGTACAACTTAACATTTCAGTTTGAGTTGACTGAACTTAACATTTTAAGGTAGCAGTGTAACAAATTAATATAAGCTGACTAAACAAGTTGTGTTTTGTTTTTGTTTTTTTTGTTTTTTTTACGGTGAAGTCTAAACTGTAGGCTATAACTGATTGTTGTCTCACTCATATAACAAATATCTCTGTCTTCTCACATAATAAAAGCATTTAAACCCAATTTGGGTTTTTGTAAGTTTATTATTTAGTTGCTTTGTATTGGGGTCCTGGGGCCTGTTTCAATAAGGGGGTTCAATCAACTCTAAGTTTAAACTTGAACTCTGAGTTGAGTTACCATGATATGGGAAACTCTGAGTTTTCGGTTTCAGAAGAGCTGAATTGTATGAAGGTATTTTTGGTGCAAATCAACTGAGCACATGTGACAGTGGAATTTGTAGTTGTAGAGTATAGCCACGCATGTGTATCAGTAGTCAAAAAAAGTCAAAGTCAAAGTCAAAGTCTGCTTTATTGTCAATTCTGCTATATATACAGTACATACATACAGAGAATTGAAATTGCGTTACTCTCAAACCCTAGATACATACAGGTAACATTAACAATAACAAGAAGTAAAATACAATTACGTACAAAAATAAATAATATATAAAAATACACATTTCCAGTAAGAGTCAAGTAACAAAATAAAGTGTCATTAATTATAAAGATGTATGAAAGATAAAGTGACTTATGAAGATAAAGATAAAGTGACAATGGCAGATAACAGTGCAATCCAGACAAATAGTGCAATTAATGTGTAGTGCAAGAGCTTAATAGTCTGTGTATGTAGAGACCAGTGCTCAGAGAGTCAGACGTGTTATGAGGTAGATGGATGAGGTAGTGAATCGTGGGGGTGGGTGGGGGGGGGGGGGGTGATGTGATGTCTCAGAGGTCAGGTACATGGGGCAGAAAGAGGAGAGAGGGGGGCGGGGGGCGGGGGGCGCGGGGGGGGGGGCAGAGTCGGAGGGAGTTCAGCGTCCTGACAGCCTGATGGATGAAGCTGTCTTTCAATCTGCTGGTCCTGGCCTGAAGACTGCGCAGTCTCCTCCCTGATGGCAGCAGACTGAAGAGGCTGTGTGACGGGTGGGTGGGGTCACCAGCAATGCTGAGGGCTTTTCGGGTGAGACGGGTGTTGTAAATGTCCTGGAGGGAGGGGAGAGAGACACCAACGATCTTCTCAGCTGCTCTCACTATGCGCTGAAGTTTCGTACGGCAGGATGCGTTGCAGGTGCCATACCACACAGTGATGCAGCTGGTCAGGATGCTCTCGATGGTGCCTCTGTAGAAGGTGCACATGATGGGGGCTGGGGCTCTGGCTCTTCTCAGTTTGCGAAGAAAGTAGAGTCGCTGCTGTGCTTTCATGGTCAGTGCTGTGGTGTTGGCAGTCCAGGAGAGATCTTCTGTGATGTGCACACCCAGGAACTTAGTGCTACTCACTCTTTCCACGGTCGCACCGTTGATGGTCAGAGCAGCATGCTGAGTGTGCACTCTCCTGAAGTCAACAACAATCTCCTTCGTCTTCTCTACATTCAGAGAGAGATTGTTGTCACCGCACCATCCGGCCAGGCGGCTCACTTCACTTCTGTAGTTTGTCTCATCACGGTTGCTAATGAGACCAACCACAGTCGTGTCATCCGCAAACTTGATGAAGAGGTTGCTGTTGTGTGTCGGTGTGCAGTCATGGGTCAGCAGAGTGAAGAGGAGGGGGCTAAGCACACATCCTTGAGGGGCCCCAGTGTTCAGAATGATGGTGCTGGATGTGTTGCTGCCGACCCGTACTGCCTGAGGTCTCCCGGTCAGGAAGTCCAACAGCCAGTTGCACAGCGATGTGTTGAGTCCCAGCTGAGACAGTTTATGAGTGAGCTGTTGAGGGATGATCGTGTTGAATGCTGAACTGAAGTCTATGAACAGCATTCTGACATAAGAGTCTTTTTTGTCCAGATGTGTGAGTGCAGAGTGGAGGGCAGTGGAGACGGCGTCATCGGTCGAGCGGTTTGACCGATATGCAAACTGGTAGGGGTCCAGGGAGGGGGGGAGGACAGACTTGATGTGCTGCATGACTAGTCGCTCGAAGCACTTCATGAGGATGGGAGTAAGTGCGACTGGGCGATAGTCGTTGAAGCAGGATGGAGATGATTTCTTCGGGACTGGGATGATTGTGGTAGCTTTGAAGCATGTGGGAACAACAGTCTGACTCAGGGAGATGTTGAAGATGTCTGTGAAGACATCAGTGAGTTCTGCTGCACAGTTTCTCAGAACACGTCCAGGGATGTTGTCAGGACCAGGAGCTTTGCGTGCGTTGATCCTGCTGAAGGATCTTCTCACGCTGTCTGTGGACAGAGTCAGCATCTGGTCGTCAGGAGGAGGTGGAGTCTTCTGTGCAGTGGTGCTGTTGTGTGCCTCAAAGCGAGCGAAGAAAGCGTTCAGCTCGTTCAGCATCGGGGTGGTGTTGTCACAGGTCCGCGGCGGGGGCTTGTAGTCCATGATGGTCTGAATCCCCTGCCACAGGCTCCTGGTGTCTCTGCTGTCACTGAAACGATGGGCTATCCTCCTGGAGTACTGTCTCTTAGCCTTTCTGATGCCGCGTGACAGGTTGGCTCTAGCTTTCCTCAGACCCGCCTCGTCTCCAGCTCTGAAGGCAGCGTTGCGAGTCTTTAGAAGTCTGTAGACTTCCCCTGTCAGCCACGGTTTTTGGTTGGGCCGGACGGTGATGGTTTTTCTGACTGTTACATCCTCAATGCACTTGGTGATGTAGGCAGTGACAGTCTCTGAGTACTCCTGGAGGTCTGTTGTGTTGTGGTATGTAGCAGCCTGTTTGAACATGTCCCAGTCAGTGGTGTCAAAGCAGTCTTGAAGTGCCTCTGACGACCCTTCTGGCCACACTTGAATTTGTTTTTGAACCGGTTTGGTGACTTTAACGAGCGGTCTGTATGCTGGCATTAGCATAACAGTGATGTGGTCTGAAGCACCAAGGTGGGGGAGGGGTAGGGCTTTGTAAGCTCCTCTCTGTGTGGTGTAAACAAAGTCCAGTGTGTTGTTTCCACGTGTTGGAAAGTCTATGTGTTGTTGTATTTTAGGAAACACACTTTTTAAATCTGCATGATTGAAATCCCCAGCCAAGATGAGAAAAGCATCTGGGTGGGCTGTCTGCTGCTCACTGATGTGCTGGTAAAGTTCATTCAGTGCCTCACTCCTGTTGTTGTTATTGGAGCTGGGAGGGATGTATACTGCAGCAAGTATTATGGCTGTATATTCCCGCGGTAGATAGAACGGCCGGCACTTAATAATCATAAACTCCACCAGGGGTGAGCAGTGTTTGCAGACCACAACAGTATCGCGGCACCACGCATCATTGGTGTAAACACAAAGTCCACCGCCGCGGGTCTTACCTCCCTCGACGAGCACTCTGTCCGCTCGATAGCATGTTAGCTGGTCGAGCTGAATGGCGCAGTCCGGAACGCTGTTGTTGAGCCATGTTTCCGTAAACACAAAAACACAACAGTCTCTTACAGTCCTCTGAGTTGAGCGCAGAAGTCGGAGATCATCCAGTTTATTATCCAACGAGCGTACATTAGCCAGAACAATGGTTGGAATAGCTGGCTTGTGTGGGTTAGCCACTAGCCTAGCCCGGATACCTCCGCGCTTCCCCCTCTTTTGTTTCCTCTCACACCGCTTGTGGCGCATCCACTGTGGGTGAGGTGCAGTAGTGGGGGTCGGTGATGGAGTAGGCCTCCGGAGAAGACAATGGTCCCGCAGCTCTTGTACGAGCGTTGAAGTTGGATTTAAAACTGTGGTCTTTCCGACATCTAGCAGAAACTCACGACTGTAGGTGCGTTTGAAGACAGATGGACGCGACAAATACGTACAAAAACACTGTGACTTACAAGATAAAAAACACGAAAACACCGATCTGTCGGGAGAGAGAGAAGCCGCTGCGTGTGCACGCGCCACCATCTTGGATTTCAGTAAATTTGAAGTCACCGACGAAAACTTGTAGTTTTTTTTTTCTCTCCCACAAACACAACTCAACTGTTACACCTTCTCGAATCTTTCAATGCAGGTGCACAAATCCTGTTCTACGAATCACAAATTAAGAAACCAATACACTCACATGTTTTGCTACTATTGCTGCAGTGAATATGGTGCAAAACACATTCAAACACCAGCATCAAAAAATGTGAAATCACAGACGAATTTTGTCCATCTGCAAATCACTATGTGAATTCTTGCAATGAACGTTGCACGCTTGTAGAATGTTTTCTTATATATGTAATATTTTACTGAATTGCACAAACACAAATACATAACTACAATGGCTTGAATCTGCTGCTACGAGTCTCAAACGCTGTTTTTCACATGCAAATGACATGTTTCGCGCACTCGCTCTTTTGCACCACAAATCCATGTGATATATGGAGCGAAAGTGATTTGTGCATCTGTACAGGCAGCGACGAGAATTTCGGCCAATCAGAAGAGCTAGCCTATTAGTTGGCGCTGGAAACGAGTTCTCCCTAGTTCCGTTCTAGCCAGAAACCCGGAGCATCTGGACCTGATCTGGACAGCGGCAAAATCTCAATAAAAGTAAGTTTTCTTTTTTTTCCTTTTTCCTGAAATCACTCGCCGTTATACAGTATATTTGTTTAGCTTCAATATAGATAAGTTGTTAACCAGTGTTATAGGTTAGCAATTCTTATGTCACCACAGGTAAGCTAATGCTAGTCTACCTGCACTGTTAAATTTGCTATTCAATTATCTCGTATTAATGACGCTGTCTAATATAACGATTTATTCCTTGTATTCTATTATGCTTTACCTTATAGAAAAATGACAGATCAGGGTGCATCTTCGCAGGTGAGTAAAACCAACTTTTTTTTTTTTTTTTTTTTAATCAGAATAGAATATTGTTAATAAACTAAAGGTAAGGCAGAAGACGATCTATAGTTGGCAATTAGCAAGGATGGACAAACTTGGTCCTGGGGACCAGCCATATCCTGCAGAGTTTAATTCCAACCTGACAAAACTCATATATTTTATATTATTATATTTCACTCCCATATGTAGTGTCCCACTAAGACACACTTTCTGACCTGCAACAGAGGCTTTAACCACATGGAAGCATTTACTTCCTCCCAAAACTAAGCTAGAAATTGATGAGTGAGTGATGATGAATTACAGTATTTTAATTTCATGTTTTTTTAAATGCAAAACTGATAAATTATTATAGTCCAGACATATTTCTTTTGTTTCCTGACTTAGTCTGGATGTATAAGTTAGGCAGCCAACATGGTTGAGATGTTAAAAGAATTTGTTCAAACTAGTTTTTTAATCTCTTTTTTTTTCATGTCCTCTAGGAAATGCTACTCAGTCATTTACTGGACAGGCTCTACATGAGACTATCAAGTTGCCTTGATCGTGCCCCTCTGGACCTAGATTTTTTGGAGTTTGTATGCTCACAAGAGCTTGTTATACTCAGCACACTAGCAAACCAGGTTCAGGTTCCTCAAGCAATCTATGATGCTCTTACTGAGGTACATCGCCTTGTCTCTGGGCAAAATGGCAAGGAAACGTGTATTATGGTTTCCCTGGAGAGGGGAAATAGCGGCCGCCCCAGAGTTGTAGTTACCAAAGAATATGTGCAAGAACTTCTTAACATGGGCCTGTCTGTGAAGTGCATTGCAAATTTTGTAGGGGTTTCTAGGTGGACACTGCAGAGACGTATGAATGATTGGGGGTTCTCTGTGAGAGATCTGTACAGTGACTTGAGTGATGATGAACTTGATGCCCTGGTGACAGACATTCATGCCAGCAACCCACATGCTGGGTACCGAATGATGTTGGGACTGCTTCGGGCACAGGGACATCGAGTGCAGTGGCAGAGGGTTCGTGCATCCATGCACAGAGTTGACACTGCAGGAATTGTATCAAGAATGTCAGAGTTGCGGTGTGTGGTACACAGAACATACTCTGTCCCAGGCCCCAGATCACTGATGCATATCGACACAAACCACAAACTTATAAGGTTGATCATGTTTGACAAACAAATCTGTTGCATAGGCTTGGTCACAATTTCAAAATTGTTTATAGATGATACACATTTTCCCATTCTCATTTAAGGTACAATATGGTGATATTCGGCGGAATTGATGGATTCTCCCGGAAGGTAGTGTTAATCTAATCATTTGATGAAGGCATTTTATTTTGCAGTGTATCTTTTAACAGTAGCACAACAATTACTTAAAGAGTAGTTATTTATTAATGCTGAAAATCACTATTTTAATATGAAAACTTATTCATTACTAAGGAATGTTGTTATAGCTCAACGAAATTAATGTTATTGTAATTAGAAAAATAAAATGTTTTTGTGTACGATGATCTCTCTTCCATAATGTTCTTAAAGTGCTCTATTTTTACAGCACAAATTTTGTACTTGATACACTACAAATATTCTTTAATACACTTAAGATAATCTTAAGAACATCTAAGCGTACTCTACTTTGCTATTGTGAAAATGTACTTTTAACATACTTTATCTGTATTAAAAAAAAATATTTTAGTTACCACTTGTAGTAATCTTGAACCCATCAAGTTGAGTACACTCAGATGTTTTAAGATTATCTTAAAAAGTACTGAAGAATAACTTTTAGTATATTAAGTACAAAATTAGTGAGTGACAATAAAGCACTTTACATACATTATGGAAGTGCACATTTTTCACCTGGACTGTATTATTCCTGTAGATAATGTATCTCGGCGTTGCCAACAACAAGGCCTCCACTACGCTTGCCTTCTTCAATGAAGCTGTTGAGAGATTTGGCTTATCACAAAGGTAAATCTTGTACAGTTAAATTGATTAAACCCTTAACCATGCCACTCTGATTGTCCTTTGTATCAATGGCCTCTTATATTAAGCTTCAAGTTGTTATTAAGTGAATTGTAAAAGTCTTGAATTTTGCAACATTTACTTCTCAAGGGTTCGTGGTGACCATGGGGTGGAAAACGTTGATGTGGCCCGCCTTATGTTCTCCATTCAAGGATCTGGGAGAAACAGCTTCATTGCAGGGAAAAGTGTACATAATCAGAGGTAACCCTGAAGACAGACAGACACACACACACACACACACTGTTGGGTTTTCTAAGTTTTATTGGGACACTCAATAGATATAATTGTTTTTGTACGTACAAACTGTATTTTCTCCTCACCCTAAACTGACCTATCCCTCACACAAAACTTGGTGCTTAGATTTTACTTTAGACAATATAGCGTTCCATATGATTTATAATCTTGTTTTGTCATGGGGCCAAAAAAATGCACCCACAAGGAATACACATACACACATACATATAGAATCGGTCAAAAGTATGGAAACAACTATGTTTTATATTGTTTAAAGATGTATTACATTTATTTGATAAAAAATACAGAAAAAGCTAATATTGTGAAATATTATTACAATTTTAAATAATGCATTCCTATTTTAATATATTTTAAAATATCACTACCACTCAAAAGTTTTTTTAAAGAAGTCTCTTAAGCCCAAAGTGTAATTTTTTAATCAAAAAGAAATAAACAAACTATTATAAAATATTACTGCAAAAAATATTTAAAATAAGTTTTCTATTTTAATACACTTAATTAAAATGTATTCATGTAATGTCACAGCTGAATTTTCATCATTACTCCAGTCTTCAGTATCACATGATCCTTTGGAAATCATACTATTTTAAATAAATATTGTTCTTTTTAACATTTTATTCATCAAAAAATCCTGAAAAAAGTATCACAGGTTCAAAAAAATATTAAGCAACACAACCATTTCCAACATTGACAATAAATTACCATATCAGAATGATTTCTGAAGGATCATGTGACACTGAAGACTGGACTAATGATGCTGACAAATTCAACTTTTCAACTTTGTATAAATAAAAAAATATATACATAGGACATTTAGGCATTTGGCAGACGCTTTTGTCCAAAGCGACATACAGTTGGGAGAACATAGAGCGATTCTTCTTAAGGAGACAAACAGACACAGGCAGTGCTATAATACCAGATTTATCAAGCTAGAAAGGGAAGGAATAAAGAGATTAATTTTTTTTTTTTTTTTTTTATGGTAACAGCAAATAGAGTTGAAAGAGATGAGTTTTAAGCTGTCGCTTGAAGCTTGTCAGGGAATCAGCATTCCGGATAGGGGTAGGAAGATCGTTCCACCAGCCAGGAACAGTAAAAGAGAATGTTCTGGATAGTGATTTAGCACCTCTCTGTGATGGTACCACAAGGCGTCGCTCACTAGCAGATCTCAGAGTTCTGGAGGGGGTGTAGATTTGCAATAGCGAGTGCAGATAAGCAGGTGCAGTAGCTGTGGTTGTCCTATATGCAAGCATCAGAGTCTTGAACTTGATACGAGCTGCAATTGGGAGCCAGTGCAAGGAGATAAAGAGAGGTGTAACATGGGCTCTTTTGGGCTCGTTGAAGACCAGCCGTGCTGCTGCATTCTGAATCATTTGTAGAGGTTTGATTGTGCATGATGGAAGACCAGTCAAAAGAGCATTGCAGTAGTCCAGTCTGGAGATGACAAGGGCCTGGACAAGAAGTTGTGTAGCCTGCACTGTTAGAAAGGGCCTGATCTTTCTGATGTTGTGCAAAGCAAACCTGCAAGATCGAGTAGTCTTTGCAATATGATCTTTGAAAGATAGCTGGTCATCAAAGATGACACCCAGATTCCTGATTGAGTTCGAAGAAGTGATTGTGGAAGAGCCCAGCTGGATGGTGAACCCATGCTGTAAGTTTGGAGTGCAAGGAAAAACAAGAAGCTCAGTTTTTGCCAAGTTAAGCTGGAGGTGATGTTCTTTCATCCACGTTGAGATGTCCGCCAAGCAGCCTGAGATCCGTGCAGGTACTGTTGGATCATCTGGTTGAAATGAAAGATGGAGTTGTGTGTCGTCAGCATAGCAATGGTAGGAGAAGCCATGTGACTCTATGATGGGACCCAGTGATGTTGTGTATATGGAGAAGAGGAGAGGACCAAGAACTGATCCCTGAGGAACCCCAGTGATCAGTTGATGTGTTTTGGATACCTCTCCTCCCCAGGATGACCTGGCTGGACTTAGTGCTGCAGTGGACCCAATGGGACACTCAACATGCATGGGAGTAGATAGATATTTAGCAGCACTGGAATATATGCACAGTATTGGCTATGTGTAGATTTGTTTGTATAAACTTTAATTAGCCATTTAATCACAAATACAACTTCATGTTAGTTGTTAATCGTTTATTATGAATACATTTGTTCAACTGTCAAGTACAACTCTGAACCATTTCAATAAAAGCTGACATTTCAACATCTGGGAACAATGAGTTACTGATGAATGCTTAGATATTTAACAATGTATAGAATCTTTTAATTATTACGTTACTTAAAATCAATGGAAAACAAAATTTAATGAAATAACTTTCCACTGTCCAATTCAGAACTTTCCACTTTCTACAACAATCCAAATCCACTGTCATTTGTGGCAATGCAGTTTTCTAAATGAACACTAAATTCTCGGAAACTGTTGTAGTACCCAGGTAAGCGAAGGGTGCGGAAGCATGTGGATGAAGTGGGATATTGCGCTTGAACCACCTCCACTTTCATGCTAGCCATGGGTATCTCCCATCCAACCCAAAATTTAACCAGCTGTTTCAGCTGCTCTTGGGAGACTGAAAATATAAAGCACAAAACAAGGATTCTAAAGAGATTGAAAACAGACAACGGCCTTACCATGCATGTACATATTTTGCTAGTTTACAAGCAAGTTAAAGTTAAAAGCCTATAGTGAACGTTTTTTTTTTCTGACATGTTTGTATAAATGACTATATATAGTAAGTTGATGTAACTTCAGGTAGAACAAGACATTGATGTCAGTTAAATACATTGTTCAGTATCTTGATGAACCATTATATTAAAGGAATAGTTCACCCAAAAATGAAAATGAGCCCATTATTTACTCTCTCAAGCTGTTCTAGGTGCGCATGATTTCCTACTTTCAGACAAATCCAATCTGAGTTATATTAAAATTGCTCTGGCACTTTCAAGCTTTAGAATGGCAATGGGTGGGTGTTTCTCTCCAACAGGTCAAAACAAGTCCAAGTTAAAGTGATTCATACAATTTAAATATGGATATTTTTCTTACAAAAATGCATGGATTTGCTACAGTGGATGGATGCACTTTATTGGACTTGTTTTGGACTGTCGAAGAGAAACACTCGCCTACTGCCATTATAAAGCTTGGAAGAGCCAATAAGTTACCTTTACAAAATCAAAGGAAACCACTAAATGGACATTACAAAGGGGAAAAAATATCAGTATAAACTTTACCTGTTCTTATGAACTGACGCAAGTACCCCATAACTCTGCATTTTGAGTCAGTTGAGTACCCACTATCGTCATCATGCTCCAACCCTCCTTCCTCAGGCCATTTAATGTGGTCTAGAACAACCTAATTAAGAAAACAGGATGGTAATGACAATTATACACATTCTATCACTACTTGCAGGTTTCATTTTTTTTGTGCTTTAGTGTATGTGTAATACATTTATTTGCATTTCTGACTGTCACAATAACTATAACAACAACAACAACAACAACAACCACCAATTATTCCTTAATAATCAGATTCTTCAAATTTTCAGATGGCACTTTTTAAATAAGACTGAAAAAAGTAGAATACCTCAGCACTGCATTCAGCCATTGATTGACGGGGAAAAACTGATGTCACTGTGTCTGGTCGAGATTCCAAAAGTGGCAAAATCAATGATTCTTTCAATCCTTGTTTAAACTGCTTCAGCTGGCGTGTGTTTCTTCCAAGCACCTTAAAATATTAGAAGGATAAAATAGAAAGGAACAAAGCATATCTATAATATGACATGTCTGCTATTAGGTGGAAGAAATACCCACACAAAAGTCCCAATCCTACATATATGTTTTAGTGTTGGAACTTTGGACTTACTGCATGTTGAAGCAGATTATGAAGAAGCCAAGTCCTATTGGCTTCCGTTAATACAGGGAGATCCCATGCCAGTGCCAACTCATTTACAGCTGCCCTCTGATCCTCAGTGAGTCCGCTGCATTGGTTTTTAGATTCTTCATTTTCATACAGCTTTAAAATAAAGATGAGATCACAATTACATCTAAACAGTATATATCACATTTAAATACAGTGCAGTCTGAATTATTTTCAGTGACAACTTCAGTTTTAGCTAATGAAATGTAGCATATTTGTCATTCTCAGTACAAGAGACTGGTCAAGCTTTAATTTTAAGGTATTTACATTTATTTACTGTGTTTAAGTTATTAACCTTTTAAAGCATATTCACTCAATTTATATCATTAGTTTTTATGGAAAAGGTGTAGACTTAATTCATATGTGACACTTACATTTTGAGTTTGTTTTGTAACCAGCACCAGGGTTTCTACACATTTTTCATTTCAAAATGTATTTCCATTCAAATTGTAATCAAATTTCCAAACCACTCTGTACATTTTCCTGACCAGATTTGACATATTTGGTTCCTTTATAAATATTTATTATTATTTTTTCCTCCATTGTTTTTTCTAAAGTGATTACAAGAAGAAGAAGAAACTTAAAAGATCTAAAACACTTAACACACTTGAGATATATTCATTTGTGGCCCAATGGTTAGTAAGTCTGACTTGTAACCCAAAGATCACCGGTTTGAGTCTTGGTATCAGCAGGGATTGTGATGGCCAGAACTCTCTTCCACCCTCAATACCATGACTGAAGCAACACAGCAAATAATGGCTGCTGACTGCTCCAAACTGCATAGGAATCCTGTTAAGTCCTAAATATGCTGGTGTCATTTATAATTCTATAAATTGTCACATTAATTTTGTTAAAATAAAACGTGGACTTGGAATAAAATAAGAAGCAATTTGTACGCAGTTCACCAGATATGGATGTACACTAAAATGCATAATATACTTAATATGCACTTTCACATGTTCATTTAAAAGTAATACACTGGAGTACAGAGATATAAAAAGCGAAAACTGTCAAAAATGGATTCCAATGCACTTATTGGTACATACTGGTCTTATGGTCTCTTTGATGTCTATATCTACCACATCATCAAGGGTGATGGTGGCTGTCTGGGGTGTTCCACCTAACAGCACATGAACAACCGCTTGGCTAAGTCCTGTCAGACGAGGGCCACCATGAAGGAAAGAATGACCTATCATTCTCCCTGCCATGGTAAACATTTCATTCTGCGCAAACACTTGGAAGGTGGAAGGGATTAGGTGGTCAGGTTGACCCTCAAAGAGCAAAGTGCTGGATGCATTTCCTACAGATAAACACAAAAAACTTAATATTTGCTCTGAGTTGAAATTATTAAAACCTAATGTGCTTCTAAATGTAATAAAATATTTAAGGACTTTTATCTAAATTATTCACTTATATTTATGTCTGTTCAGACAGCAGATTTGTGCAGTGGACTTACCTAAATCAACAGTGAAACCATGCTGCAATTTGTGCATTACCATACTTAGGAATGGTCGATTAACACCATCCCCAATAGCCAAATCTCCTAAAAAAACAAAAATCAAAAATAAATTACAATCACACAAAGTCAAATGTGTTACAATATTGTACAAAAAATTATTTTCTCCTATATATTCCCCCACGGCTGACTCGAGCTATGAACTGTTTCAGAAACAGAGGGCAGAAGATGCTCAAAATTGGTATATGATCTTAAAAAAGGGGGAAAGGGAAAGTGGAAAAGCAATAAAGAAAGAGTAGACAATAACTCTCTTTACAAGTAATTAAACCAGTAACACTGTGTCTACACCAGATGTGACAGTTAACGGGTTCCACCAATGTGCAACAGCTACAAGCTGTGTTATGCTGGACGGGACAAAGCAACCATTACAAATAATTCGTACTTTGTGTCATTATGCTATAAATACAACAAGGCATAATTTTACTGTCAGGGATCTGTCGTGTCCCGCTGTGCCGCATTCAGTGTAGACAGAATCACTGATTATAAAGAGTTTTTTATGATATTTTGCAGTACATTACAGTACCCTGTAGTTTAGCTTGGAATGGTCTGGCCCAGTCAATGTTGGGAGCCTTGTAAAAGTTGAGGATTGTTCCCTCTTGCTCCTCTACATCTTCACCGATATCCATTTTAATTTTCAGGGTTGGCTCATCTTCTTTGTTTTGCAGGCAGTGTCTTCTGTAGTGATCTGCTGCCAGTTCTGGACTGGCAATGCTCTTCCAAGCTGGAGATTAAAAATAGTAAAGTTAAATGTTTAAGTCCTTCCTATGCCAAGATGTCTGAATCAACTTGATCTGCCTTCCATGCACACTCCATGAACTTCAATCAGTGAATAAAGTCTCCATTAACAAATGTACTGCAGACCACACACAAACTCATTTGTTTAAACGTATTTTTAACAAATAAATGAATCAATGCTAACCCAGATCATCCATTTGTACAGGTCCGGACCCTAATGGGATATCCTCTGATGAAAGGGTAGCTGATGTGCTAGGTCCTGTGTGAAGTGTCGAGTCGATAGAGAAAAATGAGGCACTACCGTTGCTTTCAGAGACCATTTGCAAACTTTCAGAGTCAGGTAGTGTAGATGTTGAGAGAATATCTGCAAAACTTAACATAAATAAGAGCACATCATCGCAAGTGAAATTACACATACACTCATTTATAAAGTCTACATGGCATTTGTGACACAACTGATTGCAGTCTGTATGGAGCTAAACGATCAGCTGCCACTCAAGCATTTGAAATTAAATTTCAAAGCATTATGACTGCTATAGTGTGGAGTCTGTGGAATTTTACAATAAGTTAAAACTTGACTGGAATGGCTTTTCTCCTGAAATTAAAGATTAGGCTTATTTTAGTAACTTCACAATGTATTTTATAGTTATGAATTACATTTTTTGCAGTAATTTCATGATTCACAAATTTTATTTAAATTGTCTTGCTTTGAACTAAACAAAGAGCAAGACATACTAAAAATAAATATAATGATTTTAGAATCATACAATTATTTCTTGATTAGAATTATTTCATTACAAAATAATTTTACTATTTTAATTAGTCTGCCAATGTGTGCAATAAGAGTTGTTTTAAATCTGGATGTTACAATTAAGTTGTTTTTTTTTTCACCTTTTTAGAATGCAAATTCAAACTAATCAATTTGATTGATCTCCCGGCACTGGAACTACTGCTATTTTTATTTCATGCTTAGGATACCTTTCCCCACATGAACTTGCATGGTAGGCAACAATCTCTGCAGGAAACTGCTTTCCACAAATTGGACAGGAGTCCTAAGGGCCAAGTGGTTATAAAGAGGCAAATAAATAAACAAACCTGAAAATACTACAGTGGTATATGAGCTGAAGAATTAAAAGTACTGATGTATCCAGACTGATTGCTTACCACACACATTACATCTAGATCCTGTTCTGCTGTCTGTTCTACTGTCTGTTCTGATTCCTCTTCAGATTCACCTTTCTTTGAATAGAAAAAACAGCAAATCAACCCTTTATAATAAAGACTTGTCAACTGAACTTTGAATTACAGCACAAGGAATCAATCAAATTATAATGTCATGAAAGTGTTTTTTATATTTATGTTATAAGACAACAAATTTAGAAGACAACTTACATTATCTCCACAGGACTCAATATGGAACTGGATCAGGGGCAGAGGAACAACCTTACCACAAGTCATGCATGTGTTTTTTGGCATTCTTTCAAACTCTGGAGCATCATACGGCAGTGGAGTAGTATCTATTTTTTCTTGAAGAGGGACAATGTATATATCATTTTTTCCATTGTTTGATGAAGATCTAAGAAGTTTTGCTGTGTACCCTTCAGTGCCCTGGGGCAGCGGAGTGGTCTTTCTTTGTCCACTGCCACCTTTGAAAACATAAAACATTTTATTAGCTAGTTCAAATTACATTTAATTCCATCGAATACCACAACACATTCTTTTCATTTAACAATTAAAAAATCTTTTGTGCAATATCAAATATAATTCAATAACAATGAAGAAAAAAAATTCACCTGAAGCTTTTTTCAGCAGCCAACCACCACGCAAGTCTCTCATTTTCGGATATTCTTCCAGCAGTACTCGGCTTATCTGTAATCAATTTGCACTGTTGTCATTTAAAAAAATAATTTTACTTTTCTCAGCTTCAGATGTTAGAAACATTATAGTCCAGTTAATATGCCAGACGTACATGGCTGACAGCAATATTAGTACTTGGAAAGAAGTGATCTTTTTAGAAGATGTAAATATTACAGCTGATTCTATGTTTTATAGTCATGTGGTCTATGTTACAACATTTATTATGACATTTGCAGTAATCTAACTGATCTCCATACACCAAGAATGACTGCCAGACTGGTTTGGGGTACTGTGGTTTGGTATGGAAAACATCCAGCATAGACTGGAATTCTTTCTGAAGTTAGAGAAAAGGACAATAGGTATTAGTGTGTGTCTGTTTTAGGTAATGCAAGTCCGTACTAAAACCCCTGTAGGTTTCATACCTTTTTATCATATTTTTAAATCTTATTTTCAGCTATTTGTGAAGTTATTACTGCAGCCTTATGGTTAAACTTTCTTATTTGGTACACTGTCATCAAAATCTCCTGATGCTCCATTTAAACAAAAGTCTGACAGAACTAAACAAAATAAATACATACAAAACTTCAGCCTTTCAGTCATTCATGATGTACGGACTCGGAGTTGGGGAATCAGTCCAGCTGTTACAAATGTCACTATACAAAATGTCAAAACAGAAAATAAAATTGCTATTTTCAAACAGCGGTTTCTTGAACACATTGTGTGTCTGTTTTTAAATGAATTAAAATATAATAACAAATGTTCTAAGGATATAAATGTTCTAAACTAAGTAGCTCTTACTTGCACATTACTACAAAACAACAATATTAAAGTTTATAATTATCAACAGAACCCAAAGTATTATTTTCAGTTGTACCGTTACAGCTCTACTAGCGCATTACATACACAACACGATTTGAAATGTGTACTGAAAAACCTCTATAATGTCTTAAGAGTTGATTTTGGATTTATCTTTAATTCTAACCTCTCCGTGATCCACATTATCAGCAAGATTTATGGTCCTTCTTCCAAGACCTGCTTGCAAAAGCACTGCCTCATCCTTAGGGGTTTTGTCAGTATTTTCAGGTTGCAGACAAAACTGCATTTCCATAAACTTAATCACAGATACACGTGGAATATCTGCTGACTTCCTTTTCCTTTTTCCTCCAGAGTATAACGATGGGAAGCATCTTAATAAAGCATAGACAGTTATTAGTGAAAATCTAAATATCAAAGGACCATTTTTTGAATGATTATAAAACAGTGTTAACCTGTTATTTGTATAATTTTAATTCAACATAGCACATTGTATTCTTATTTTTATGAGACAATGTTGGTATGTTTATGAAGTCAATGAGTAACTGTGACCTACATTTAGACCACAATAATTGTGGTTATAATTTTTGCCAAGCAGTCCTACTGTAACAATAACTTACCTTTGCATCTCCTGCTGCAATGTGGCAGGTCTTACAGGTCTGCTGTTGGTAGGCACTACTGCTACAGTAGCAGTAGGTTGAGCAGAGATGTGTTGAGGTGTGTGAGGTCTTTCCCTTTCATTTCTTATGCAGTTCATAAGCACTCTTACTGCTGACTCAATGTTTGTGTTCTGTTCAGTTTGAAAGAAATCAGAGTTAAAATTAATTAGACATATTTAGAAAATGGAAGTCTGTAAATTGTGACAGCTTGTTTACAAATAAAACACTCTCAACTATCTCTGAATATATATCTAAGACCTAAACCACATAATTTAAATTGTTGAGTGTCTATAAGATAGAATAACAAAACTAATCAAGTAAACTAAGGTGGCTAAAAGCAGGTGTTCCCAAATGTTTAAGTGATATAAACTTTTATTTTATACAGACCACCTATTTGCAGTGACATTGGCTGAAAAACATGTTTCAAATCAGGGACAGGTAAACTTGGTCCAAGAAGGCCACTGTACTGCAGGGTTTCGCTCCAACATTCATTAAACACACCTGAACCAGCTAACCAGGATTAATAGAAGTGAAAAGCTACAGGAAGGTGAGTTGGAAATAAAATCTGCAGGACAGTAGCCCTCTAGGACCAAGTTTGCATATCACTGCTTCATAAAATATGAATTAACCCTTTCTGTGAGTCACTACATCTGTAGTCCATCTGTCCAATTTGGTGACTGTTTCCATGTGGGATGTAAGCAATTTCTAAGTAATCTGATTTCTGTAATTTAGATTTATTTCCTGTAAAAAAAACAAAAAACAAAGTAAGGCATTACTTTTATATATATGTAAAGGTATTTATTTTTTGGAATTTATTTACAGTTACTACTGATGTTTATCTTCATTTAATATTGTATAGACTACATTTGTTAACCTTTTACCATATTATTTTAATGTATTAACTTAATTATGAACAAAGTGGTTTGTAGTACAAATAGTTTTACCTTCTACTGCACTTTGTTACTTCTAGTTCCCTACATCTGTTATTGAATCAGAAATTTCACACATTAGCACAAATTACTTTTTTGAAAAATTAAGGTGGCTATAAAACAATAGTGTATATTTATGATAAAAATTAACACCTAATGTTACAATACATGTTTTTGTTTTTGTAATGTAATCTTTTCCCTTTGCAGTTCAAGAATAATTTATGCATATTGTTGAATATTGTTTATTTGAAACAATTAAAAGTCAATCCTCCTGTTGTTAAACTAGTTGATGTTAATATGGGAATTAGAAAATAACTAGTAATCCTACACAACAACACTGTGTCATAGTAATCATTACTGGGCAAATTACCAACTATAGATCGTCTTCTGCCTTACCTTTAGTTTATTAACAATATTCTATTCTGATTAAAAAAAAAGACTATTCATCAAAAAAAAAAAAAAAAAAAAAAAAAAGTTGGTTTTACTCACCTGCGAAGATGCACCCTGATCTGTCATTTTTCTATAAGGTAAAGCATAATAGAATACAAGGAATAAATCGTTATATTAGACAGCGTCATTAATACGAGATAATTGAATAGCAAATTTAACAGTGCAGGTAGACTAGCATTAGCTTACCTGTGGTGACATAGGAATTGCTAACCTATAACACTGGTTAACAACTTATCTATATTGAAGCTAAACAAATATACTGTATAACGGCGAGTGATTTCAGGAAAAAGGAAAAAAAAGAAAACTTACTTTTATTGAGATTTTGCCGCTGTCCAGATCAGGTCCAGATGCTCCGGGTTTCTGGCTAGAACGGAACTAGGGAGAACTCGTTTCCAGCGCCAACTAATAGGCTAGCTCTTCTGATTGGCCGAAATTCTCGTCGCTGCCTGTACAGATGCACAAATCACTTTCGCTCCATATATCACATGGATTTGTGGTGCAAAAGAGCGAGTGCGCGAAACATGTCATTTGCATGTGAAAAACAGCGTTTGAGACTCGTAGCAGCAGATTCAAGCCATTGTAGTTATGTATTTGTGTTTGTGCAATTCAGTAAAATATTACATATATAAGAAAACATTCTACAAGCGTGCAACGTTCATTGCAAGAATTCACATAGTGATTTGCAGATGGACAAAATTCGTCTGTGATTTCACATTTTTTGATGCTGGTGTTTGAATGTGTTTTGCACCATATTCACTGCAGCAATAGTAGCAAAACATGTGAGTGTATTGGTTTCTTAATTTGTGATTCGTAGAACAGGATTTGTGCACCTGCATTGAAAGATTCGAGAAGGTGTAACAGTTGAGTTGTGTTTGTGGGAGAGAAAAAAAAAACTACAAGTTTGCAGCTTTCGTCGGTGACTTCAAATTTACTGATACACATGCGTGGCTATTCTCTACAACTACAAATTCCACTGTCACATGTGCTCAGTTGATTTGCACCAAAAATACCTTCATAGAATTGAGTTAGTTCAATCCACTCTGAGTAGGCTGACTCTTGAGTTTAGTGCATACATCACAACAATAAAAAGCACTGATCAATGGAGCTCCGAATTTATGATTCACCATGGCAACAGCTCCCACCAAAAAGACCTCTGCACACTTCGAGTCAATACTTAACTTTAATTCTGAATCGTTGTTATATATCAAAGGTAAAAACTGGCAGAACGGTAAATTATTGAACTAATATTAATTGTCTTGATATTCCACAGGCAAAAAATAAATAAATAAATAAATAAATAAAATAAAACCGCTATGAAGTATAAAAACACAATTCAATCAGGTAAAGCTTTAACCATAAAAGGTTCATGAGTGTAGGCTACATGACTTTACAAACATGTGACATATTAAATAAATATAATTCAGTGTCTATTTCTGTCATGAACTGCGCCGCTGTGGCTCCCTCACTTCATCCCTAGAGGGAGCCTTCATTTCTCTATGGACCATTCATTCACTACATTTCCCATCATCCCATTCTCATCAACTTCCTGTCTCCTCTCACCTCTCACCCCTGTCGGCCATCTTGCTTTCACCCGTACACACCTGCTAATCATTACACATCATTACTCACAGTATAAAAACCATGCTCACACACAGACTATCGCAAAGTCTTGTTTAGTTTACTGGCATTTCTGAGCGGTCTTTGTGTTTACTTTTATGTTGCTGACTCTGTCTGACCTCTCTCTCTCTGGATTATCTCTGTTATACCCGTCTGCTGTTTTTTGACCATGCCTGTTGACCATGAGTGTGTACAATAAAGCTATGCAAATGGATCCACATGTCTCAGCCCCTTCCGTTACAATTTCAATGTGCAGCAGCTTTTTTCACAATTAAATACTCTCTAATCCAAGGGTGTCAAACACAATTCCTGGAGGGCCATAGTCCACTGCAGATATTTGTTCCGACCCTGCTCCAACGCGCATACTATGCAGATTTCAATTAAGCTTGAAGGACTTGATTAGTTGCATCAGGTGTGTTTAATTAGAGTTGCATCTAAACTTTGCAGAGCTGCGGCCCTCCAGGACCAGAGTTTGACACCCCTGCTCTAATTCAAACCTTTTTTTATTTAGAGTAATGAAATTAACATTTCAATTCTACTTAGCCAACAGCAAGAAGGCTTGCAAAATAAGGAAGAACAGATGAAAAGGAGATGGCCACAATACCACCTATTGGAGGAATATTAAAATCCAATATGAAAAAGAATAAATGTTGCTTTTGTGTTTGTAGGAAATAAAGATGACCAAGTAAATTTAACAGTTGTGGTGATGGTGGTTACGACATACAGGGGTTGGACAATGAAACTGAATTTGGTTTTAGACCACAATTAGTACAGTGTTGGGCATCCTTTTGTGGCCAATACAGCATCATTTCGTCTTGGGATTGACAAATACATGTCATGCACAGTAGGCAGTGGGATTTTGAGCCATTCCTTTTATAGAACAGTGGCCAGGTCACTATGTGATTCTGGTGTAAGAAAACGTTTCCTGACTCGCTCTTCCAAAACATCCCAAAATCCCTCAATAATATTCAGATCTGGTGACTGTGCAGGCCAAGGGAGATGTTCAACTTTACTTTCATGTTCATTAAACCTCTCTGTCACCAGTTTTGCTGAGTGTATTAGCGCATTATCATCCTTATACATGGCACCACCTTTAGGGTACAATGTCTGAACCATTGGGTACACATAGTCAACCTTCACACTTTGCTCTTACTGCTGGAATGTGCAATAAGTGAAGATTGGCCACCAGGCTGCACAAATATAGCCATGCAACCTCCAACACTATATTGGCCAGTGTTTCAGTTTCATTGTCAACACCTGTATATCTCAATAATCAGCTTAGTTTTCGGTGGGTTTGTGCTCAGGAAACTACACAAAAATTCTCATAAAGAGCATGAGAACGAGGCACACTTTCTTCACCACTTTGCATACAACGGCCATACTAATGTGTACTCTGCATCCCTGATGTTATATAGAAAACTACCATTTAAAAATGCTAGCACTCAAATAAATACATGCAGTATGCATGTGGATATGGCAAAAAATCTAAATCATCCTGTATATAATAATAAAATAATCCTATGTATAATAGGACATGCCGTTTCACTTTCACAGTGTCTGTGTGAAGAAAATATGTGTTATGAATGAATGCACCTGCACTGCAGAAATGCTTTTCTTACTTTTAAGTATTATTGTCTTGTTGTTTCCAATCAAAATATCTAAAGATTCTTAAATCTAGATGCATTTTCTACATAAGAAAAAGAACATTAGGTATTTAGTTGTTTAAGTATATTTTTCTTATTTTTCCCCTCTATGGGGTAAGAAAACTAATCTTGTTTCCATTTGCATTAAGATTATTTTTCTTGTTTTAAGTGAAATACACTAAATTTACATTCCAAAATACTCACTAAGAAAGGCATTTTTGCAGTGTAAATGACTGAATGGACATTTAAACATCACTTACAATTTAAAAAGGGGGAGGAAACCGAAATAAACTCTGGGTTTAATTAAGAAAACCTGCACCTGACCAGGTTAAGTTCACAGAGTAAGTTAAAGGTAAATGACTTTGAATATAAGTTAGCTCTCTGTACTCACCAGTTAAGAGTTCCAATGATGTTTTCACTTCAAATACCATAAAGATAATGTTCATAGTGAATGATAAATAGAATGGAGATTAAACCTTTTTTTTTCTTCATATATTGCTTCTTCACTAATGTTGATCTGTTCAATTTTTTTACTTTGTTTAACTGTAGGTAACCTCATGCTAAGGTAAACTAATTTATTATTATTATTATGGAGCCAAAACTTGACCACATATACTTGCAAAATAACTGAATTGAAAATTAAGTATTTCAAGAACAAAATAAATTTTGCAAGCAAAAATAGAGAATTGCAAAGGAAACTGAAGTATTGTGAGAAAAAAATAAGTTTTGCAATCCAAAAAGAATTGCAAAATATAAATAAAACGTAACACATTTTCCATGGCAGTAACAGATTTTAAACGCTCAGAAGCTTTGTCAGAGACCACATCCACCGGAAGACCATGAATCCGGAAGACGTGGTCTACCACCACCTGTGCGGTCTCCTTGGCGGAGGGGAGTTTGGGCAAGGGAATAAAATGGGCTGCTTTGGAGAAGCAATCCACCATCAGAACCACCGTGTTGCCTCTCGATGGGGGAAGGCCAGAGACAAAATCAAGGGCCAGGTGTGACCAAGGATGAGAGGGAATGGGCAAAGGCTGCAACAGACCAACAGGAGACTGGTTAGAAGTCTTATTTTGAGCACACACCAAGCAAGCCAGCACAAACTACCTGACATCCTGGACCATGGATGGCCACCAAAATCGCTGACGGATGGCAGCCAGCGATCTCTGAACCCCTGGATGACAGGCTACCCTGGATTCATGACCCTACCGGAGGACCTCAGGACGCAGCGCAACCAGCACAAACAACCGGCTCTCCGGGCACCCCCTCGGGCCTCCCCTGTCTCGCATGGCCTCCCTCACCCGCTGCTCGACATCCCGAGAGGGATCCCACCACCACCCCCTTGGGAAAATGGTGTCGGGAGCCACATCCCTTCCAGGACCCTCGAACAGACGAGAAAGGGCATCAGGCTTAGTGTTCTTGGAACCCGCCCGATATGAGAGGGAGAAATTAAACTACCCAAAGAAGAGTGCCCAGCGGGCCTGGCGAGCATTTAACCTCTTGGCCGAATGCATACATTCCAAATTTGTGCGATCTGTCCAGACCAAGAAGGGCTGGGCTGCCCCCTCAAACCAATGGCACCACTCCCCCAGAGCCAGCCTTACTGCCAACAGCTCCCTGTTACCCATGTCATAATTTTGTTTAGCAGGGCTCAAACGGTGAGAGAAAAAGGCACAGCGGTGCACCTTCCCATCTCTGGGGAACCGTTGGGACAGAACTGCGCCTACCCCGACCGAGGTATGAGGCGTCTGAGGCATCTACCTCAACAATGAACTGCTGTTCAGGATCTGGAAGACAAAGAACAGGAACAGAGATGAAACGGGACTTAAGAATATCAAAGGCCTCCTGAGCCTGAGAATTCCACCTGAACGGTACCTTGGGTGAGGTAAGTGCTGTTAAGAGTGCAGCAACCAGGCTAAAGTTCTGGAAGAATCACCTATAGAAGTTGGCGAACCCCAAGAACCGCTGCAGCGCCTTACGAGAGTCGGGGTTGGCCACTCGGCTATGGCCCTTACCTTAGCAGGATCGGCTTTGATCCCCTCCGCTGAGATGATATGCCCCAAGAACGAAACTGAATGTTTTGTCACAAGTCTCTATATGTATATATTAATTTCTTACAACTGTCATATGTCCTTATGCAGGGGATATCTGCTTCTCTTTTGTTTATTATTTTCTTTATAATTGTGACAACTAATGCTGGACTTTCAACGTGCAATATCTGTGTGGACAGTAAGGGAGTGGTGTGCGCGATCCAGGGTTGCTATGATAATGGTGAGCTGCTTGGAAGAAACTGTCATTACTAGAATGGCTCAACTTTGAACATCAACACAACTGTTGACCGTCTCATTATTTCTATTGCATAGATTAAACTGCCGTACTGCCAGCTGGACAGTGGGCGTGCTACCGATTTTGGGGGCTCGTCCGGGATCTAACGCCACCTACTGGTACGCAGATCCAATGCAAGTGAACCACAGAACAGCTGAGTGATGGGTTATCAGCGCGAGGACCACAAGAGAGCAGCGCAGCAGCGACAGGAGAACCAAGGCATGGCAGTGAAGGAGTTTCCTGGCTGAGGAGGAGCGGTGCAGCGTGGTGCGAGCCAAGTGTGAACCCATCAACAGCGAGATCTTCTGCAAAATGGCCTCTGGCGAGAGAAAAACAACAGTTTGGGAAATCAAGAAAAGACTTCATCAACTCACCCATGATGAACTGATTAGCATGGTGGATCATCTGGAGCCAACTGCAGACATAGGAAAACGCAGGTTGGATGTGACTGACGAGAAGTGCTGCTTTGAGTACATTGTTGATTATATGACCAGTGAATCTCTTCTTGAGTTAGAGGATGGAGGTCTCTCTCAGTTGTTATTATGGAAAGACAACATTGATGCAATAATCCAGAAACGTAATGTAACAACTGTTTTGCATGACGCTGAGTTACTTACACCACAACAACCTTTGACACAGCTTACACTTACCACTGACACACAAACACAACAGATGGAATACCATCAGATGGCAGACTGTTATGAAGAATTAGGTTGAAAATTAGCACAATACAAGATCAATGCTAATCCAAGTAGATCAGTTTATCCCAAAATTTGCAATAGTTTACCTGTGAGTGTAGCAGCAAAGCAGCCCAGAGGTGGGAAAGGGGAAAGTATGATCTCCCTCTGTGATCTTCAGCTTCTTCCGTTCCAGCACAGAGAGTTCAAGATTCAGGGGGGGCAGATTGGTGACAGTACCTCTGATATAAGCTACACAAGCCTAACTAAGCAAATAGATGAGGGACTAGCAGCCAACCACAGTGAAAATGACATCTTTACAGGGGTCTTAAGAGTCATTAAGCCAGGAAACTTCAAGGACATGTTAGTGAACAAGGATGGACTAACAATCCCAGAGTTGAAGAGTTTCCTTCAGTCACATCTGAATGAGAGAAGTAGCTCAGAGCTTTTTCAGGAATTAATGTGCAGCAAACAGAATGACAATGAGACGCCCCAACAGTTCCTGTACAGACTGAAACAAAAGCTCATCCTCCTGTCCAAACAGGCTGCAACAGACCTGGAATATGATGAACAAACAATTCAAAATGTGTTTCTGAGAACGATTTATCAGGGCATGGGTGCAAAGTATAACCAGTTTTGCAAAGAATTGAAACCCCTGCTTATGAACCGGTTGGTGACAAATGAAGCGCTCCTCCACCAAGTAACCCAGATAACCAGTGATGAGAGCGAAAGACAACGTCGGCTGGGACAAGCCTTACGCCCAAGAGTTTTAAATGCCCTCAGTGCCCAGTGTGAGTCCAGCCGAGGCAGAGAAGTAGAGTACAACAGACAAAATGATCAAACAGAGACAATTCGTTGCTTAAGTGCACAAATTGAAGCTCTTACAAAGACCGTGGAATCACTAGCAAAGGCAAGGACAACTGAAAGTCAGTGCAAAGTTACAGATTCCCAGCTGCAGCAAAAACAATGCAGATGGGTATGTCCCAAATGTAGTAGCAGAGACGCTACCTCTTGCAGTCATTGCTTTGTATGTTGTGAGGAAGGACATCATGCGGTAGGCTGTCTAAAGAGAGATAAGTTGACGGGAAACGACCCACGGCCACTGATGGGGGGCGAGCAGTGACCGAACATTCTCAGTCCCAAAACAATGAGTAAGTACCTGGGTCAGGAAGATTAGCAGGGTCCTACCCATGGTTATGCCCAAGACAACGTCCCTAAGACCGAGTAGCACAGCTCATCTGAAAGAAAGCTATCCTTAAGTGTCATATTAATGGTTTTTCAGTAAGTGCTCTATTAGACACGGGGGCACAGGTTAGCATAATTTGTTACACTTGGAAAAGAAGATACTTACCAGATCAAGTCCTTCGACCCCTGTCTGAGATAGTCGGTGGGAGTGACTTCAGTGTCTCAGCTGTTAATGGGGATCCACTCCCTTTCGAGGGATGGACAGAGCTAACAGTGAACCTGCCAGGCAATGACGATCCAAATTTAACTATTAAAGTACTTTTCCTCGTAGGAAGAATGTCATTAGAAAGGCCATTATTGGGGTTTAATGTGACTGAAGAGCTAATACAGGGAAGGATGGACACAGAACAGGGCTTACGTGCATTTGCAGAACTCCTAAAGGTGGCTCTGGATATTAGAGATGAACAGGCCAATTCTGTGGTGAGCTTCATTCAGGAGCATTCCCTCATGAGCCACGAGGCTGTTGTTACAGTCGGCCCAAAAGATATAATAGTACCGCCTGGCCAGCTGACTCATGTTAAGTGTAAAGTCCCAGCTGACCTAGACTTCTCAGAGCCAGTAGTGTTGTTTGAATCTGGTGACAAGCATACACCGTTGACCCAACTAGACATTGGAGAAGGGCTGATGGAGATAGAAGGGAATGACCGACCCTATGTCAAGGTCCCTTTGAGCAATCTTACCGCAAGTGAAGTCACCATTCATCGACATACACCCCTGGGGAGGATCCAACCCATAGTTAACGTCATCCAACAAAACAGAGAGTGGCATTGATATACCAGTGAGTCAGACAGAAGGGGCAGCCCCTCAAGAAGGGAAAGAAAACTCCAGGGCAGACAAACTTTGGCACCCGCCTGTTGACATAAGTCATCTATAAGAAGAACAGCAGAAACTAGTCAGAGAAATGCTCTATGAAGAGTCAAATGCCTTTGCACAGGGAGATGATAATATTGGGTGTTTTCCAAGCTTACAGATGTCGATCAGCTTGAAGGACAACATGCCTGTTCAACGTGCATACGCCTCCATCCCAAAACCCCTGTATAAAGAGGTGAAGGAATACATCCAGAACTTGATAGCACGGGGGTGGGTGGTCAAGTCAAAGTCTCCTTATGAAGCCCCTGTGGTGTGTGTTCATAAGAAAGATGGCACCCTGAGACTGTGTATTGACTACAGGTTATTGACTCAAAAGACAGTTCCAGATAGGCACCCACTTCCTTGGATCCAGGACCTCATTGACAGCCTGGGAGGCTACCGGTGGTTTTCGATCCTAGACCAGGGGAAAGCCTACCATCAGGGATGTATGGCCGAAGGGTCTCGACACTTGACCGCATTCATGACCCCCTGGGGATTATATGAATGGGTATGCATTCCTTTTGGACTTGCCAACGCACCAGCAGCCTTTCAGAGGAATATGGAGGAGATGCTCGACTCACTAAGGGATGAACTGTGCATTCCTTACCTTGATGACATACTCTGCTACGGTAAGACATTTAATGACCATGTGCAAGGATTAAGGAAGGACCTCAGAGCACTGCAGAAACATGGAGTAAAGTTGAGGCCAATGAAATGTGAACTTTTCAAGAGAGAGATCAGATATGTGGAAAGACTGGTTTCAGCAGATGTTGTCGTAATGATCCAAACGACCTGGAGGCAGTGCTCTCCCTGAAAGAAAAGAAACCCAACACAGTTGGTGAGCTGTGATGATTACTTGGTTTCCTCACTTACTACCGCACATTCATCCAGGATTTCTCACGAATTGCTAAGCCACTGTATGAGCTCCTCCAGTCTCGGGGATCAGTAGCTGCTGTGGAACAGATTAAGTCTGGCAAGGCTGGAAGAAGACCCCGGCTGAGAGAAGATATAGACTTCACTCTGGGAAGCTGGAGTTCTTGGCACTTAATTGGGCAGTCTGCTAGAAGCTCTGTGATTACCTGTTCTATGCACCCACTTCACGGTATTCACTGACAACAACCCGTTGATGTATATCTTAAGTACAGCCAAACTCAATGCTGTTGGACACTGGTGGGTGGGAGAATTAGCCTTAGACTTCAAGTTTGATATTCGCTACATACAAGGCAAGGCAAACGCAGATGCAGATGTGCTCTCTCGCTGGCCCCTGGACATTGATAAATATGTGACTGCATGTACAGAAGTACTGACAGAGGAGGTGGTCCAGGCCACATGGGATGGTAGTCAGATACACAGAGCGAATGATGTTGCCTGGGTCGTGGCTCTTAATGCCCGTCAGGAAGGTGCTGTGTGGCAGGATGGAGAGAGTGCCATGACACTTGACCCCACCGAGTTGAGGACAGCCCAGAGAGAGGATCCCAACATTAGCGAACTCATAAAACTGAAGGAAAGACACCTGAAATGAGAAAATCTGCTAAGGGAGGCACCAAGAGATTGATGTATGAGTGGGGAAAATTGGTTCTCAAAGAGGGAATACTCTATCGAAAAACCAACGAAAAAAGCCAACTTGTCCTTCCTTCTCAGTTTAGACAGCTGGCCTTGAAACAACTGCACCATGATATGGGTCATGTTGGAACAGAAAGAGTTCTTGACCTAGCAAGGAGACGATTTTATTGGCCATTTATGAAGAAGGAGATCGAGCACTATGTCACCCAGCAATGCCGACGCATCAAACAGAAAAAGCCAGTGATTAAAGTTAAAGCCCCAATGGGAAGTCTCACTTCAAGCTGCCCAGTCAACCTGGTTTTCATTGAGTACTTGCACCTGGAACTAAGTCACGGTGGCTATAAGTATATCCTGGTTCTGGTAGACCACTTTACCAGATTTTCCCAGGCGTATCCAACAAGGGACAAGTCTGGACGAACAGCTGCTGAAAGAATATTCAATGATTATATCCCAAGATTTGGTTACCCTGGCAAACTCCATCATGACCAGGGGCATGAGTTTGAGAACCAGCTCTTTGTAGCATTGCAGCAGCTGACAGGTGTCGGCAACTCAAGAACAACACCCTATTACCCCCAAACTAATCCTGCAGAACGCTTTAATCGAACACTGCTGCAAATGCTGAAAACCTTGGAAGATAAGGAAAAGACAGATGGAAAGAGCAAAAAGTAGTGCATGCATGTAACTGCACCAAACATGAGGCGACAGACTTCTCTTCATTCTTCTTGTTGTACGGACATCACCCTCGCTTGCCAGTCGATCTGTTGTTTGGTCTGAGGTTGGAGGATGACCAGTACTCACCTCGAGATTATGCAGAGAAATGGGCATAAAGAATGGCTGCTGCATATAAACTCGCATCTGACAACAGCAAACAAGCAAGCGCAAGAAATAAGAAGTACTATGACCAGCATCTGCGAGGTGTTGTTCTACAGCCAGGAGAGTTCTGGTTCGGAACCTGAGTGAATGAGGTGGGCCTGGCAAGTTAAGATCATACTGGGAAAAAACAGTGTATGTGGAAAAAAGAAAGAATAGAGGATATTCCAGTCTATAAAGTGTATCCGGAAGCTAGCAGAGGCCAAGATCCTGCGATGATACATACCTTGCATTGGAACCTTCTTCACCTGGTTAATGACCTACCTGTAGACTCACCACCTCCTGAAGCTGATAAGTTGCACAGACCTAAAAGGGTAAATCAATGCCAAGGGATTTGTTATGTCAAAATACATGGTTTATTGATTTTGCTGGATCACATGTAAGGACTTCAGGAATTATTATTGATGAATAGAGACATTCATGAAGTTACAAGACACTGTGATGAAATGATTGTAATAAAGTCATTACTAGAGCGGCTCTACTTTGAACATCAACCCAACTTTGACCGTCTCATTTTTTCTATCACATAGATTAAACTGCAGTACTGCCAGCTGGACAGTGGGCGTGCTACACCAACAGGTGAGGAAGAGAAATGGATGAGGCCGGCATTTAATGAATCTTTAATATATTTGTCCATGGCCTCATTCAGGACCAGACAGGGAGTACAGACGCCCTTTGTGCGGAGAAGTGCCTAGGAGGAGATCGATGGCACAGTCATACGGCCGGTGAGGAGGTAAGGATGTTGCCCGGGACTTACTGAAGACCCGACACAGATCGTGGTACTCCGCCAGGACTCCAGAGAGATCAGCGGTCTCCACCTGAAACACAGAGACAAGGCCAGGAGACAAGGCAGCACCTAGACACAAAGCAAGACAGGACTGACTCCAAGATAATACAGAGTTCCCTGACCAATCCACGTGAGGGTTGTGCTGCACCAACCACGGGTGCCCCAGAACAACAGGAGTACCCAGGGAATTAAGGAGGTACAGCTCAATTACCTCACGGTGATTGCCAGAGACCACTATACTTACTGAAGGGGTGGAGTGGGTGATGGAGGAAAGAAGAAGGCCTTTGAGGGAACGGACAGAGATAAGAGAAGGGAGAGGAATGAAAGGAATTCCCCACTGCGCTGCAACAGAAATGTCTAAGAAACTGCCTTCTGCTCCTGAATCAACGAGAGCAGAACTGGAGGGAATGGTGTCCTTATACTGAAAGGTGACAGGGAGCAGGGTACAGGACTTGGGGGAGTCGAGACACGGAGAAGCGCCCATCAGGAACCCTCAGCTAAATGATGGGCCCCGGCTTTTAAAGGACACCGAATGGCTGTGTGTCCAGGCTTCCCACAATACAGGCAGAGATCTCGAGCCAGTCAATCCTGCTTCTCCTTGCCTGTGAGACGAAGACACCCCTCCACATGCAGTACCAATTCCACAAGGGAGTCAAAATCACGAGGCAGCTCATGAGTAACAATCTCATCTTGGATCTCATCATCCAGCCAATCCCGAAACCTAGCACGCAAAGCAGCTTTATTCCAGTCACAGGTGACCGCTAGGGTTCTAAAATGGATGGAATAGTCTGTGACTGAGTGACTGCCTTGATTTAACCATGCCAGCTGGGAGGCTGCCTCATCACCTTGAGCAGATCGGTCAAACAGCTTAATCATTTCAGCTCGGAAATCCTAAAATGTGGCGCAGAATGGGGCACAAGCGTCCCACACAGCAGTACCCCAATCTCGGGCTCTTCCATTCAGGAGGGCGATTACGAATGCCACCTGAGACTCCTCTGTGACATAATGATGAGGCTGGAGGGTGAAGACTGGGACACTGGGACAGGAAGGCACGAATTAGGATCTCTGTTGTAGGGCGGAGGACTGTTGCCGTGGGGTTCAGGCTCAGCCTGAGGTGGAGAACGGATGAGAGAGGCAGCAGACCGGTTGGCCAGGGCCTCCTGCTGGAGTTCTTGCACCCGGGCATTGAGTTCAGCAACCTGGGCTGTTAGCAGGTCAACATCTCTTGAGGTGGCCGTTAACTGGGTGGTATGCTGGCCCAGGAGGATGCTCTGTAGCGTCACAGTGGTCCTGACTTGGTCTGCTCCTGCTGAATCCATCTTTGGTCTGACCGTTTTGTCAGGGAAGAACACGGATTCAATTGCAGGTTCAACTCAAATATTTATTTGTCTCAAAAAAACACAAAACATTGCTGGGGCAGCAAGTCGGGAGCCACAATCCAGGGCAGAGAACGAAGACAGGAAGAAAGGAACAGTCCAAACAAGCCTAAAGGCACTCCACCAGACAGAGTTTTGATTGCAGTGTTTCATTTTGGCATAGATGTGAGTTGTTAATCTCCAAGTGCTATGTGTGATTGGCTTGTGTGTAGAGTTTTGACATAATGAGCCAAAATCTGCAAAAAGTGTGTAAGCAATAGGCAAAAACTGTAAACACGTTTCTTGAAACTATGCCTCGTATTCTCAGAACAGTAAACACAAATCCATAACTACAACTACAACACAGTTTTACACGCTAATGAGTAATTTCAAAACAATACTATAAAAACTGGTAATGAGTGTTGCTTGTGCCAAAGGAAAAAAAAACAAACACAAAAATGCATGTATTTGAAAGTGTTTTATTCCTTAATTTAATGAATTTTAAGGTACTGTAGAGTACAGTACAAAACATCAAACAACAACTAAAATAATTATCCTGCCCCAGCATCCCATCTTCTGGGACAGGCCAAAGGACCTCTTCAACATTACAGGCAGCAGGGGTAAAATCCTGATCCAAGCCTGGCAAGTATCAACTAAAATATATCAGACTGCTTGTCTTCTTGCCTTTCCCCTTCCTCTTTCTCTTCCTTGTTGTCGTTGTTTTCCTCCTTCTCTTCCTCTTCATCTTTCTCCTTCTCCTCTTCCTCTTTTTCCTCTCCGTATTCCCCCTCCCCCTCTTCCTCTTCCTCCCCCTATTCCTCTTCCACCTCCACCTCCTCTTCCATCACCTCCTCCTCTCCCTCGTCCCTTAACTTGTCCTCCTCTTCCACCACCACCACCCCTTCCACCACTCCCTTATCCTCTTCAACCCATTCTTTCATTTCTCAGTGGATCCATTGTTCCAAAACTCAAAAAACTGATGCGGGCCCTTTTATCTGTTGAAGAATCTGATTAATGTGTGTTCAGTTTTGACACTTAGTGTCTTAACCTGGGTAATTGTTTGCTAATTGAGCTCAAGCTGTAGTGACTTGAGTGAAATTTTTTGAATACTAGTGCTTTCTAAATGACCACATGGTGTAAGCATTGAGAAATGTAGAGATTTGTGTGTAGAGTTTTGAAGTAACAGTTCACCAAATATAACTGTGTAAAGCAGGGAATAATGTTTATAGTTTAGGGAAAGGGGTGTGCTTTTTGAAAAATGGCATTATGTTTTTGAAATTTGACTTCAAAAGACTAGTTATAGTGTTTTAGCAATTGAGAAAAACTATATTACACTATGCCATTTCTACTCAGTATAACACCACCAGATGTTCTACTTGCTGACATGGACTTCAATGTGCATCACCTGTGACTGTTCAGTATTGAATATATTCAGATAGACGTGTTTTTCTGCCCAACACATTTAATCTCTCACACAAGTGGCTTCCTCACCATTTCTCCTCCATTAGACTTAACACAACTCTTTATTTGTAAATAGCAGCATTGATTTCATAAAAAGGTTAAATAATGTCTTTGAAAATCTCACACTGACTAAAAGCCATTCAAACTCAAACCACCAGCATTTTTGTATTTGGATTTGCATGAAGAATTTCAAATTCAAAATGAAACTTTGCAGATTTAATAACATGTAAAAACCTGAATATAAAGAAATACTATTTAGGAAATCTCAACTGACTGATCATTTATGTCACCAAATGTAAACTATACTTGTCCAGCTCTCTATACTATACATACATTACTATTATTAATACAAATAGATAATTAAATTACATTACAAACACACAATAATATATTACAAGTTAACATCATGAATGTCTGTAAACAATTGTGTATATATAAATGGAATGTAAACAAAATTGACTTGCAATTGGTTGACTTCATTCCTGCATTTATTTCCTTGTAAAATTTTATTTTTTTCAATTTATGACTTCGCTTGTGTGACAGAAGCCTAAACCAGCTTGGTCATGGTGTTTCACAACTTAACCGTATTTGAAATGTTGGTGAAATCCGATGAAGTGATAAAGAAGTGGTACAAATTCTTTAACATTATAGAAGAAAACTATAATTGCTAATTGAATCATCACAACGTGAGTCATGCTTGCTTATATAGAGTTATTTATATGATTTTAAAGATTTTTGTACTTTTAGTAATGCCAAAACATTTATTTGGTTGCATATTTGTAATATTTATATTGAATTGAATTGATCATACACATTTTTCTCAAATGCAACATTTAAATATGATTTATGATTTTACTCTGATATTAGCAGGATAAACCAGGCACTTCAGCTCAATCACAGCAATGGAGGATTATTTTGATATTTTGGCATATCCATTGTGGGTGACTTCTCTGGTCTTCTACTACCTGACCTTGATCCTCTGCGTTCCTGGAGATGCATTTGTCATGTATGTCGCTGGATTGAAGATGAAGAGGACTGTTAATACAGTTGGGTTTCTCAATCTAGCGATTGCTGATCTCCTGTGCTGCCTTTCCGCTCTTTACTAAGTGACCGAGAGCACTTTGGATGATCAATGGCTGTATGGATCAATCATGTGCAAGATTTTTAACTTTGTAATGCTCATCACCATGTTTACAAGTGTTTTCATCTTGACCTTGATTAGTCTGGATCGCTTTACTCAGGTGATCATACCAGTTTGGGCTCAAAATCATCGCAGCCTGTTAATTGCACGACTGTCCTGTGTAGCGGCCTGGGTTCTGGCTTTACTTTTAAGTCTGCCTTTCATGATGTTAAGAGAGACTTACACAGAAAATAACCAAACATACTGCATTGATTATCAACCTGATGAAGAGCATCATGCAATGTATGGAAGGTTAAGCATCAGCAGATTTGTGTTTGGCTTTTTGGTTCCTCTCATATGCATCACAACATGCTATGGATCCATCACTTGCAAGTTAGGCAGGAGTCATTTCCACTCTGGATGAGCATTTCGCATCATGTTGGCTGTAATCGTGGTCTTTTTTCTGTGCTGGTTGCCGTATCATACAGTGGATTTGATATTAATGTACTGAGAGGAATCAAGTTCTTGGACAGCTTTGGCAGTTTATCCATTGGCCATCTCTTTGGCGTATTTCAACAGCTGTCTGAACCCCATTCTGTATGTTTTCATGGGGTAGAATTTTAAGAGCAATGTTAAACTTTCTCTAAGACGTGTTTTTGAAAGAGTTTTCTCTGAGGAGGGAACACAAATGTCACAAACCATACAGTCACTGCAAATGCACTCAGTGTAGTGAAGATATCGACTCGTTTATTTAAAGATTAGGTCGTTTTTCAATGCCAAACTTATGCAGTCAAAAAATGTTTCTTCTTTGTCTGGAAGTTATAAAATACATTAAGTGGATCTAAAATGATCTGCTCTAAAATGTCTGCAGTAAAACATATATATGATACTGTTCTACGTTAAAGTGAGAATCTGATTAACAATGCGCAATGTTTGTTGCATTGTTTTTATGCATTTTTTAACAGTTATTTTGTGAACTGGTTCATGACAAAGTGATTTATTATGTACCAAAAGCTCAAAAGCAGCTTGCAGTTTGTAATACTGATGCTATTTTTAGGCAGGTGCTGTATGTTTTGAGGAAGTTAATGGTGTGTCTATTGATGGGGTGTGGTCTACAGGCTGAACCCTCATTGTACACAGATTACAAATACATATAAATGAATATTCTGTCTTGAAGGCAAAGGTCTGTATATAATGTAGACTACATATACTGCTAAGAATAGCTGCTAATGCTATACTATTACTATGAGTATGTTGACAAATGTGACCCTGGACCACAAAACCAGTCTTAAGTCGCTGGGAAATATTTCTAGCAATAGCCAAAAATACATGGTATGGGTCAAAATTATCAAAAAATTTTTTTTGCCAAAAATCATTAGGATATTAAGTAAAGATCATGTTCCATTAAGATATTTTGTACATTTCGTACTGTAAATGTATAAAAACTTAATTTTTGATACGTAATATGCATTGCTAAGAACTTCATTTGGACAACTTTAAAGGCAATTTTCTCAGTATTTTTATTTTTTTGCATCCTCAGATTGCAGATTTCAAATAGTTGTATCTCAGCCAAATATTGTCCGATCTCAACAAACCATACATCTATTGAAAGCTTATTTATTCAACTTTCAGGATATATATAAACCTCATTTTTGAAAAATTTACACTTAAGACTGGTTTCGTCGTCCGGGGTCACAAATAGGCACTAAAAATGCTTTTAAAAGAAGAAATGCATATATTCATGAAGGTTCACTAACTTTCGTTGTCTTTTTTTTTTTTTTTTTTACTGAACTGTACCATAAATTTGTAGTGTGACATAGCAAACATTAAGAAAAAAAGAAAAAAAAAAAAACTCTCAGTAATGTAGAAAACTTTTTCTTGTTGAAGCAAAGATCCAGGAGACTCTTGGGTATCTTTCGCGGAGGTCTTTATTGAGACGCACTGCGCGTTGCTGCAGTCATCAAGAAGTCTGAATTAGGCTGTGATACATTGTAGTTTATATAGGCATTCAGTGGGCAGTCCTTAAAAGTGTTGATCTTACAGAAACTTCAGAAGTGACCACTTCTAAAGACAATACAGGAAAATCAACCACCAACTGTGAGGTTGAATAAACTTACTTAACAGTACCCAAATGGTTTAATCTTCACCTGGCCACGGGAACTACCAAGGTGTGAAATTCACATCCAGTTGCCTTTCATTAAACAGACGCCACTATGTTCACATTAAATGCCTAATACAATGTAGATAACCTTAGTTCCCCGTCTGTCGTTCACGTTCGACGTTGTGTCGAAGTGACGACTAGGGGTCGCTCTTGAGAGCCCGAATACCTCTGACAGCTTTGAGAAAAGGCCAATGAGAATTGGTATGCAGTATTTGCATAGCCCGCTCCGCCCCGGAGATCCGGGCATAAGAGGGAGGGGCTAGGCAACACTCATTGTTCTGTTTCTTCGGAGCCGAATGCAGCGTCTCTTCATTGAGAAGCAGCGTTACTCACCTCTCTCGTCGTTGGATCTACGGCACACGCAGCGGTCTCTTCCTTCTCGAACGCAGTAGCAGTGAGAGTCCCCTGGGTGCTTCGACGGCGAATCTTGAAGAGCAGATTTCCTCTTAATAAAATCTAAAATAGCAAATTTCTCTAAAAGAGTGCAGACACGGTGGGTTTGTGTGTTTACTATACCTTTCCTTCCGTGTCCTTCTGGTTGCGGCTTCTTTCTCTCCCAAAACGATCGGCACGAGCTCTGTCTTCAGTGTTTGGGTCGTGACCATGCTGAAGCGGCGTTCGGCGAGAGCGGATGTCCTGCTTGCGAGGACATGCCCCTCAGCACACTTCGTTCGCGAGTCGCGTTCTTTACTAAAAGACCGCGGCTCGCATCAACCGCTCCCGCGGCTCGTCCTTCTACTTCCGGGTACGAGGCTGCCGCGGCGCGTGTTGATGAAGAGCGAGAGAGCGCGAGCGTTTCTCCGGGTAATTCCCCGCGTCCCTCGCGCTCTGTGTGTCTGCCGGTCGAGCTTTCGGATGACTTTGAAAACTTGTCTCAGTACGGGTTGGATTGGTTATTCGGGGCTCCTGCGGGGGAGGAAGAAGTGTCTGTAGCATCGGAGAGTGGGCAGCCATCTGAAGCAGATGCGCTGTCTGAGGCACCCGCTGCGGGGGCGGGTTCTCAGTCAGTAGCAGACGCGGAAATGGCGGCCATGCTCGAACGGGCGGCCAAAGCAATCGGGATTGAGTGGAAGTCTCCGCCCCGTCCTGAGCGCTCACGGCTGGATGATTGGTATCTGGGTAACGACCGTGGTTCTCGGCCACGTTCTACCCCAGTTCCTTTCTTCCCGGAAGTGCATGAGGAACTGACTAAGTCGTGGAAGGCTCCTTTTTCAGCCAGAACGCGTCTTAGCGGTTCTTCCTCTCTCACCACCCTCAATGGAGATCCAGCGAAGGGGTATATGGAGGTTCCTGCCGTGGAGCATCTTTGCCCGCAGACCGCCGCCACCTGGCGGGACCGCCCAAAACTCCCGTCCAGGGCATGTAAGGCTTCTTCCGCTCTCGTGGGGAAGGCTTATGCTGCTTCTGGACAAGCTGCGTCCGCCCTTCACGCTATGGCCGTCCTGCAGGTCTATCAGGCCAAGGTTCTTAGCGAGTTGCACGAGGGTGTTCCCAAACCAGAGCTTTTGCAGGATCTGCGCTCGGCGACTGACTATGCTCTACGAGCTACGAAGGTCACGGCGCAGGCTCTGGGGAGGGCGATGTCCACCATGGTGGTCCAGGAGCGCCACCTTTGACTGAATCTGGCGGAAATGAAGGACGCTGAGAAGGTTCGCTTTCTTGACGCCCCCATTTCTCAGGCTGGTCTCTTTGGCGACACTGTCGAGGAATTTGCACAGCAGTTTTCCGCAGTGAAGAAACAGATGGAGGCTATCAAACACATCTTGCCTCGTCGGGCGCCGGCCCCCGGGCCCGCACCCCCGAAGCAGCAGCCTCCGCCTGTTTCACGCCGAGGACGACCGCCTTCCAGACCGGCTCAGGTTGCTGCACCTAACCCAGCCTTGCGGTCGAGCTCTCGCAAGAAGGTGGCGCCGTTAGCTCAGTCTCAGGCCGCTAAGAACCCTCGTCAGGCTTCGAAGCGTTCCTGAAACGAGCAGCCCGGAGGAGAGAGATCTGCTGACCTGTCTGGATCCACACTCGGCGAGGGGACGAGTGTGGGTTTCGGCTCCACCCCGGCTGTCTGTCTCACGGCAGACGGCCACCACATGGTCAATAAAAGAGCAATTTTCTTCTCTGGGCGAAAAAATCTATGTGACTACGTCCCTCCGGGGTACCCAGCCACTAAAACATGTCAAAGCATGCTCAACCGCAAACCCTGCGCTTCTGCATGCTTTGACGAATCAAGCGCATCCATCAGTCGATCCCCTGAGTTCAGGCGATCTTCGGATGGATCCTTGTCTGTCGGTTTCGATGGTCAACGCTCCCATGACTGGGTCCCTCCGGGGTACCCAGCCACCAGAACACATCAAAGCATGCTCAACCGCAAGGCCTGCGCTTCGGCATGCTTTGACAAATTAAGCGCATCCATCAGTCGATCCCCTGAGCTCAGGCGGTCTTCTGATGGATCCTTGTCTGTCGGTTCCGATGGTCGATCCTTCCATGGCTGGGTCCCTCCGGGGTACCCAGCCACCAAAACACATCAAAGCATGCTCAACCGCAAAACCTGCGCTTCTGCATACTTTGACAGAGAAACAAGCGCATCCGTCAGTCGATCCCCTGAGCTCAGGCGATCTTCTCACGGATCCTTGTATGTCGGTTATGGCGATCAAAGCACCTTGTGTCCTCCGGGACAGCACGCCCCCGAACAAAGGGCTTTCACCACAACTCAGTCACACTGTACCCACCCGAGGTACGTCGGTGGTCCCCCTGAGACCGTTGGCAGAGAGTTTTACAGCTTGGCTCGAGATACCCAACCTCTCTCGCTGGCTTCTCAGAACCATCCGACTCGGCTATGCTATCCAATTCGCATGCAACCCCAAGCCCAAGTTCAGCGGCATTTTCTCTACCGCGGTTCGGCACAAGAATGCTGCGGTTCTTCGGGCGGAGATCGCGACCCTTCTGGTGAAGGACGCGATAGAGCCGGTCCCCTCGGCCGACATGAAGAAAGGGTTCTACAGCCCCTACTTCATTGTACCCAAGAAAGGTGGCGGTTTAAGACTAATCCTGGATCTGAGGAATCTGAATCGGGCCCTTCACAAGCTCCCCTTCAGAATGCTAACGCTCAAACGCATTCTCACGTGTACCAGATTCCAGGATTGGTTTGTGGCGATAGACCTGAAAGACGCGTACTTTCATGTCTCGATTCTTCCAAGACACAGGCCCTTCCTGCGGTTTGCCTTCGAAGGTTGAGCATTTCAGTACAAAGTCCTTCCATTTGGGCTCTCCCTGTCTCCCCGCGTCTTTACGAAAGTCGCAGAAGCAGCCCTTGCTTCTGCGATTCCGCATTCTCAATTACCTCGACGAATGGCTGGTCATAGCACACTCTCAGGAGTTGGTATGCAAACACAGGGATGTGGTTCTCAACCATCTGGCCCATCTGGGGTTTCGGGTCAACTGGGAAAAGAGCAAGCTCGCCCCGGTACGGAGCATCTCTTTTCTCGGTATACAACTAGACTCGGTTGCCATGAATGCACGGCTCTCCCCGGAGCGTGCACAGTCAGTGCTGAGCTGCATCCAGAAGCTCTCACGCAGCCCGACGGTCCCCCTCAAACAATTTCAGAGGCTCCTGGGTCACATGGCATCCGCAGCCGCCGTCACGCCGCTGGGCCTGATGCACATGAGACCGTTACAACACAGGCTGCGTTCCCGAGTCCCGAGATGGCCATGGCGCCAGGGTTCATACCGGGTGCACGTCACACCTGTATGTCTAAAAACCCTCGGTCCTTGGAAAGACATTTCGTTCCTACGGGCCGGGGTGCCCTTAGGACAAGTGTCCAGGCGCATTTTGGTTACGACAAATGCATCCAACACAGGCTGGGGCGCCGTATGCAATGGGCAAGCAGCTGCAGGGCTCTGGTCGGGCCCTCGGCTGCATTGGCATATCAATTGCCTCGAGCTGCTGACAGTGTTTTTGGCCCTGAAGAGGTTCCGACATTTGGTTCAGGGCAAGCACGTGCTGGTCCACACAGACAGCACTGCGACTGTTGCCTACATCAATCACCAGGGCGGTGTACGCTCCTTTCGCATGTCACAGCTAGCCCGCCATCTCCTCCTTTGGTGTCGAAACAATGTCAAGTCTCTACGAGCCACCCACATACCGGGCGAACTCAATTGGGTAGCGGACGCGCTCTCCCGACAGACTTCGCTTCGGGGCGAGTGGAGACTTCACCCTCAGACGGTTCAGCTGATCTGGAGTCTTTTCGGTCAGGCCCAGATCGACCTGTTTGCCTTGATAGAGAACACTCACTGCCAGTTGTGGTACGGTCTGTCCGAGGCGGCCCTCGGCACAGATGCACTGGCACACAGCTGGCCTCAGGGCCTCCTCAAGTATGCGTTTCCACCAGTGAGCCTAATTGCACAGACCCTGTGCAAAGTCAGGGAGGACAGAGAACAAATCCTGCTGGTGGCCCCCGACTGGCCCAGCAGGGTTTGGTTCTCAGAGCTGGTGCTCCTCTCCTCCGTTCCTCCCTGGCGCATTCCCCTGAGGAAGGACCTCCTTTCACAGGGGAAGGGCACGATATGGCACCCGCGCCCAGATCTCTGGAACCTCCACGTATGGTCCCTGGACGCGACCAGGAGGATTTCAGAGATCTCCCACTGGCAGTGGTAAACACTCTGTTGCAGTCGAGAGCTCCCTCCACGAGGCGGCTGTACGACCTCAGATGGCGCAAATTCACAAACTGGTGTTCCTCATCGATCAAAAGAGTGGGAGACCTCCAAGCCCTCTCCGTCAGTGACTTGTGCCTCGAATTCGGGCCGGCTAACTCTCACGTTATCCTGAGACACCGGCCCGGTTATGTGCCCAAAGTGCCCACCACTCCTTCTCAGGAAGGCGACCCCAACCTCTCCTTGTTATGCCCAGTCCGTGCCCTGAGCATTTACTTGGAACGTACTGAAAGCTTCAGACGGTCGAGTCAGCTCTTTGTCTGTTTTGGAGGACAGCAGAAGGGGAAAGCTGTCTCCAAACAAAGAATTTCCCACTGGTTTGTGGATGCGATTCGTTTGGCCTACCAGGCCACAGGGGTGCCCTGCCCGCTGGGGGTGCACGCCCACTCCACCAGGGGCGTCGCAGCGTCGGTTGCGCTGGCGAACGGGATCTCTTTAACAGACATTTGCAGAGCTGCAGGTTGGGCTACACCTAACACGTTTGCCAGGTTCTACAATCTGCGTGTAGAACCAGTCTCTTCGGGAGTCCTGAACGCAAGCCCAGTAACTCCTGAAGCTGACACGGTGTAGAAGCTTTCTGAAGTGTCGTTCCCCACGGGTGATGACGCTTCCCCAGTTCAGTAAGTTTCCTGGCGTGAACCCTGAACGACAATTTCCATCATGTTGCACCCGCAACGTAGCTATGTTCAGCGGAGGAACTAGCTATCAGAATCTAATATGAGGTTAGGTTGCCTCTTGTGAACTCTCATATTAGGTTGGTGCCCCACATGTAGTGGCTCCTAATGTGGCCCTATGTGTGTATCTCCACCTATACTCCCAGAGATGTGGTGTTTCCCTTAAGACAAAACTTGTCTCCGACCCTGAGCTCAGCAGTCTCTCCTCATGCGGAGCCTGCCTCAGGATTGTCCCCTTGTTGTGCTCCCCTAGTGCAAGCCCTCAAGTGTATTCTCCACACGAATACCTCCCTCCAGGCAGGGTGTGGTCTCCGTAGTGCCCATCCCCCGCCGGGGAGGACGGACACTGGACCAATGTTCTCCAAGATGTTCAACCAAAGGTGAGGAAAGGCTGGCTGAAGCTCTTGGGCATTGGAAGGTCACGTAGAGGTGAGTGACATTTATCTAACACGCAAGACCTGTTAATATTTGCACTCCATGCACTCGTGACGCGGTCCGCTGGTTGTGGCGTTTTCAACTGGGACCCCTAGTCGTCACTTCGACACAACGTCGAACGTGAACGACAGACGGGGAACGTCTTGGTTACGTATGGTAACCCTCATTCCCTGATGGAGGGAACGGAGATATTGTGTCCCCCTTGCCACAACCTCGGACCGCCTCTGAGTGTAGCCGGGTGCTTCGGCTCCTCAGATCAGAACAATGAGTGTTGCCTAGCCCCCCCATCTTATGCCCGGATCTCCGGGGCGGAGCGGGCTATGCAAATACTGCATACCAATTCTCATTGGCCTTTTCTCAAAGCTGTCAGAGGTATTCGGGCTCTCAAGAGCGACCCCTAGTCGTCACATCGACACAACGTCTCCATTCCCTCCATCAGGGAACGAGGGTTACCATACGTAACCAAGACGTTTTTTATATGATGTTACATCAGGATGTAGGATCTTCAGATCTTAAACAGATTCTTAAATTTGTAATCCTACAGTAATATACAAATAGCATGAGAGAGATTTATCTTCGTTGTTAGACACTTATTTTGATACAGTGTTATTTAATATGACATTTTAATTAACATTTTGTCCCCATAACTTGTTGGACAATTTCAAGACAAAATTTGAAAACAAGACCAACTTTACTGTCATCCATTCAAAATCGCAACAGAATAAGAGCTTGAACAAGGAGTTGTGAAGCATGTTCCGAAAGAAAGGGACGGATCTTCTTGATGTTGAATAAAGCTAATGTGCAGGACTGGGCAGTTAGCAATGTGGTCTGAGAAAGTCAACTGATCATCAATCACAACTCCAAGGTTTCTGGCTGTTTTTGAAGGAGTTATGGATGATGTGCCTAACTGAATGGTGAAATTGTGAGGAAATGATGGGTTTGATGGAAGCACAAGCAGTTCTGTCTTGGCAATACCGCAACTCTCCAATATACCTTAAAGGACCTGTCTGAGTGGTAAGATTCAAACCACTGGAGTGTGGTTCCTGAGATTCCCTTTGCCAATAGGGTTGACAGGAGGATCTGGTGGTTAACCGTGTCAAAAACAGCGGACAGAATTTGGAGACTTGTCCTTTCTAATCATCCTACTGCTTCTTGTTATTTTATTAGGTGGTTTGTATTGGGGTCCTGGTTACCGTTTTGGTATTTATTTTGTGAAAATGATGGACTGATTCAAATAAAATGGTTACTTTTACTCCCAAGTCGCCTAATTTACTGTTATTAAGTAATTTATTAAAGTTTTCCATCAAGCATAAATGTCTCACCTCAGAAATTCATGACAGTCAGAGACCCTGCATGACTTAAAAAAACAAAAGCAAAAATAAGCAGTCACTGTTTAGGATACGTCTTTTGCTGACTATTTTTCAGAAGAAAATCCTTATCTCAGGTGTTTCCGCTTTAAATTGGTTCCTCTCTTATTACATGTAACAGGATGTCACCGCTCTATTCTATTTTCTTTTTTTATGCCAATATTACATGACTGCAGAGCATATTATCTCAAGAAGATATTATAGCATAAGATTTGATAAGTGTATGCTTTAATTTAATTACTTGCATTCAAATTGCCTTTTAATTTGGACAAAAACTTTATTTTAGCTTTAGTTAGTGTGTGATGTTATTGTTTGAGCATAAACAACATCTGCAAAGTTCCGACGATCAAAGTTCAATGCAAAGGGAGATATTTTCTTTAACAGAATTTGTATTTAAGGCCTACAACAAACAGCTGGTAGGGACTACAATGGGCTTGTTCCCAGATTGAAAACTCAAACCACCTACAGCTATTTTCAATAAAGAATCTGAAATTCAAAATGAAATTTTGCAGATTTAATAATATGTAAAAACCTAAAATGATTACTGTTATACATATAGCAATACTATATAGGAAATCTTGATCATTTATATAAATTGATCATTTATATCATCACCAAATGTAAACTATCCTGTATTACCATGTATACAATTCTTTACAAACAGTCATAATGTTCATTTACAATTGTTTGTAATGTAATTTAATTCATGTATTTATATTAATAATGTATTTATAGTTTAGAAAGCTGGACAAGGATTGTGTCCAAGGATAAGCTGGACAAGAATAGATATAGACACAGGTGCAGCTCAAAAAATTAGAATACCATTAAAAAGTTCATTTCTTTGTTTGTACAGTAGATTTAGGTTTATGTAGGTTTATGTGATTTAAAAAAACAATTAAAAGAAGCCTGAAGGTTTTGTGCCAATATTGACTGCTATTTGGCACTGTTCATAATTCCCTCCACCTTGACTAAGGCCCCAGTTCTGAAGAAAAACAGCCCCAAAGCATGATGCCACCATGCTTCACTGTGGATATGGTGTTCTTTTGGTGATGTGCAGTGTTGTTTTTGCACCAAACATACCTTTTGGAATTGTGGCCAAAGAGTTCAACCTTGGTTTCATCAGACCATAATACATTTTCCCACATGCTTTTGGAAGACTTCAAATGGGTTTTAGCAAAATTAAGCCGGGGTTGGATGTTTTTCTTCATAAGAAAAGGCTTCTGTCTTGCCACCCTACCCCACAGCCCAGACATATGATGAATACGGGTGATTGTCGTCACATGTACCACACAACCAGTACTTGCCAGAAATTCCTGCAGCTCCTTTAATGTTGCTGTAGGCCTCTTGGCAGCCTCCCTGACCAGTTTTCTTCTTGTCTTTTCAACAATTTTGGAGGGACGTCCTGTTCTTGGTAATGTCACTGTTGCACCATATTTTCTCCACTTGATGATGACTGACTTCACGGTGTTCCATGGTATATCTAATTCCTTAGAAATTTTTTGTACCCTTCTTCTGACTGATACCTTTTAACAGTGAGATCCCTCTGATGCTTAGGAAGCTCTTTGCAGACCATGGCTTTTGCTGTGAAATGTGACTAGGAAAATGTCAGGAAAGGCCTACTAGAACAGCTGAACTTTATTTGGGTTTAATCAGAGGCACTTTAAATGATGGCAGGTGCACTGACTCCTATTTAACATGAGTTTAAATGTGATTAGTTAATTCTGAACACAGCCACATCCCCAGTTGTAAAAGGGTGTGCACACTAATGCAACCATATTATTTGAGCTTTTTATTTTTATTTCCCACTGAATAAAGATTTCAGATTGTTTTTAAAATTGAGTAACTTGTAATTTGTTTCAAAAACTGAAACTTTTATATATTCTAGATTCATTGCATGTAAAGTAAAACATTTTAAAAGTTTGGTTTTATTTTGATGATTAGAGCTTACAGCTCATGGAAGTCAAAAATCCAGTATCTCCAAATATTAGAATATTTTCTAAGATCAATCAAAAGAAGGATTTGCAAAACAGAAAAGTTCAAGTTCTTTAAAGTATGTTCATTTATGCACTCAATACTTGCTCCTAGCACAAATTACAGCATCAGTGAAGTGTGGCATGGAAGTGATCAGCCTGTGTCACTGCTGAGGCACTACTGAGACTTCAGATTGTCTGTATATTGTTGGATTGACTGTTTCTCATCTTTCTCTTGAGATTCTCAGTGGGGTTCAGGTCAGGCATGTTGGCTGGCCAATAAAGCACAAAAATAATAAATGTAATAAATGCTATGTCAATTAGCACTGCATTGTTTATATACTTTATTTATTACCTGAAGATGACTTGAAAAACACAAATAAACCATATATTGTCACAATCGTGTTTAAAACATCTGGACAAATTTTATTAAAATGATATTAAAAGTGGGTGGACACGCCCCCCACGTAATCTATGCCCCTGATGGGAAGCCTTAGCTTTACATAGAGTTGGTCATGATGTTTTACAACCCAACCATGTTGGTGATCCTGATGAAGTGATAAAGTTGAGGAAGTGGCATAAAGTCTTGAACATTAGAGAAGAAAACATTTACCAGGACAATTGTGAATCGAATCAGCACAAACTGAGTCATGATTACTTATATGGAGTTATTTATATGATTTTAAATACTTTTTATACTTTCAAGTAATGCTAAAATTGTATTTATTTAGTTTTGCTGACAATAGAAATGCATTAGTCCTATACTCATTTGTTCATCAAGTAATTTTACACTGACAATATGTGATTTTAGCAGGATAAACCAGGCACTTCAGCTCAATCACAGCAATGGAGGATTATTTTAATATTTTGGCATATCCAATGTGGGTGACTTCTCTGGTCTCCTACTACCTGACCTTGATCCTCTGCGTTCCTGGAAATGCATTTGTTTTGTATGTTGCTGGATTGAAGATGAAGAGGACCGTTACTATGGTTGGGTTTCTCAATCTAGCGATTGCCGATCTCTTGTGCTGCCTTTCCACTCTTTGCTATGTGACAGAGAGGACACTGGCCGTATGGATCCATCATGTGCAAGATTCTCCCCTTCATTATGCTCATCACCATGTTTGCCAGTGTTTTCACCTTGAGCTTGATTAGTCTGGATCGCTTTACTCAGGTGATCACACCAGTTTGGGCTCAAAATCATCGCAGCCTGTTAATTGCACGACTGTCCTGTGTAGCGACCTGGGTTCTGGCTTCAGTTATATGTCTGTATTTCATGATGTTAGCAGAGACTTACACAATAAATCACCAAACATACTGCCTGTATTATCAACCTGATGAAGAAAGATAGTATGGAAGCTTAAGCATCATCCGATTTGTGTTTGGCTTTTTGGTTCCTCTCATATGCATCACAACATGCTACGGATTCATCACACGCAAGTTAGGCAGGGGTCATTTTCACTCTGGACGAGCGTTTCGCATCATGTTGACTGTAATTGTGGCCTTTTTTTCTGTGCTGGTTGCCATATCACACAGTGGAATTGATTATAATATATGGAGACAAATCAAGTTGGGTAGCTGCAGCAGTAGATCCATTGGCCATCTCTTTGGCGTATTTCAACAGCTGTCTGAACCACATTCTGTATGTTTTCATGAGGCAGGACTTTAAGAGCAATGTTAAACTTTCTCTAAGACGTGTTTTTGAAAGAGTTTTCTCTGAGGAGGGAACACAAATGTCACAAACCACCCAGTCACTGCAAATGCACTCAGTGTAGTGAAGATATCAACGCACTGATTCAGAGTTCTAAAACTATTCTAAATATTTATTTTCAAAAGTCAGCAAGTGGTCTTACTCTTATTCATGAGTCCTTTCTCAAAGTGTTTTCTTTCTCTATATTTTCAGTGATTTGTGATGATGTAATGCGGAGGGATCGACAGCGTTAGGATCCATGTGCAACTGTTTATTGAATATAATCGTAGTCGTGCAGGCAGAGTCAACGGGAGCAAACAACAGCAAAACTAAACAATAAACAATGTCCATGTGAGAGTCTGGGGCTGGCAGCAAGCAGGGGTAGTCCGTGAAACAAGCAAAGGGGTCGAGGGAATCCAGAGAACGATCGATAGAGAGAATACAGTCCAGGTTGGCAACAAGAATAACAAACAGGAAAAAACGCTCAGAGTTGTACACCGTGGCAATACAAAACTTCACGAGGGTACTAGACAAAATGGCGGCCTTAAATATCCGGGACTCGCGCTCCAAGGTGGCCACGGGTTGAAGGTCGCCCCAGGCGTGGGTCGCTGGGAAATGTGGTCCGAAATGGTCAAAATTCGGGGGAGGGCTCCCGCTGACGGCGATCGGAGGGAGCCACAGAGACCGGGTTTATGACAGATGAACTGTTGCAAATGTTTAAAACTGGAATAATTGAACAGTATGCTTTATCTTTTTTTTTTTTTTTTAGTTGCTATCAGCTTAGAAAAATATATTGTCACCTTGCTATAAACTGCAAAATTTGGACTACAAGGTACTATTAAGATATTATGACTTAATATAAATAACATTAGCCTACATTATTATACCTATGAGTGAGGAAACTGGAGAAAAATGCACAGGTTAAGGTTAAAAATCATATATAAATACTAATGAAAATGTTTTAATTTCCATTCTGTTATCCTTCACTTAAAACAAAGTCTTGTGAAAAGCACCAAAACTAAACTAAACTAAACCAAGTAAATTAAAAAACTTACCCAGGTCAAATCTTGGATTTTGCTAATATTTTTTTCTGAGAAAATATAAACATGTATAGTGATGAAAAAGCCAAAATATGGATGAATTGAATGAATATTTACTCCGTAATCCAATATTTTGTAGAGGAAGGTCAAAATGGCAATTTTCACCTTAGATTCAGTGTCAAGTTATAGGGGGGCAAAAATGACTTTAGAAAGATCATTATCTTATTTTTACATGGAGATTGATAGCTCTATTAGTAAAATCTGTTTTTAGCAATCTTTGTTGCCATTATGTGCCAGTGGTGACCATTCAAAAATGTGGAAACTTTTCATGTTTTTTTTTTTCTCCAAAGTCTGTATGCCTGTAACTCAAGAAGTATTACATATATTTTAATGCCCTTTTAGATATTGGGTCTTAACAAACTTTTCTTTTGGCATGTTTATTTTTAATGCCCTGTGAGATTTGGTTCTAGAGATGTTGGAATTTTAATATGGCTCTGGCTGTAAATCGTTAAAATGTACACATATTAGGGGTCAAAAACCAAATGTGGGTCAGTTTGAAAAAATATGATACTTCTTTTCTTTTAAAGAGGAATGTCTGAAGAACAAATGGTAACACTTTACAATACGGGTGCACAAATAAGCATTATTTCATGCTTAACTAATGCAGAGATAATGTATAATTCATGAAGAACTAAACCATTTATTAATAGTTACTGCATAAGCAACAAATGAACATTCAGTATGATTCATAGTAATCTATATATTGTTATTAGTTAAATGTGTTATAATGTATTAATTTCCTAATAACTTATTTTATTAACTAATAGTGTCAATTCAGGTGTTAATTACTACAATGGGTTTAAGCATTGCATTTCAACGTCCAGTTGTCTGCTTTAATTAATAATTAGCTAATGATTTAATATGTTAAGTATTATGGCATTGTGGTTATGGACTTAGAATTCTATATCCATAACCACAATGACATATTACTTAACAACTAGTTAACATTTCTGTGCCTCAGCAAGTAAAGTCATAACATCATGATATATTTGCAAATCATTAACTAATGATTAATTAAAGCAGACAACTGGAAGTTTAAATGCATGGCTTCAACTGATTGAGGCACATAACTAGCTAATTCTAAATCCATAACCACAATGACATATTACTTAACAATTAGTTAATAGTTTTGTGCCTCAACAAGTAAAGTCATAACATTAATGATACATTTGCAAATCATTAGCTAATGAGTAATTAAAGCAGACAACTGGAAGTTGAAGTACATAGCTGTGACTACTTTTGTAATTAACATATGAATGTACATCATTAGTTAATAAAATAAGTTATATGGGAATTAATACATTATGACGCATTTAACTTATAACAATTTATTGATTACTTAATCTATGAATCATACTGAATATTCATTAGTTGCTGATGTAGTAATCATTAATAAACGGTTTAGTTCGTCATGATTTATACATTAACTTATGATTATCTTTGCATTAATTAATGCATATTTGTGCACCCGTATTGTAAAGTGTTACCGGACAAATAATGTTAAAACTAGAGATGTGTCTTGTTTCTTTCTGTCAAGACATTGCATTGAACATACCGGTCTGAGTGCCATAAATATTATTTTTTTCCAAAGTTTGCGTGCCTATAACTCAGGAAGTATTAAATATATCACAATATGATTTTAGATTATAGATTCATAAACATTACTTTTAGAATCTTAATTTTCAAGACCCTACATCATTCAGTCCCAGAGATCTTAATGGGGATTTCAATGAGGCTTCATGTACAGTTTGTTGAATGTTACCCATTTACAGTGGTTGAAAAAATGTTGGTCACTTTGTATACAGTAGATACTTATTTCTTTTTTCCCTCTATCAAAATAACTGCGTAGAGCATACCTGTTTGAGTCTCTTTGTGTGCCTGTAACTCAAATGGTAAGTTATCTTAATATGATTTTAGATTCTGGTTTTTGATAAACTTTTCTTTTGGAATCTTCATTTTTAAGGCCCTGTATGGTTTAATCTCAGAAATATCGAGATCTCAGTGTAGGGCCTTGAAGATTAAGATTCCAAAAGAAAAGATTATTAACAACCAGAATCTAAAATCATATTGCAATATCTTTAATACTTCTTGGGTTAAAGGCACGCAAACTTTGGAAAAAGAATATTTATGGCACTCAAACTGGTATGTTAATGCAGTTAACAGAAAGAAACAACATACATCTCTAGTTTTGTTCTTCAGACATTCCTCTTTAAAAAAAAAAAGAAGCATTGTATTTTTTAAAACCAATATGTAAAAGGGCATTAAAATATCTTTAATACTTCTTGAGTTACAGGCATGCAAACTTGAAAAGTGCTGTTTCCCCATTTTTGAATGGTCACAATGAATACTATTTTACTAATAGAGCTACCAATCTATGTGTAAAAATAGGATAATGGTGCTGCCATCTTTCTACAGTCATTTTTAACCCCCTGTAACTTGATACTGAATCTAAGGTGAAAATTGACATTTTGACCTCGCTCTACAAAATAGTGGATTACTCAGTAAATATTCATTCATGATATTTAATATTTTGGCTCTCATCACTATACGTGTCTGTCTTTCTTCAGAATAAATATTAGCCAAATCAAAAATGTGAGCTGGGGACCTCTGGTTGAGTTGACACGGAATGACCCTATATATGTAATATTGTACTGTTTACTGCTTTTATGGTTTTGCTATAATATTGTTTTCACTTTACTGTTTCATTTAATTGTTTTTGACACAAGACTTTGAAAGAACAGAGGCAAAAATAAGCAGTCACAGTTTAGGATGCGTGTTGACTATTTTTCAGAAGAAAAACCTTATCTCAGTCATTTCCACTTTAAACATGTTCCTCTTTTTAATACATGTAACATTCTCTATTTTTATGCCACATATTACAATTCTGCAGAGCATTTAATCTAAAAAGATACTATTGCAAAATATTAAGAAAGTTATGTGTTTAAGTCATTTTCCCTTTTAATTTGAAAAAAAAATCATCCCCATATCTCTCGGACTAAATATTGTAGGGTCTTGAAAAGAAAAGTTTGTTAACATTTAGAATCTAAAATCATATTGCAATATCTTTAATACTTCTTGAGTTATAGGCATGCAAACTTAACTTCTGAGGAAGAGACACCTCCAAGCTAGAATGAAGTTTGCTAAGGACAACCTGGGGGAATGTGATGCATACTGGAAACGTGTCCTTTGGTCAGATGAGATAAAACTAGAGCTTTTTGGCCATAGAGATGTTTGGAGAAAGAAGGGAAAGGCATTCAACCCCAAGAACAGCATTCCCACAGTGAAACATGGTGGTGGGAGTATAATGCTGTGGGGATGTTTCTGTGTGTTTGGAACTGGGAATCTCCACAGGGTTGAAGGAAACATGAAAAAGGAAGACTTTTAAAGACAACCTCAGACAGTCTGCAAGAAAACTTGGTTTGAGTCTACATTTTGTCTTCAAGCATGGTAACGACCCAAAGCATACCTCACTTCTGGTAAAGAAATACCTCCAAATGAGCAAAGTGAGTGTACTTGACTGGCCTGCACAAAGTGCAGACTTGAATCCAATAGAAAATCTGTGGGGCACACTAAAGTCCAGAGTTTGTGCCAGAAGACCAAATCTGGAGGAGCTTGAGAGATTTGCTAAGGAAGAATGGGCTGTCATTCCTCAGGAGACATGCTTGAAACTTTTTGAGAACTACAGCAGCTAAAGGCTGTTATCAAGCAAAAGGGATACACTAATGACTATTAACATCAGAGGGCTAATCATTTTGACCAGTAGACTTTTTAAAATTCTTGGTTATACCTTGGTTATATACTTGGTTATTTCTATTTGTATTACAAACCCTAAAAGCTTCCTGAATAAAGTATTATGTTTAAAAATGATGTGTTGATAAAATCGTCTTTCTTGGGAGTTATTTGAAAAATAATGAAACATTTTATAAGTGGCTAATAATTTTGTCTTCAACTGTATATATAAACTCTCCAGAAAGAAGGGCATTTTCTCTTGTGGAAGAAAAAGGGCAGGTTCTCAAGCCTCAAGCCCCCTTTTATGCTTTTATGTGTGCACTTGAATGCCTGATGTATTCATTTTGCCACAGTAAGGGCTCCAGAAGTTGATATTGTTTTAGTAAACTTAACCTGTTATATATGCTTTTTTCCCTTCAGTTTAACTGCAGGTAACCTCCTGTTCATAGGTAAAATAATGTAGGCTAATGTTATTTATATCAAGTCATTAATTTTTCATCAAGCATAAATGCCTATCCTCAGAAATTCACTGCATGTGCACTAAAATGTAAAACTCTTGGCAGGCTTTGACACAGTGTTGAAATTACCAGTAAACGCACAAAAGTGAGAGGAAACAGTTCTAATGTTGAATAATTAACTTTATTATGAAACCCCCACCACTCTGGGGGAAAAAAAAGAGCTCTACATCAGTCATAAGACATTTTGGAATCAGACTATTGAATTTGACCAAACGATGAAAAGGCTAGTTTGGGACATTTTTTAAAAATCAACATCAAGAATAGCTGTCCACATTATTTTGCCCATAAGAGATATTGCAAATGTGTGTTTTACCATATTATTTTAATGATTTTCTTGATTATGAACTAAGGCTGACAATAGATAAAAATTTTTTTGTTGCGATTAATCGCACCCTTTTAGTGTAATTAACTGTGAATAATCACACACTTATAGTAAAATAAACATACATTACACTATTTAGTTTTTTTTTGTTTAACATTTTTATTTTTATCATCATTTCACAAAATTGTGAAATATGAACTCAGCAAAATGCCTTTCTTTGCTTTTAAGCACAGTTAATGTAAATTAATGCATGTGCCTGTCACCCCTATGGACTGTTTGTGTTGTTTTCCCCTCATGTGCCCATATTTGGCTTTTTTCCTGTTCCTGCCCTCATTATGTCATTATTAGTTAATCACCCACACCTGTCAGTCTGTCATTAGCATCTCTTTATTAGTTGGTTCAGTTTTTTTGTCTGGTGTTAAGGGTGTGTATGTGTGTTCCTGCCCTTTGTCTGTGATTTTGCTTTCTGTGGATTACATTAAAATACTTTGCATTAAACTTCATCTTCGTCTTGCACTCCTTTTCCTCACCTACTGTGACAGAATACCAGACCATAAGAAGAAAAACAAGTGGCGTGCTACCCTGCGTTTTGTTTTTCTGTTTTGTCCAGTGTTTTGTTTACATTTATTTCATCATGAATGACCGGCTGTCCTTGTCCTCCTACTGGAGCAGGGGGAATGCTCTCTCAAGGACCACACCACCGACTTTGTGTTTCTGGCCAATCTGACACACTACAACCCTACTGGTCGTCCCTTCATCCCTCTGGCTCCGCTGGGCACCTCCTTCCCTCCAGCTCCACCTCAGTCCTCTGTCGCTACGATTCCACTGTTGCCTTCCAGGGCTCCGTATATGTGCTCGGTTGCTGAAGCCACCTGCTCCACCCTCCAGATCTGCTGCTTTGCCCTGGCTCGTCGGTTCTCCATCTCCGCCTCGAGCTCCACTCTGATCTGCCCTGGACTCTTCTGTCTCCTCCCTGACTCCTCCCTTCATCGTCACCACCCTGGACTCTGTTGGTTGTTCTCTTCCCGGAAGTTCGTCCTCAACCAAATCCTTCACTAACATGAACTTCCTCTTTCCATCCCACATCCACTCCTTTGTCCGCCTCCTAAGTCCCCTCCATCCATCCCTTTTTCTTTCCTGCGGCACGAGGTTGTGCCTTGCAGAGGGGGCTGGGGGTGGAGTTGGAATGTGTAGATTTTTCCCTCATGTGCCCATATTTGGCTTTTTTCCTGTTTCTGCCCTTGTTATGTCAAGTAAAGTCAGAGCCGCTCTTCCTGTGTCAATTAAAATCAGAGCTGCCCTTCCTGAGTTCAGTCAGGTCACGTCACAGCTGATTGTCCAGAGTCACATCACAGCTGATCGTCCAGAGTCACATCACAGCTGATCGTCCAGACTCACGTCACAGCTAATCGTTTCAGAATCACATCACAGCTGTATGTCCAGAGTCACGTTTCATCTCAGCTGATTTCCCAGTGTCATCACATCACTGCTAACCATCCAGAGTCTCGTCACATCACAGCTTATTTTATATTTGCTATATAATATATACAAACTAATATATATTTAAAACTTTTTAAAATCTAAAATGTATGTTTATTTGCAACAGTTATGCTAACAACAATAAAAAGATATTTATATCATTAAAACAGCGACATCTGTTGACGGACACCGTGCTGCGTTGTCATGGGAACATGCCAGCTGAAGATAATGAGGAAACATCTACATCACTGGTCTCAAACTCAATTCCTGGAGGGCCACAGCTCTGCACAGTTTAGCTCCAACCCTAATCAAACACACCTGATCCAGCTAATCAAGGTCTTCACGATTACTAGAAACTTCCAAGCAGGTGTGAGTTGGAACTGGTTGGAGCTAAACTCTGCAGAGCTGCGGCTCTCCAGGAATTGAGTTTGAGACCTCTGATCTACATAATGGCATGCACGTGCCCTGCTCACTCCAAAGTCTAAACTTCAAGCTCCAAGGGCTCTGTCCTTCGAAGGGAGTAGGGCATAGGAATGATCACTTCCATTTGGAATTAACCTTTGAACCGTTCGATACGAATACACGTATAATTACACCCCTATTTATAAGCCATGGAATTCCTCTTCCTGTTTGCAGAGTATTGTTGAGTTTATCTCGCTGTCTGTGATAGCACTTTACGAAGCCATTTTCCTGTTCCTAGTTCTAGTTTAGTCTCATCTTGGTTTTTGTCTGGATCTTGATCACCTGCCTGTCTTGGATTTATTCTCTCATCTTGTCGTTTGGACTCTGTCTGCTCCTTGCCTGGATTACTGCCTGTTTTCTGGATTATCCGATTGCCTTGCACACTGAATTACTTTGGCCATCGATCAACCCTCACCTGTTAAATGGATTACTCTTGTGTCTAGCCCTCATATACCTGTTTGCCAGTGTTTGACCCTGCCTGTTTTATGACTATGTCTCAATTCAATAAAAGCTTGCATTTGGATCCGCCCACTTCACGTCTTGTACATTCCCCATTACATCTAACACATTACCGGAAAACAGTTTACTTCCACATTGAAAAATAAAGAGGATAGACCTTTTGTAGCTCTGCCATCCTTCTGTCTACCATTTTTATTTTTACAGCGTGAAGGTAAAGTCGTACAAATTTATGAACCACGCATTTGAACTTCAGTAACTCTACAATTAATAAATCCACTTCCCCCGCTAATTACTATTCAGCAGTAATGCTATAGAGTTAATAAAAAAAGAGAAGATGGCTGCAGACTTGTTTGTCTGACAAATAAGGTGTACAGTTTTTTTTTTTTTTACAGTTTTAATGAATGTGTAAGTGTATTATATCTGTAGGTCTTGCAACTGGTCACCTTTTCTATTTAATTCTTTATTTTAATCACCATTTTGCTACCATTATTCCATTCATTTTATTCACTATGATTGCCAGTGTTTTCACCTTGATTTTGTAACAAGGACAGGACGAAGACAGGTGGATCCAAATGCACGCTTTATTAACTGAAATCGTAGTCGTACTGACAGGGTCAAACAGGGGCATGGGAAATGTATTGAATTAAATGTCCTTAGTGAAATGAAGGCTCCCTCAAGGGGTGAAGGAGGGAGCCATAATGGCACAGTTCATGACAGATTTACTCAGGTGATCACGCCTCTTCTTTCTTTTTTTTTGTGGTCTTTTTTTCTGTGCTGGTTGCCGTATCACACAGTGCATTTGATAGTAATATATGAAGGAGATTCATGGATTCGTTGGCCATCTCATTGGCATATGTTAACAGCTGCCTGAACCCCATTCTGTATGTTTTCATGAGGCAGGATTTTAAAAGCTACATTAAAAAAGCTACATTAAACTTGCTTTAAGAGGGAACACCAGCGTCATTTATTCATTTATTCAGTCATTTTTCTATGCTATATCTATCCACTTATTTTTATATTTTGTTATTTGATGACATGTGACTTACATGTCCAAATACTTTTTGGCTCCACTGTAGTTTGACAAGTGATTCATTCAGTGTCTTTTCTGATGAGATATTTTCAGAATATACAGTGCTTCTTGAAAGTTTGTGAACCCTTTACAATTTTCTGTATTTGAATTTTCATCATCAGATTTTCATTTAAGTCCTGAAAGTAGACAAAGAGAACCCAATCAAACAAGTGAGAGATAAATATTTTCTTTGTCATTTATTTACTGAGGAAAAAAAATGATCCAGTGTTACATAGCTGTGCGGTGCAAAAGCATAAGCTATGCACCCAAACACTTTCATGTGACTCACACTTGGCTGTTTGGACCATCTCTGATAGGGTGTTTCTTGCTTCAGAACAGATGTGGGTAACCTGTTCTGAATGTAAACTGCTGTGGCTACAGCCTCTGCCCAGTACATCTTTGGCAATTTAGCAGGGGAGAGTATGGTTCTAGCTGCTTCAATTAATGTCCTATTCTTTCTTTCTGCAACACCATTTTGCTGAGGTGTATGAGGTACAGTTGTCTCATGATGAATACCTTAAGTCTTTAAGTATTCTTGAAATTCTTTGGATGTGTATTCCCCACCATTGTCTGTTCTTAGTCTTGTCACTTTCTGTCCGCATTTATTGGAGAATGTTTTCTCCGACTCCTTGAACTTGCTAAGAACTTCGCTCTTTTGCTTCATGAAGTGTACCTTGCAACATCTAGAATAGTCATCAGTAAAGGTCACAAAATACTTGGACCCACCTATAGACTAAAACAGACCTAAAAACAGATTTTTCCAATTGACTTGTGAGGCTTCCTAGACATCTTGCACTCCACACAGGCTTCGTAGAAGGGAAATTCTTTGTCTGCAGGAAGATCGACTCCATTCACCAGATTTTTAAGTTCCTTTAATTTTGTGGTGTGCCCCAATCGCCGGTGCCATAAGTTGGCTGTTGCTAAAGCACTTGATGCACAGTGACAGTCAGATGAACTTCTCTCAACATCCAGCTGATACAACCCGTCAGATCTTTGTGTTCCCTTTCCTTGGAGATCTCCATTTTTATTACGGATGTAACAGTGAGACTTCTTGAGCTGCACTGTATTTCCTTTTTTGACAGCAGCTCCAACTGAGAAGAGATTCCTTGATAACTTGGGAACATATAGCACGTCAAACATTGTGACATTTTTTACATCACTGTTTTGGAATGTCATTCTCAGTTTTGCGTTACCAAACCCTAGGGCATCTACCACTCTGCCGTCACCGAGCTTCACAGACTGTGGTCTTGGAAATTGCTGGTAGTTTAGGAGGATTTCTTCATGACATATCATGTGCTTTGAGGCTCCAGAGTCAATCAACCAGTTGTTCTGTTGTGTTATTTTTTCCTCGTTCGCCTCTTTAGTGATAAAAGCACTTTCAGACAAGTCTTCTTCATCTTCACATGTTACATTTTTGGCATTGTGGGTTTTATTCCTTCTTCTTTTTTCTGGACAGTCATGCTTGATATGTCATTCTTTCCCACATTTGTAACATCTCCATGAGCTGTCAGCCTTCCCTGCCTTAGAGTTGGGCTGCATATTCCTGTGAACTTGCACTGACATCGCTGACGCCCCACCGGACGCAGTACCACTAGACATACCTCTGTTATAATTATCATCAGCAGACACTTGCTTTTGTTCTTCATTTATTAGAGCTTGCTGAACAAAGTGCAGTGTTAAATTGTCCAATTTAGTTTCCAGTGCAGTAACAGTTGTAGCATAGCTTAATGGTAAACTACCCAGCAGTGTTACAATCTGATCCTCAGCACTAATTGCTCCTAGCTGGTCAGTTAGTTCTTTCATTCGTTTCAAATGTTCAGTTATACTTTCTCCTTCCTTCATTTCACACCTAAAGTATTTTTTCTTCAAAAACAACTTGTTAGCAAGAGTGTCTCTCTCAAAATGTCCTTTTGGTGTGTCCCACGCTTCTTTAGGGGTCTTACAGCTTGTTATCATATACAACTGCGGTGTACTCACATTCAGCACCAACATGGAGAACGTTTTTTCTTTCCGTTTTTCAAAATCTGTTCTTGTCTGTGCATTTGCTCCCTCTGGCAAGTTGTCAGTCTCCATAACCATGGCCCATAGTCCTTTTGCTTTCAACAAATGTTCCAGTTGAAATTTCCACGTTGCCCAGTTTTCTGATCCACTCAGCTTTTCAATAAACAGTCCATCCTCCATTGTGAGTTCCACAATACTGTTTATATCACACAAAACTCCTGTGTAAAAAAGCATCTTTTTATTGAAGACCTGGGCCCATAACCTGTTGAAGTTTTCTACGTGGATACAACAGTGACACCTATTGGCAAATTACTATATTACAACACCACACTTTGAGAACCAGTGTTCTAAATTAACATTATGAAAGTCTGTAAACAATTATGTATATATACATCTAATTGACTTGCCGTATTGACTTGTAATTGGTTGAACTGGTTTAAGTTTATGAATTCCCTTGTGTGATGGAAAGTCTTAACCAGCTTTACATAGAGTTGGTCATGATGTTTCACAACTCAACCATATTTGAGATGTTGGTGAAGCCTGATGAAGCGTTAAATTTGAAGAAGTAGTATAAGGTCTTGCACATTAGAGAAGAAAACATTTACCAGGATAATTGTGAATCTATTCATCACAAAGTGAGTCACTTATATAGAGTTATTTATATGATGTTAAAGAATTTTTGCACTTTTAAATAATGCTAAAATTATATTTATTTAGTTGCATATTTGTAATCATAATTCAGCTTTGCCGATAATAGAAATGCATTACTCATATACTAATTTATTCATCACATTTCTTATATGTGTGATATTAGCAGGAAAAACCAGGCACTTCAGCTCGATCACAGCAATGGGGAATTATTCTTATAATTTGGCATATCCAATGAAAGTGAGCTCTCTGGTCTTCTACTACCTGACCTTGATCTTCGGCGTTCCTGGAAACGCATTTGTTTTGTATGTTGCTGGATTGAAGATGAAGAGGACCGTTAATACATTTGGGTTTCTCAATTTAGCGTTTGCTGATCTCTTGTGCTGCCTTTCCTCTGTTTTCTACGTGATTAGGAGCATTGATACACACTGGCCGTATGGATCCATCATGTGCAAGCTTCTCCCCTTCATTATGTTCATCACCATGTTTACCAGTGTTTTCACCTTGACCTTGATTAGTCTGGATCGCTTTACTCAGGTGATCACACCGGTTTGGGCTCAAAATCATCGCAGCCTGTTAATTGCACGACTGTCCTGTGTAGCGACCTGGGTTCTGGCTTCAATTCTTAGTCTGCCTTTCATGATGTTAAGAGAGACTTCCACAAAAAATAACAAAACAATATGCATGAGATTTAAACGTGATGAAGGCAGTTTAAATGTAAAAATGTATGAAAGATTAAGCATCATCAGATTTGTATTTGGTTTTTTGATTCCTCTCATATGCATCACAACATGCTATGGACTCATCGCACACAAGTTAGGCAGGAGTCATTTTCACTCTAGACGAGCGTTTCGCATCATGTTGGCTGTAATCGTTGCCTTTTTTCTGTGCTGGTTGCCGTATCACACAGTGATACTGATAATGTACAGAGACAAATCCAGTTATTCGATAGCTTCGGCAGTTTATCCATTGACAATCTCTTTGGCGTATTTCAACAGCTGTCTGAACCCTATTCTGTATGTTTTCATGGGGCAGGATTTTAAGAGCAATGTTACATTTTCTCTAAGACGTGTTTTTGAAAGAGTTTTCTCTGAGGAGGGAACACAAATGTCACAAACCACCCAGTCACTGCAAATGCACTCAGTGTAGTGAAGATATCAACTCACTGATTCAGAGTTTTCTGATTGATTTATGTTACTGTTCTAAAACTATTCTAATTATTTATTTTCAAAAGTCATCAAGTCAAAGTCAGCAAGTGGTCTAATTCTTATTCATGATTCCTGATTTATTTTATATGTATATATGTTCAGTAATTTGTGATGAACTATTGATGAAGTTTAAAACCAGCATAAGTTTTGTCTTGTTTTCAGCCACAATATCTATAACATCTAAAATCAAAGTCATAATTATTGTCTTGTCTTCAGAAAAAAAGAAGTCAAAATTAAGTGAGTTTTCACTTAAAGCAAGCAAAATAATCTAATTTCAAGTAGAAAACTAGATTGCCCATTGGCAGATTATTTTGCTTGTTTTAAGTGAATACTTACTTAATTTTGACTTCTTTTTTTCTGAAAACAAGACAATAATTTTGACTTGTCTAGAAAAACCTTCTTGATTTAATATTTTTTTTTTATATTTTGCCTGGAAACAAGACAAAAAATCTAAGTAAGAAAAGCATTTTTTTGCAGTGTATGCTTTATTTTCTTTTGATTGCTATCAGCTTAGATGAAGTTTGTAACATTTTACTAATAATACCATGTGGTTTCTACGCTGAAGTCATGATAAAAAAAATAAAAATGAATATACATAATCTAAAGGTTGCATTTGTAAATAAAACGAAAACATATTTGATTTTACTTAATCCAGTGATTCAGTCATTTTATAATTTTGCTGTTTTTCCCACTTGAATGTTAAGTGATTGAGCAAAGTGTATTATGTATGAGCAGTGTTTTACATATAAAATGCTAAAATAATAAAGTTTAAATCTATAATTATTAAAAAATTTCAACAAAAATTCAATTCACTTCCATTCAGTTTTTGATTTTGAGTTTAACTGTTCATAATTAGTGCTAATAGTTTTTTTCACCCAGTAGTTTCTTTGTGCTAACAGAGGTGGAAAGCATCAAAGTCAGATATAATGCTTTAAAAGCAAAAACAAAAAAATAATCAGTTACATCTTAAGACACATTTGCTGACAGTTACTAAGAAAACTGACCGCTGTAAGTTTCTAACAAAACAACTTCCTCTTTTTCCTCACGGCATACTGTTCTCAAGCAATATACAATAAATATTGTCACCCAGATATAAACTGCTAAATGTGGGCCATAAGGCATTAAGATATTATAAGCTTTAACATTATTCATTTGTTTAAATCTTGTTTGTCTTTTGAAATTCACTATATGAATACAACTCACTTGCAACTGGTTATCTACACTCCTGCATTTGTTTACACATTGAATTGCTATTTCTCACATCTATTTACATTTGGCAAGGCATTCAAACTATTGATTTTTTTTTTTTTTTTTTTGTTCCCAGTTCATTTATTCCAGGGAAACAAATCCATGGCCTATTGGCCTTTGGCATTGCTAGCACTAGCTCTGCTGTTTGAGCAACAGTTTTAGCCATCTGGCCATGATGTTTCCCAGCTCAACTTAATGTTGGCATGTACAATTTATGCAAACAATAGGTAACTTGAGGTCAATACCATCACTTGAACAGGGCGAGAACAGACATTTTGAGGGGCAGGGGCTCAAGTGGAAAAAATGGCACTTCTTATATTTATTTTAGTTTTTTTTTTTTCTTTCTAAACATAAGGTTTGTGGCAGTGCAGTGCAGAAACCTTGCCACGTAATTATTTACTTACTTTCGCTTTCGTGAATCGGAAGGGGTTTTATTATTATTGTATACTTTTTGTATATTTGGTACATTATTATTGCATACTTTTGTATGCTTTTGTATAAGTGCATTGAATCGGAAGGGGTGGAGTGGATTAATTAATGACGGAAGGAAATCAGATAAAAAGAGGTGTGACTTACCTGTGAATACGCGTTTTTTTATTTTTTATTCAAAGAACAATAACATACAATATGTTATCAAGAAACAGAAAAAAAAAAATACAGAGAACAAAAAAAAAAAAGAAAAGAAAAGAAAAAACAACAACATTTGCCAGGGGGAGGAAAATATATAACTTCAAAAGGAAAGATAATCATATACACATATATGCATATATAAAATTAAATTGTATATTGTAAAATTCAAGGACTTTCAGAGTTTTTAAGGCTTTCTTATTCAGAGAGTCTCGAATACTGTCAATATAAATACATATTTCAGTCTTCAAAACAATAAAATTAGGTTTCTTCTTAGTAAATTTGCACTTATGGATGTGAAATTTGGTCAAAAGAATAAGTAAATTAATTAAATAAAAGTACTGTTCCTCTTGGTCAGGATAGTCAGTAAAGCCAAAGAGCACATTTTCCCATACTAGTGAACAAGGTCTTAAACCGTGAATATTTTCATTAATATATTTTTGGACCTTACACCAAAGTGCAACTGAGTACGTACAATGCCAAAATAAGTGCAAGGCAGTTTCTTCGTATTCATTACAAAAATTGCAATTTACATTTATGCCTTTTTTAAATTTTTGTAAATAATGATTTGCTAAATATAATAAGATAGATAAAATCTGTGAATTAGCTTATAAGAAGCTTCTGTAATCTTATTTCTAAGATGATATTTTTGTGGTAATAACCACACTCTTCTCCAGCAAATACATTTTCCATTCAATAACGACACCCAATGAGACAAAACATAAGGTACAGTAACAATTTCTCTTTGGAAAAGAGTACGAATAGCTCTATTATTATTCTTGAGATTTGATGAAAAACAAATTTTACCAACATAAGACTTAGTCACATCAAAAGACACTGAATCGGGAAAATCAATACCTTTGACAATACCTTTAAATAGCATATGAGTACCTGAAGGAATTGAACCAAACACAATTACAAATTCTTTTTGAGTAACTGGTATTTTATAACAAGAAAGGAACTCACTATAAGAAAAGAATGTTCCTTCTTTATTATATAACTGACTGACCAATTTAATGTCGTTGTCAAACCAGTTCTTAAAAAAAAGAGATTTGTGTTTATAAAGAATATTTCTGTTATTCCAGATGAAATAACGATGTGGAGAGAAATTATGCTTATATATTAATGACCAAGATAAGAGCACTTGTTTGTGGAAGGCAGATAACTTCGCTGGGATTTTATCTATATTATAATTACACATCAAAATAAAACTAAGACCACCGATATTTGAAAAAAACATAATTAGGAATAAAATTCCAGACAGAAGTTTGGTTTTTTAAGTGATGCTTAATCCAGTTAATTTTAAAGGTATGGTTCATAGTAGTGAAATCTAAGAAATTAAGGCCACCATTCTCATATGTATTCATAATTACAGTCTTTTTAACATAGTGTGTTCGATTTTTCCAAAGGAAATCAAATAGTATTATCAATATTTTTACTAGTAGGGTTATAAAGATATAAAGATAAGGACCCAGTCAACACGTGAGGTCATGCGATGATCACAGTGACATCAAACGATCCTCATATTGTGATCCTCACAGTCTGAGTAAGGAATGAGCACATTGTGAGGTCAAAAGATCCTCATACTGTGATCCTCACAGTACGAGTAATTCATGAGCATATTGTGAGGTCAAAAGATCCTCATACTGTGATCCTCACAGTCTGAGTAAGGAATGAGCACATTGTGAGGTCAAAAGATCCTCATACTGTGATCCTCACAGTACGAGTAATTCATGAGCACATTGTGAGGTCAAAAGATCCTCATACTGTGATCCTCACAGTACGAGTAATTCATGAGCATATTGTGAGGTCAAAAGATCCTCATACTGTGATCCTCACAGTCTGAGTAAGGAATGAGCACATTGTGAGGTCAAAAGATCCTCATACTGTGATCCTCACAGTCTGAGTAAGGAATGAGCTAATTGTGAGGTCAAAAGATCCTCATACTGTGATCCTCACAGTCTGAGTAAGGAATGAGCTAATTGTGAGGTCAAAAGATCCTCATACTGTGATCCTCACAGTCTGAGTAAGGAATGAGCACAATGTGAGGTCAAAAGATCCTCATACTGTGATCCTCACAGTCTGAGTAAGGAATGAGCTAATTGTGAGGTCAAAAGATCCTCATACTGTGATCCTCACAGTCTGAGTAAGGAATGAGCTAATTGTGAGGTCAAAAGATCCTCATACTGTGATCCTCACAGTATGAGTAATTCATGAGCACAATGTGAGGTCAAAAGATCCTCATACTGTGATCCTCACAGTCTGAGTAAGGAATGAGCTAATTGTGAGGTCAAAAGATCCTCATACTGTGATCCTCACAGACTGAGTACGGAATGAGCTTATTGTGATGTCGAAAGATCCTCATACTGTGATCCTCACAGTACGAGTAATTCATGAGCACATTGCGAGGTCAAAAGATCGTCATACTGTGATCCTCACAGTCTGAGTAAAGAATGAGCTAATTGTGAGGTCAAAAGATTCTCATACTGTGATCCTCACAGTCTGAGTAAGGAATGAGCTAATTGCGAGGTCAAAAGATCCTCATACTGTGATCCTCACAGTCTGAGTAAGGAATGAGCTAATTGTGAGGTCAAAAGATCCTCATACTGTGATCCTCACAGTCTGAGTAAGGAATGAGCTAATTGTGAGGTCAAAAGATCCTCATACTGTGATTCTCACAGTCTGAGTAAGGAATGAGCTAATTGTGAGGTCAAAAGATCCTCATACTGTGATCCTCACAGTCCGAGCTCATTGTGAGTTCAAACAATGCTTGTACTGTGATTGGTCACTGGGGATAAGATCATCTACAGCTTTGATAAGTTTACTAAAAGTTTTACACCTACAGCACACATTACATACAGGTCCTTCTCAAAAAATTAGCATATTGTGATAAAGTTCATTATTTTCTGTAATGTACTGATAAACATTAGACTTTAATATATTTTAGATTCATTACACACAACTCGAAGTAGTTCAAGCCTTTTATTGTTTTAATATTGATGATTTTGGCATACAGCTCATGAAAACCCAAAATTCCTATCTCAAAAAATTAGCATATTTCATCCGACCAATAAAAGAAAAGTGTTTTTAATACAAAAAAAGTCAACCTTCAAATAATTATGTTCAGTTATGCACTCAATACTTGGTCGGGAATCCTTTTGCAGAAATGACTGCTTCAATGCGGCGTGGCATGCAGGCAATCAGCCTGTGGCACTGCTGAGGTGTTATGGAGGCCCAGGATGCTTCGATAGCGGCCTTAAGCTCATCCAGAGTGTTGGGTCTTGCGTCTCTCAACTTTCTCTTCACAATATCCCACAGATTCTCTACAGGGTTCAGGTCAGGAGAGTTGGCAGGCCAATTGAGCACAGTAATACCATGGTCAGTAAACCATTTACCAGTGGTTTTGGCACTGTGAGCAGGTGCCAGGTCGTGCTGAAAAATGAAATCTTCATCTCCATAAAGCTTTTCAGCAGATGGAAGCATGAAGTGCTCCAAAATCTCCTGATAGCTAGCTGCATTGACCCTGCCCTTGATAAAACACAGTGGACCAACACCAGCAGCTGACATGGCACCCCAGACCATCACTGACTGTGGGTACTTGACACTGGACTTCAGGCATTTTGGCATTTCCCTCTCCCCAGTCTTCCTGCAGACTCTGGCACCTTGATTTCCGAATGACATGCAAAATTTGCTTTCATCTGAAAAAAGTACTTTGGACCACTGAGCAACAGTCCAGTGCTGCTTCTCTGTAGCCCAGGTCAGGCGCTTCTGCCGCTGTTTCTGGTTCAAAAGTGGCTTGACCTGGGGAATGCGGCACCTGTAGCCCATTTCCTGCACACGCCTGTACACGGTGGCTCTGGATGTTTCTACTCCAGACTCAGTCCACTGCTTCCGCAGGTCCCCCAAGGTCTGGAATCGGTCCTTCTCCACAATATTCCTCAGGGTCCGGTCACCTCTTCTCGTTGTGCAGCGTTTTCTGCCACACTTTTTCCTTCCCACAGACCTCTTGCTTGAGGGTGTCAATGATGGCCTTCTGGACAGCAGTCAGGTCGGCAGTCTTACCCATGATTGGCAGGCTGGGAGTTTTTAAAAGCCTCAGGAATATTTTGCAGGTGTTTAGAGTTAATTAGTTGATTCAGATGATTAGGTTAATAGCTCGTTTAGAGAACCTTTTCATGATATGCTAATTTTTTGAGATAGGAATTTTGGGTTTTCATGAGCTGTATGCCAAAATCATCAATATTAAAACAATAAAAGGCTTGAACTACTTCGAGTTGTGTGTAATGAATCTAAAATATATGAAAGTCTAATGTTTATCAGTACATTACAGAAAATAATGAACTTTATCACAATATGCAAATTTTTTGAGAAGGACCTGTACATTCATGCGGGTATTCCTGCTGAAAAAAACCCAGTTAAAACCAGCCTAGGCTGATTGGCTTTAGCTGGTCAACCAGGCTGGTTTTAGAGGGGTTTTGGACACTTTTACAGCCTGGCCAGGCAGGTCAAGCTGGGAAAGACCAGCTAAAACCAGCCTGACCAGCCTGGCTACTTCCAGCTTAAACCAGCTAAGACCAGCCAACCAGCCTAAGCTGGTTTTAGCATTTTTTTTCAGCAGGGATGTTCTACATGTCTAAAGTATATAGAAAGTTAGACCTTATAAACTTGATCCTTGATTTTGTGTAACAACTTTTTTTTTTTTTTTTATGAAATGGGTAAACATCGGACTACACTCCAACACTGAAGGTGGCGATAATGCATCTTAGTGCTGGTGCTGCCCACCATTAAACAGAAGAAGAATCAAACATCACTCTTGTGATTTACAGTTGATTTAGGGACTGTTGACTGGAATTTCTACACTTGAGAAATGGTGAGTGGTTTCTTTAATTGCTATTCCCATGCGCGGATATTATATAATAATGTCAATATGCAATGTGGCCCAGCTCCATGTTAGCAAATTAGCCAGGTACACACTACACCAGAGGTCTTCAATCCTGCTCCTGGGGACCCACTCTCTTAGACTACGTTCAGACTGCGAGCCTTAATGCTCAATTCCGATTTTCTGCGCGGATCAGATTTTTTGTTTGCCTGTTCACATTGTTTTTACAAATGTGGCCCATGAACTGAAACGCATGCGCACAATGACAGTAATGTAGGACGTCACACGTTTTGCGCTGCCATAAAAAGTAAACATGAAAGCCACGGAAGTCGGTGTGTACCAGTGTTGCCAAATCCACGGCTTTACCAGTGTTGCCGCGGGTCGACGCGACCCCAGTAACGTAATATTTAGCCCACATAATGCTAATTTTACCAGGGGAACCCCGTCAAGAAAGCTTGTATTTCCCCCTGAATGCAAATTTTAATAGGAAATCCCCTTCAAAACGTGACTGGGTTATTTTTGGGCTCGTTTTGAGTAGCAATTGGGCGGGTTTTGTTGTTAAAACCTGGCAACCCTGCTGTGTATGCGCTGAAAGTCACATGAATTCCGATTTGACTGCTCAGACTGAGGTCGCATGGTGAAACATCAGACCTGTATCGGATTTAGAAGCACATATTGAAGTGGCTCAGATCTGATTGTGAAAGATCAGATTCCATGCGGTTTGTGCTGTTCACACTGTCATGCAAAAAAACACACATGGGTCACATTTAATTAAAAAATCAGATTTTTTTGGCACTGTGAACATAGTCTTAGAAAGTTTATTTCCAACCTGCTTCAGCACACCTGACTGCCATTTACAGACAGTCTTGAGGAGCTTGATTGGCCATTTCAGGTGTGTTTGATTGAGGTTGTAGCTAAACTCTTCAGGATAGTGCGTTCCCAGGAACAGGGTTGAAGACCTCTGCACTACACAGCTTGTCTTATTATGAATGTAATTTGATACTTACAACTTATGATTACACCTAAATATGTCAGAGCCATGTGCATTCAGTTGTTGTTTACAGTCAGCATTTAAAATGATAAGTGTGTTCAGTTCAGTCTTAGAATGTTTCAGCTAGTCATTAAGTTTGTCCCTGGCTTTAGGTTGTAGTCAGTAATTGTTATACTTCCCACATCAGATCATTGCAGACTACATTACTTATATTAATTATTAAACATATTTCAGTTACTATACATGTTTTGTGGAAGCATAAATGCATTGTTTTTTATCATATTTTTTAACTAATAGTTATTTTAACCTGTTAGGTTGTTAGTAACTGATTGCAATGACAAATTGTTCTCTGTGTTTCAGAATGTGTCAAGTCTTTCCATGGGGACAAAGAAATAGAAGTTCATTAAAAACCAAAGTCCAGTCACCAAAACATCACTAGAAGCAGAATGTATATGTCAAATTGAAATGTTTCTGCCAAATGTCAACAGCAAACTAAAAATAAATAAAATATAAAAAATAAACAAGGAAACTGAATTGTAGAAATACTTTGAAAGAAAATTAAAGATGGAATTCTACATGTTTGTGATATTACTGATCAATTTTAGAAAACTTTTACATCACTGTTAACTCACAACAAAATGAGTTTAACACAATGATATGACAGAGGTCTCACATGTTGAGCTTACAATATAAACACGCAGTGAGTGCACTGTGACCTCACATTGTGTCCACATCATGAGTATTCTGGGAGCTCACAGTTTGAGCACACAGTAAGTGTGCTGTGACCATATTTTGAGAACACAGTGAGTGTACTGTGAGCTCACAGTGGCCATAGTATAAGCTCACAGTGAGTGTGCAGTGAGCTCACACTGACCATAGTATGAGCACACAGTGAGTGTGATGTGAGCTCACACTGACCACAGTACGAGCACACAGTGAGTGTGATGTGAGCTCACAATGACCACAGTAGGAGCACACAGTGAGTGTGCAGTGACCTCACACTGACCACAGTATGAGCACACAGTGAGTGTGCAGTGACCTCACACTGACCATAGTATGAGCACACAGTGAGTGTGCAGTGACCTCACACTGACCACAGTATGAGCACACAGTGAGTGTGATGTGAGCTCACATTGACCACAGTATGAGCACACAGTGAGTGTGCAGTGACCTCACACTGACCACAGTACGAGCACACAGTGAGTGTGCAGTGACCTCACACTGACCACAGTATGAGCACACAGTGAGTGCACTGTGACCTCACATTGTGTCCACATCATGAGTATTCTGGGAGCTCACAGTTTGAGCACACAGTGAGTGTGATGTGAGCTCACACTGACCACAGTATGAGCACACAGTGAGTGTGCAGTGACCTCACACTGACCACAGTATGAGCACACAGTGAGTGTGCAGTGACCTCACACTGACCACAGTATGATCACACAGTGAGTGTGCAGTGACCTCACACTGACCACAGTATGATCACACAGTGAGTGTGCAGTGACCTCACACTGACCATAGTATGAGCACACAGTGAGTGTGCAGTGACCTAACACTGACCACAGTACGAGCACACAGTGAGTGTGATGTGAGCTCACATTGACCACAGTATGAGCACACAGTGAGTGTGCAGTGACCTCACATTGACCACAGTATGAGCACACAGTGAGTGCACTGTGACCTCACATTGTGTCCACATCATGAGTATTCTGGGAGCTCACAGTTTGAGCACACAGTGAGTGTGATGTGAGCTCACACTGACCACAGTATGAGCACACAGTGAGTGTGCAGTGACCTCACATTGACCACAGTATGAGCACACAGTGAGTGCACTGTGACCTCACATTGTGTCCACATCATGAGTATTCTGGGAGCTCACAGTTTGAGCACACAGTGAGTGTGATGTGAGCTCACACTGACCACAGTATGAGCACACAGTGAGTGTGCAGTGACCTCACACTGACCACAATATGATCACACAGTGAGTGTGCAGTGACCTCACACTGACCACAGTATGAGCACACAGTGAGTGTGCAGTGACCTCACATTGACCACAGTATGAGCACACAGTGAGTGTGATGTGAGCTCACACTGACCACAGTAGGAGCACACAGTAAGTGTGCAGTGACCTCACACTGACCACAGTATGAGCACACAGTGAGTGTGCAGTGACCTCACATTATGAACATAGTATAAGCTCACAGTGAGTGTGCAGTGACCTCACATAGTGAACATAGTATGAGTACACAGTGAGTGTGCTGTGTGGTTACACTTTTAGCTCACTGTGACCCACACATTGCGACCACATCATGAGTATTACGTGAGCTCATGGTGACATCATTGTGAGATCAAATTGTTGACTGGGGAGGCATATGTCAGTCGGGCTATACCTTCAGCCTTCATAAGGAGAACTCTCCCCTTTAGGGAGAGATCTTTTTGAAGCCAAAAGTTGAACTTTTTTTTAGTTTTATCCATTATGGGGTTAAAATTCAGAGAACATCTTTTTAACTGGTCTTTAACAATAACAATACCCAAGTATGTAACACTATCTTTAACGGGAATGTTACAGATACTTGTTAAATCACAGTCTTTAATTGTCATTAGTTCACATTTACTAATATTGAAATAAAGACCAGAGGCACTAGAAAACTTACTAATAACATTAACTGCAACTGAAATTTGGTCACTGTTTTTTTTTTTAAAAAAGTGTTGTATCTTCGGCTAACTGATTTATAATAATTTCTCTATTTGCAATTGAGATACCTTTAAGAATACTTTTTTTAATATGCACAGATAATAATTGGGTTACAAGTAGGAAAAGATACGGAGAAATAGGACAACCCTGTCTAATGCCCCTTTTTAAATCAAATCTAGAGGTAGTTCCATGTTTGAGTTTGATGGAGCAATTTGCATTATTATACAGGGTTTCAACTGCTGTACAAAAGAACTCACCAAACCCAAAAACCCTTAAAGCAGAAAATAAAAAACTATAAAAATCTAAAAATAAATTAAAACTATGTTCGTCAATTAAATATGAATAATCGAATATATCTAAAACCAATCTTATATTATTTGAAATGTGCCTGTTTGTCATAAAACCTGATTGAGTTTCATCTATAATATGTTCTTATACATTCTTAATTCTTTTAGCAAAAATAGAGGCAATTAATTTATAATCGTTATTCAAAAGACTAATTGGCCGCCAATTATCAATAGTTGTCAAGTCCTTTTTAGGCTTAGGAATAAGGGTAATTAACCCCTGAGTCATGGTAGATGGGAGGCTGGACTTAGATAAACATTCACAAAAAACTAAAAGAAGAAAAGGGGCAAGCTGCTCAACGAATAACTTATAAAATTCTGAGGTTAGACTGTCAGTTCCGGGAGACTTATTATTTTTAAAATTATGAATTGAATTGGTTATTTCCTCTAAACTAATAGGTTGGTCACACATAGCTTTTTCTAAACAATCTATTTTTTAATCTCTCCCACTGAATTTAAGAAATCATCTGAAGCTTTAGCATCATAATGCGATGCATATAGTTTACTGTAAAAGGTGGAGCAATATTCTGAAATCTCTTTAGGGTCTGTTGATATTTTTCATTAATTTTCAATTGATGAATAGTATTTAATTTAGCCTGATTTTTTTCTAGTCTAAAAAAATAAGAGGTATTCACCTTCCTCCAGCCACCTTTTCCTAGACCTTATAAAGGCTCCTTCAGCCTTTTTTTTATAGATGTTGTCTAATTTGCTTTGCAATTCTGCCATATTTGTTTTATCTAAATCTGAAAAATTATTAGATCCTTTATTTAAAATTGAGGTAATTCCAAATATGATTTTATCTTCCTGTTCCTTATGAACTTTAGCAAGATGACTGCCAACAAGTCTTAAATATTTAGAAGCTTAAAATTTAAAAAGTTCCCAATTAGTACAATATGATTTTTCTGTATTAGCCTTTTAAAAAAAAAAAATACTTAATGAGGCGAATAATCTCTACTTTTACTGATTCGATTTTCAATAAAGAATGATTAAGTTTCCAATAAGATAATTTTGCTGGACTATAATAAGTGGATGTCTGCATATTGAGAAAAATTGCTTTGTGGTCAATAAGAGGGGTTGGAAATACATCAGCAAAAATATTATGTAAGTCAACATTCCTAGATATAAGCCAAAAATCTATTCTTGATTGCCTGGAAAAATCAGAATTACATCAAGTATATATTTTTTTTGTTTGGATATTTGTGCCTCCAGATGTCTATTAAGTCATATTTCTCCATAAAGGTTTTAAGTAGCAAATTATATGGAACTTTCTTTGGTGGCATACGGTCTAGCACATTATCTGGAGCAATGTTAAAGTCTCCACCCAAACATATTATACCAGATGGATATTTATTAAGCCAAAAGACAATTTTGTTTTCAGTCACCTCAAATAGAGCCCTGTTTTCATTAGAAGAATTGTAACCATACATGTTAATCAAAAAAATATAAATATTATAAGTGTAAAGAACCAAAAAAATTAAATGCCCGCAAGGGTCACAGTAATAATGTAGAACATCACCAGCAAACTTATTCTTTAGTGTCAAAACACCTGCCGAATGAGAAAACCATGCATCACCTCCCCACTGTGATTTCCAGAAGTTACAGTCCTTAACAGTTGAATGAGACTCTTGAAAGAAACAGAAGTCAGTATTGTATTTCTTCCCAAAAAGAAACAGAGCTTTACGCTTCACAGAATCTCTCAAACCCCTGGCATTTAGAGAGATAATAGAGACAGAAATAGTGAACAAGTAAATAAACAAAAAAAGTTACAGCAAGTGCAAAAAGAGCACAACAATTAGTTAGTATATAAACCTGAGAAATGTAGCTCAGTTGAACATACTGAGAAAAAATCCTACAGTCAAGGCATGACAACTGGTTGTCATAAAGTAGGCTACATTAAGGGAAAAACAATCTGTAACAATACAGAAGCATCATTCGTAGTTGTGATCGTAGCTAGTATTCAAAAACCTTAATAAGGCTCGTCGACGATAACCTAGATCACAAAAATGAGATTTGTAGAAGAAGCAGGAGTCTTCGTTTTTATTTACTTTTCAGCATATGCAGGCAAACGGATCTCAATACCATTAATAAAGGCGCGTGCACCCACGTAGTAGGCAGCTTTTCCAGCTGTGCGTGCTGCTTCTACCATAGGCCACAGTTTCTTTCGTCTTTCTCTGTCCAATGGAGTAAGGTCTTCCATAAATCGCATCCCATTGTCCTTCAGAATTTTCATAGCGTTGGAACTTCATTTTTCAAGAGAATCGGAGCGCTCTTTGATCAGAGATGAAATGGATGACAACATCGCGACCACATCTTCCAGTGTTTCCATCTTCCCTTTCTTAAAAGCTGGCTTAGTTGGAGTGTAGGGAAGATGAGTTGAGCAAAGAGCATAAAGAGTATTGCCAAAACCAGGGTCAGTGACAGCAGAAAGTGTGTAATCATGCATATCTACAGATACATCCATCAGACTTTTCGCTCGTTCTTTACGTTTTTCAGCACTTTTTGACATATTTATGTCACAGTTACATCCTTAATAATTCACACAATGAATGCGTAAAGTTGGATTAGCAGTTAATTTAAAGGTGAAATTAGAGTCCATCCGTGCAGATGTGTTTTCAAAGGGGAGTATGTGATCTGTTTTTTCAAAGAACAGTGTAGGATTACAAATTTAAGAATCTATTTAAGATCTGAAGATCCTACATCCTGATGTAACATCATATATAAATTAAGGTTATCTACATTGTATTAGGCATTTAATGTGAACATAGTGGTGTCTGTTTACTGAAAGGCAACTGGATGTGAATTTCACACCTTGGTAGTTCTCGTGGCCAGGTGAAGATTAAACCATTTGGGTACTGTTAAGTAAGTTTGTTCAACCTCACAGTCGGGGGTTGATTTCCTGTATTGTCTTTAGAAGTGGTCACTTCTGTAAGGTCCACACTTTTAAGGACTGCCCACTGAATGCCTATAAAATACAATGTATCAGTTGCCTAATTCAGACTTGTTTTGATGACTGCAGCGTGAACCAGTACGTTTCTTGATAAAGAACTCTGCTGAAAACCCAAAACGTCTCCTGGTCTGAAGAAACTTTACAACAACAGGGATCTGTCAAAGTCTGATCATGTTTGTGGAAGTAAATCATGTCACGAATAAAGGAGATTACAGAGGACCCCGGAAAAAAGTTGATGTTGCTCATCAGGCTAGAAAAGGTTATAAAACCATCTCTAAAAAGTTTGGACTCCACAAATCCACAGTCAGACAGATTATGTACAAATGGAGGAAATTCAAGACCAGAGCTCCAAAAGCAGAATGTGTAATAGTCTGCAAGGTTGCCTGGTAAAGATACCAGGGTAACTTCTAAGCAACTAAAGTTCTAACGGAAAGACTCAGGAGGAGAGGAAAACTTAAATTCTTATTAGTATTTAATTGACAAACAATTACAAATTTGGAAACATGAATATGAATATTCTTTGGTGTAGGCCCCGTCCATTGTTCGAATTATGTGAATGGGGATTCTTGCAGATCCTGCCTGACAATGAAGGCAGGGGCGGAGCCTATCCCCAAAGATTTTAGGAATCAAGCTGATACCCACCATGAAATAGATTCTCAGGAGAAGTTCCTGAAATATTAAAAGAGAAAACAAGACAAGCAAATTAATCCATGAATTACTGGTTTAGTACACCAAAAGAACATATGAAAGCTCATAGATGAGAAGGTGAAGGTCTGAGAGATGAGAGGTCTGAAGGACTTGATTAGTTGGATCAGGTGTGTTTAATTATGGTTGCATCGAAACTCTGCAGGGCTCCGGCCCTCCAGGAATTGAGTTTGACACCCCTGGGCTAGAGAGACAGAGGACATGTATAGGCCAGCGAGAGAGCCACGATAGGCTAGAGAGACAGAGGCTGCACATAGACCAGCTAGAGAACCACGATAGGCTAGAGCAGGGGTGTCAAACACAGGTCCTGGAGGGCCATAGTCCTGCAGATATTTGTTCCAACCCTGCTCCAACGAGCATACTATGCAGTTTTCATTTAAGCCTGAAGGACTTGATTAGTTGGATCAGGTGTGTTTAATTAGAGTTGCATCCAAACTCTGACACCCTGGGCTAGAGAGACTGAAGCCGCGTATAGGCCAGTGAGAGTTACGATAGGTTAGAGAGACAGAGGGCGCGAATAGACCAGCGAGAGAGCCACCATAGGCTATAGAGACAGAGGCTGCGTATAGGCCAGATAGAGTTACGATAGGGTAGAGAGACAGAGGCCACGTATAGGCCAGCGAGTGAGCCACGATAGGCTATAGAGACAATGAGGGTAACGTTAATCTTAACACTAATAGCAAATGCAGTAAACACCACCACCAGTATATGCTGTAAGTATTACCTTATTTAGCACTTGAAAGAGCCTGCTGAGCATTCAGGATAGTACGCTTATCGCTTTGAATGTATGTTTCGAAGGCTGAGGGTGACCATCTGCCCAGCAGCTTTATGGATGAGGTTGACATTCCTCGTTCGGCGGCAGTAGTAGCAGCACCAATTCTGAATGAATGCCCAGTATAGAGGTGAGGAGGAAGACCACTACTTTTCATGACAGCAGCGAGATGGATTCTGAACCAATCTTTTGTAATAGGGAGGCCATCAGGTAACATAAAGAGAGGGAAATGACTGGGAGTGTGGGGACGTGTTTTGAGAAACTGAACCATAGGCATAAAGGGACAGAGGTGGCTATTAATTTTAGAAATAGTGAGGATGACGCCTGAACCTGAAGAATCAGACTTGGAGTGTTTAAGGAAAACAGTGTAGTAGTTGAGAGAAAAACGGATGTCAGAAATCGTTAAAACTTTAGAAGGATCAAATTGAGGAGAATCCGATGTAAATTCGCCTGTTCGCATAAAACCATAAAAAACGGTTAGGAACACGGCTTCTAGGAGGGTATTATAGTATGCAGAAAATAGGCCATTACACAGGGTAACTTTTGTAATAGTGATATTGTAATCGGTAAGCGTTTGTCAATATTTTTTTCCTACGGATTTGGTCATGCCTTTAAGAAGAAGATGAACTGATGGAGCAGAAATCAAACTGAGATAGTTTGGGTTGTTATATCTGGTGTGAAACTGAATGCCGGCAAACAATTTACAAATTGTAGGAACTTTTAAGTTCCTTGAATCGAAATGATAAACTAAGAAAGAGCATACAGTTGAAATTAAGATGGGAAATAGAGGAATCTAGAAGAAAAGACAAAATGTTGTGAATAATGACCAGGTAGAATTATATGCTTTGAGAGTGGAAGGAGCGACACCTTTAGAGATATAATGTCTACCTGAATTTAATAAAATGTCGAATGAAGGCGCTAATCGAGAACAATTTCAGATAGGGCCGGGCAGGGTGTAGGATCCAAATTGGCCGCTGGGCAGAGGCGTCTGAATGCCTGTAGGTGAAAACGAGAGAGCTAGTCAGCAATGGTGTTAACATATCTGGGAATGTGTTCAGCTTTGATGATAAAATTGTGAATGACTGACTGCCATATTAGACGTCTTAATACAGACATAATAGTCGGACATCGAGATCTTTCTTTGTTTATTATAGAGACAGCTGTTTCATTATTGTAGAATATGACAATGCATTTACAAAACCAGGCAGATCCCCAGAGTACACTTGCTACCGCGATAGGATAAAGTTCATAAAGGGCAGAAGAATTGGAACCCGATGCTAGGTTCGCGAATTCGTGTGGCCACTTTTCGGCGAACCACTCCTCTTGGAAACCCCCCCATTCCAGCATTACGGACGATTCGGGGACATCATTAAAGAAAAAAGAAATGCCGTTCCAATGGTTAAGCAAATGAGACCAAAACTTAATGTCTGAAAAACTTTCGTCATCTAATAACACAGTGTTGTGTAGATTAGAAACAGAATGAGCTAAAGTAAGCAAATGAGATATGAATGCCCTGCCTTGAGGAATGATACTCATGGCAAAATTAAGATGAGGGAAAGCATGTTACATTTAGTTATGACCTGCGAGGAAGTCGCTTAATGAAAGACCTTATCGTAAGGAGTTTTTCGTTGGAAGTGTCCGTAAGAGTTGCACACTGCGCATGCCAGGACTAATAGTTTGGTGTCTGTAACTGCCCAGTTCAGTCTAGAATTGTGGAGCGAGATGAATGAAGCACTTTCTGCAGAAAATTATTTATGGTACTCATAAAATAATGTGCCCCCGTAACATTGATTAAAGTCTGCCATCATGGCTAGGTAAAGGTTGAATTCTTCTCTACGGTCAGGAAAAACTTGGCATAAGATGTCGCTATACATACCAAATGCAATGATGAACTCAGAAAACCTCAGATTGCGTTGCAGTCTTGGGTCTGAGGTTTTAAGAAAAACTGCCATTTCACCACAGTCTACCATTTGCTGTTCGACCGAAGGTGAAGGAAGTAACAGCATGGCTAAATAATGTCTTTACCTTGGATGATGTTTGCTTTTAATTGTTGAGACACAGTAGCCGCAGCGGGTGGAAGGAAACTCCTTCCGAAAGCTTGAGCTGCCATGTAAAGATTATATTGTGGAGTCGAGGGCATGACTTGGAGAGGGGTCTGAGAAGAATAAGTGAGAGCAGGAGTCCATGGTGTGCAGTCAGTGGTTGACTTGGTCCCGGGAAGAGGTTGCGATCCAGGAAGGAGGTTGAAGATGATGCCGGCTGTGTTAATCCAGGGGAGTGTCTGGTAGACGCTCTTTCGAAAGTGTCTAGTCTTGATTCCAGACCTTTGACAGTCTCTGATAGACTTTGGACTGCCTGGAGAATTTTATCAGAGTTATCAGCTGTATGAGAACGAGGAGGAGAAGGTGTAGACTGAGTCGGTTGTTTGGATTTTTTGGCTGAACGAGGAGAAGACGATTTAGCAGTCCTCTTCCTACCAGCTTGCTTGGGCTGAACTGGAGGAATTGAATAGTTTGTGCCGGTGGATTAGAAGGAATGCCTTCGACAGCTCGGAATTCAATTGTATTGATAATATTCTCAGAGGGCCACTGAGATACGTGAACTGCGTCGTTGAGGGAAAGACAATTTCGTCCTCAGAATCAGTGTAAGGAAAATCTACTATAGATTTTTGAGACATATTTAGTTCACAAAATCACAACAAATTTGTTAAAGGTTTATTGGTATCTGCGAACGCAAAGATGCATCTTCAGGAGAACATGTGAAACGTGAACAGGAGAAATGGTGCGCATGGCAGGGTTGCAAGAAGAAAACTACTGTTCTCTAAAAAGAAAATTGCTTGAGGTTTAATGGATGGATGAAACCAAAATTTGTCATTGGTTAACTTATCGGTTTAAATGAAAAGCTATTATTTTCAGAGAAAAGAACAAACTGCATTCTAGCTTAAGAATTCTATCCCATCTGTGAAACATGGTTGTGGTGGTATCATGGCTTGGGCCTGTTTTGCTGCATCTTGGCCAGGACAGCCTGCCATAATTGATGGAGCAATGAATTCTGAATTATACCAGCAAATTCTAAAGGAAAATGTAAGGACCTCTGTTTAAGAATAGAGTCTCGAAAGAACGTAGATCATGCAGCAAGACAACAACCCCAAGCACACAAGTCATTCTCCAAAGAATGTTTGAAGAAGATCAAAGTTAATGTTGTGGAACGGCTGAGTCAAAGTCCAGACCTTGATCCAATTAAAATTTTGGAAGGACCTAAGCAAGCAGTTAATAGGAGGAAACCCACCAACATCACAGAGTTTATGGGCTAAAATTCCTACATGTTATTGTGCAGGACTGATCAGCATTTACAAGAAACTTTACCTTCAGTTACTGCAGAGATACTGAAAGCCATCATTCACATACTTTTGCAATGCACAGATATGCAACACTTAATCTTTTTTCTCAATATTTCTTTTCTCACTTGTTTAATTGGGCTCTCTTTGTCTACTTTCAGGACTTACACAGAATAAAATTATAAACAAAATTGTGTTTATTATTTTTTATTGTGGCCAGCCTAAGGCACACCTGTGCAATAATAATAATAATAATAATAATAAACACCTTGGTTCTCCGGGCCCGGGCCGGTCTGCCCTGGTGTGGCTGTGTATGTATCGTCTGCATTGTGGCTGCCGGATGACCTCCTCCGGGCTCTCCTCTGCCTTTTTCTGGGTGGGGGACGCGGTTATCCCTGCGGTGGATCTCCTGGGATTCCCGTGCCCTGGGGGGCCTCCGGATGTTTGGGGGCCCGGGTCTCTTCCATGTCTGCTTCATGCCTTGCGGGGCGGGGCTGTGGTTCCTAACTCACACTATCAAGCATTTACATGGAGGAACCTTATGAATACAAGCACGTTCACACGCACACAGGTGTACACACAAGCATTCACATTGGTGTAAAAACAGGTGCTCACAGACACTCACTGTCCTAAAATGCTGTTGCTTCAAACATATTTTGTAATATTAGTTATGTGTGCTGCGCAATACCATTTAACATTTTGTATTTACTGTGATTCATACGGACATTGGATGTTGTTGTAGTTTCTCTGCTGTTGTGTCTTTTGTTGTTTTCTCTCTTTGTCAGCAGGTATGGAAGCAGATCAGATTAACTGTTTTTGTTCTGTCTCTCTTTCTCTATCCTCTTTCTCTTTCTTTTTTTTTCTCTCTCTTCTCCTGTTTTCTCTATCCCCCGGTCTTGTCGGTCATAGTATGGTTAAATAAATAAAATATAAAAATTAATTTAAAAAAAAAAGGGCTGTGAATGATGATAGCATAGCTACACATACACACTGTTATGTGTTATCTGTGTTACTGACAGTCCGGGGAAAAAAGAGAGAGAGAGAGAGAGAGAGAGAGAGAGAGAGAAATAGGCCTTTTGTATACATAGAAAAAGTCTTAGATCTTTGAGTTCACTCGCTCTGACAAACTTTCAAGCGACGCTGTATATTTCATAATATTATTCTCAGAATAACTGCCTAGATCAAATCTTTGCATTAGAACAAAGTTTCTTGAAATTCATTTGTTATGTATCCGAAAAACTGGATTACATTCCAAGATAACATTTATTCAATGTTCTTTATAAAGTGCAAAAAGTGCTCAGTGCATATTAAAATCAACAAACGTTTCAGTCATGCAGGACCTTCCTCTGTGTTCACATACCAAAGAAATGATTCCCTTTTCTTTGTTATTCAGTTCATCGCATCTCAACACACGTATATCTAATCAGTCCAATTAATGAATCAATAACAGACCATATACTTCATTAGCGATATACAAATCTATCCAGAGAAGATATAGAAACAACCCAGAGTCAGAAAATCTCCATACAATCAAAAAAAAAATTACAAAAAATGTTTTACAAAAAACAAGACAGATTGAAATCCTCATTCAGACCATTTGGTTGCACAGTGTTAAACGAAAAATTCATTTACTTTCTGTTTGTAACAATTTACACTTTAGATTCATATGACGACGCATTGGAAGTACCAGATCTATTCCACGAAATGACAGTTCATTAACTGAATGATTAAATTCAGTAAAACGTCGGGAAACCGGTGATTTACTGTCAGCTTCTATGTTCATTAATGCAAAATCTTAATTGTCGAGTGGTCTTCCCCAAATTTTGAAGACAACAAGGACAGGAAAGCAAATATTTTACATTAGTAGAACAACAGGAAATAAAATGTCTATTCACAAATTCTTGATTCCTAGAATGACTCACAAATTTATTCACCTTTATTAAATTCCGATAAAGGTGAATATCGGACCTTTATCAGTTCATTTGTGGATATGTTGCCTGTTGTGTCAAAGCATTTGTCCATCCTCGGTTTGGATATGGTAACTCCTGTGTGTACTGGCAGGTTGTATTATCTTGGCTGGCTGCCATGAGCCATCCTGTTGGTGGAAACGGATGTGTGTCCCTGCTGCTAAGGGGGTAGAGCTTTAACAGACCTGTTGTAGTATAGCTGTTGTCTGTGTTGACATGCTCCTCTCCGATTCCAAAGTACATGCTGAGGGGTGACTTGAGGCTGGAGTCGTGCACCAGCTATGGGAGGAATTGATTGCATCCTGCGGCTCATCAAGAGTTGAGCTGGGGACTTTAAGTTATCCACGGGTGTGTTCCGGTATTCTAATAGTCCAAGGTAGTAGTCTTTGTCATCATCTCTCACTTTCCCAAGAATGCGCTTTGCAGTTTGAACGGTTTTCTCTGCTAGGCCATTGCTTTGAGGATATCTTGGGCTTGTGGTGGTATGTTGGAAATCCCATGCCACTTTGAATCTGTGAAACTCCTCTGCACTGTAGCAAGGGCCGTTGTCGCTGATGACACGCTCAGATATGCCATGACGCACCAAGGCTGTTTTGAGTTTGGCAATGACAGCTGTTGCGTGCAGCTGTGAAGCCTTTCCATCTCAAAGTATTGGCTATAGTAGTCCACCGTGACAATATAGTTTTGTTCATTCCATGTGAACAGGTCAGTTCCTACCACTTGCTATGGTCTTTCAGGGATAGTGTGCGACAGTAAAGGCTCTTTGGTGTTGGCTACTACATTGTCCCTGACAAATGCTGCACTGTCCCACCAATGAAGCGAGAGGTTCCCTGAGTATCGCCTCCAGTGGCTTGTGGTCAGATTTCACAGTTACTTTTCTGCCGTACATGTACTCATGGAAACATTTACACCCGAATAGTACAGCATACAACTCCTTCTCTATTTGGGCATAATTCTGTTTTGTACTGTTAAGTGATTTGGATGCGTAGGCAACATGTTTATTGTGCTGAAGTATGACTGTACCTAGGCCACTCTTTGAGGCATCTACTTGCAATATGAGTTCCTTCCTTGGCTCAAAGTATGTCAATACTGGATGATCTGTGATCAGTTCTTTGATCTGCTGGATTGTGAACAGTGTCCCATATGAACTCACAGTCTTGTTTTAGCAGTTGTCTGAGTGGTGCGTTCACCTCTGAGAGGTGCAGTGTGAATCTGGCCAGGGAGTTGACCATGCCATGTAAGGTCTCTAGCTCAGGCTTTGACTCCGGTGGCTGCATCTCTTGTATGGCTTTTACCTTTTGTGGATCTGGACTAATGCCTTCACATGAGAGCCTGTGGCCAAAATAGCTGACCTCTTGGATGCCAACACAGCATTTGTCGGTGTTCTGTTTTAGTCCTCTCTCTCTTGTGCGTTGTAGCATGGCTCTCAGGTTAGTGTCGTGTTCCTCTTTGTCCCTACCTAATACAAGGATGTCATCAACTATAGCAGCAACACCTTTGATGCCTTTGTACGTTTCATTTACACGCCTCTGGAATTCGTCCTGCGCCAAATTGATCCCAAAGGAAGTTGGAGGAACCTGCACCTGCCAAACGTCGTATTAAATGTTGTTAGCATTGATGATTCTGTGCTTAGCTTAATAGCCCAATAACCTGACCTGGCATCTAGGACACTGAAGTAGCAGGCTCCCGTGAGCTTCGTGGTGACCTCTTCAAGTGTGGGGAGTGGGTAGTGGGCCGCTGGATAGCCTTATTGCAGTCTCTGGTGTCTAGGCACACTCACAGTTTTTGGCTTTTAGGTTTCTCGACTACCACTAGGGCATTAACCCATTTGGTGAGTCCAGTTACCCTGACAATGATGTTGTTGTCTTCCATTTTGTCAAGCTCCTTCTTTAGCCGGGACTGGGGACTGCGTGGAGGGTAGACCACTGGCGTTGCATGTGGGTTGACCCAGAATGTGCATTCTCCAGCGAATTATCCAATGCCCTGGAAAACATCTGCATATTCCTTTAGTATGGTCTCAGGGTCATTGTGTCTATTTGTTTCCTATTTATTTACACCCATTATTAGTTTAATGAGGTGTAGGTCTAAGCTGGCACGTAAACCTAAAATGGGCAGTGCTTTGGCCTTGACAATGTGGAACTCTAGCAGTGCTGAGTGATTGTCATGCTCACATTCTAACATGCCGGTGCCTCAGACTTCCAATGCGTTGCCTCCATAGGCTGTCACAGATTGTGCAGGTGGTGCTATGGGCATCATCTTCGCTATTTGTGGGTATTTGGGCCGTTACTCTGACACCATGTTGTGTTTGCCCTTTGGCAAGTTATTAACTTTAATATATAATAAAGAGAAGAGACTAGTGTAACTTCAACCACTGTTTTACTTCCACTTCTTAGCTTACACAAGTTTCACATACAACCCAGCAGTCTCGCAATAGTGACGTAATTTAGTATGTATACTCAGTATAACCGAGGCATCAATAACATCAGCATGTTACAACAGGGACTTACCTTGATATCCGTTTGTTTCTTAAATGCAAAATCTACAGTTTACCAATGTATTGCTAATAATATTAATGCCTTGTGTGGATAACAAATACTTCATGTTTCTGGTATTACTTTGTAGTGGTGTCCTGGCTGTAACGTTCGGAACTCAGTTGTTGTGTTTTTGTATCTGTCTTCCGTTGGTTTAGTCCCTTTTGTATTTTGGTTCATTCCATTTCCTGTATGTCCATATTTGGTCTTGTTCCTGTTTCCTCCCCCTCGTTATGTCATCATCAGTTAATTAACCACACCTGTCTGCAACCCTTTATAAGCCTGTTCTGTTTGCCTTCACATTTTCGGTTCTACTTGTTACTTTGGCTGCTTCCGAAATTGCATACTTCCCTACTATATAGTAGGCGAAAAACAGTAGGCGAGCGAATGAGTATGTATAAATGCAGAGTATTCATAAAAGAGTAGGTGAAAATTGCCCTAATTCTTGTGAGATTCGGTCGTACGTATACTTAATTTGCGCCCGAATATGCCTACTTACCTACTATATAGTAGGAAAAAAGAGTAGGTGAAGAAAGTAGTATGCCCGAAACCTCAGTATTCATAAAAAAGTAGGCGAGAAATTCCAGAATTCCTTACTACTTCCACCGAGATCCTTAAGTGCTCATCCGATAGATACTTTCCTATCCCAGGAGGCCACGTGAGAGGATACGCCATAAAGAAGATGAAGAAGAGGAAGAATATACGTCATAATCGAACATGGCAGCAAGTGTGAGTGCAGTGGGTGTTTTGAAATGTGAGTATTATAGAACAAAACACGGCTTCTTGTTTGTATTTACATTTGTTGAACTAATGCAGAGCAAACTGTTGAATCCTTGAATGCAAAGACGCTAGATATAATATTTTTGATTCCCCCACGGTCACTCTAAGCCAGTGGTTCTCAACCATTTTGCCGTGGTGTACCCCATGGTGCATTTAACATTCTTCTGAGTACCCCCACTTAAGTCACACCTTTTCCATTAAGGGATAGAAATTCCCCCCTTTAAATTGATGTACACATGAATTTTAGCTTTTATAGAGGCATCTTAATATTCTATTAAGTGTATTATTATGTAACCCTGGACTACAAAACCAGTCTTAAGTAATACAGGTATACCTGTAGCAATGGCCAAAAATACATTGTATGGGTCAAAATGACCTATTTTTCTTTTATGCCAAAAATCATTAGGATATTAAGATCATGTTCTCTGAAAATATTTTGTAAAATTCCTACTGTAAATATATCAAAACTTAATTTCTGATTAGTAATATTGCTAAGAACTTAATTTTCAACTTTAAAGGTGATTTTCTCAATATTTTGAAAATTCCAGCTTTTCAAATAGTTGTATCTTGGCCAAATATTGTCCAATATTAATATTAATAAATTGCCAGGGTAAGCAGGGTGCGATTTCTGAAAAAAGCAGAGGGGGAAGCTTTTGGGGGAGCAAAGATCAACCATTGCGTCGCAAAATGATTCTCTGTTTCGACGCGAATCATTTGATTCAGAACGGGATATCAAAAAGCGCGTATGACAAATCATTTGGTTCAGAACCAGACTTTAAAGCGTGAATCATTTGACTCAGAAAGGGACTTCAAAGCACGTATGGCGAATCATTTGACTCAAAAAGGGACTTTTGATTTTGAATCATTGGATTCAGAACCGGACTTAGGAGCGGGTTCGCAGGATGTTTTTCTCCCCACTGCGGATAATAATAATAATTCAGCAGAGGCAGGGATGCATAGACCAGAGGGGGAGAAATCCCCACCATCCTGCCCGGCAAATCGCACCCTGAGTATAAGCATCTTAATGAGTGAGACGTCGCGTATTTCATTCAGTAAGGAAGCAAACAGTTTACTGACTCTCCGAATCGTTCAAATTCAATCGTCCACTTCTGTTGTGGATTTCGTTGCAACTGTTTTGTTGAAAACATAAACAGTAATGTAAGCTGTATTTAAAATGTAAAATGCTCACTTAATAATACATTTTTGTTTAACTATTATATAAAATCAAAATTTGCAATATTCAGAGAAAACTGCGTTCTTGCTCGTATTTTATACATAAAAAAAAACTCGCACAGGACATCTGTATCGAAATAAGGTTCTTATCGATCTTTATGTAGCCTACAGTCTGTCAATATTTGTTGCTATTAAAGGATTAGTCCACTTTCAAACTAAAATTTCATGATAATTTACTCACCCCCATGGCATCCAAGATGTGGTTTAATTTTTTCTTCAGTCGATTAGAAAAGAAGATATTGATGAAAATATTCTAGGATTTTTTTCCTAATAGTGGAAGTCAATGGGCCTTCGATGGTTGAGAGTCAAAAACACAGTTTAGTGTAGCTTCAAAGGGCTATAAACAATACCAGGTGATGAATATCGGTGTTATGAAGCGAGCCGATCATTCATTTTGAAAAAAATACAAAATGCATACGATTTATAAACGCAAAAGCAGGCTTTGCTCTGTTTTGAGATGCGCGTTAATGAATTGACGTAAAATGTCACTACTTTGCAAAGGTCACGGTCGACGTAGGCGGAAGTACCGAGTCAGTGTTTACAAACATAAAGGAAGGCGGATGTTTAACAGTCGTTGGATGTTCGATGAAGGTCTTTGTGCCATCATACAGTCTATTTTTTCAAAATGGTCCATGTGTGTTCGTATCCTGGATGTTTTAATAGAAACAAACCTCAAAGGAAAGGTCTGCCTGGAACAAAAATCCACTCTTTTCATAGCTTTCCCTTAAACCATCCGGAGCAATTGAAGCTGTGGCTGCTCACGCTTCGTCTGGATATCGATGCCCCCCACATGCTGTAAAATGTTTTTATGCTTTTTCACTCCCTTTTTTGTTAACCGCGTTTGACTTGGCGTTTGCACTTTCAACTTGTTAACACATGACTTGGTACCGTGACCGTGACCTTTGCAAAGTAGTGACGTTTTACGTCAATTCATGAACGCGCATCTCAAAACAGAGCAAAGCCTGCGTTTGTGTTTATAAATCGTATGCATTTTGTATTTTTTTCAAAATGACCGATTGGCTCGCTACATAACACCCATATTCATCACCTGGTATTGTTTATAGCCCTTTGAAGCTACACTAAACTGTGTTTTTGACTCTCAACCATCGAAGGCCCATTGACTTCCACTATTAGGAAAAAAATCCTAGAATGTTTTCATCAATATCTTCTTTTCTGATCGACTGAAGAAAAAAGTAAAACCACATCTTGGATGACATGGGGTGAGTAAATTATCATGAAATTTTAGTTTGAAAGTGGACTAATCCTGTAAGTGCTACAGAGCTACTTTAAAGACGCAATGAACAGCAGTGCGTTTTGCTAAAGCAGCATACTCTGCGGGCATCTTACCATACGCATGCTGCTGGTGTGGATAGAGTCAGTTTTGACTGCAAGAGATGAGATAATTTGATGTAATTTGACTGTTCACGGCACTCCCATTTTCCTGTTTTATAATAAAAACTTGTCAGAAATTCGTGCTCGGTTTTAATGTTACTTTAAATTGTGGTAGAATTAAATGACTGGCAAAGCTCAGCATTTTGTTCGCGTACCCCCTTCCACCACCTCACGTACCCCCGTTTGAGAACCACTGCTCTAAGCTGCGTTGAAACGCAATGGGAACGCCCCCGGCGAGACACTGTACTGAAATGTGTGTAGAAACAGTCCAATGGAGAAATGCCACGTCATGAGCGAGATGACATAGCGATCCAGGAAGCATAAGAGAGCACCGGCACAAGCTCATTCAGCTTTTTGCTCTTCAGTGAGCGTGTCTGTTGTGTGTGTGTGTGTGTGTGTGTGTGTGTGTGTGTGAAGAGTTTTGTTGCACAGTCAGCTCTCTAGTGGGCTGACTGTCATTAATGTGAGCTTCCCCCGCTCTGCGTGCTTCTCTTTCATGCCCACATGAAAGAGCTGGGGTTAAGACTAAAACGCCAAAAAGAGTGTGCTTCTCCCTCTCAGAGAACCACTTATCTAGGTGTGGTGTTGGGTTCAATGACAAAGCAGGCACATCTGTCTCCTGCTCGTATCAAGTCAATCCTCACGGCAGTCAAGAGAGTGGAAGAAGGCCAGTCACTCACTGTCTAACAGTTTCAGAAACTGTTGGGTCTGATGGCAGCAGCTTCCAACGGTATACCTTTTTGGACTGTTGTACATGAGACCCCTACAGTGGTGGCTCAGGACCAAAGAGTTCTCCCCGAACTCTCCCCGAAACCCACTTCGCACAATCAAGGTCACGCAGCGATGGTGTGGAGGAAACCTTGGTTCCTGTCTCAAGGCCCAGTGCTGGGTGGCTCCTTGTCGTCACGTAACGCTAACGACAGATGCCTCCCTCACAGGCTGAGGAGCGGTCATGAGTGGCCGCTCTGCCTAAGGTCTGTGGGAAGGCCACCATCTCATGTGGCACATAAATTGCCTGGAGATGCTGGCCGTGTTTCGGGTGCTGAAACATTTCCTTCCAGACCTCAGAGGTCATCATGTGCTTATCCGCACAAACAACACATCGGCGGTCTCTTACATCAACCTGCAGGGGGGGTCTGTGTTCGCGTCCCCTTTACAGGCTGGTGCACCAGATCCTCCTCTGGGCTCAGGGAAAACTCCTCTCACTGAGAGCAGTTTACACCCCTGGGCATCTCAATCAGGGGGAAGACATCCTGTCAAGGCAGGGGCTGAGGCCCGGGGAATGGAGACTTCACCTTCAGTCGGTGGAGCTCCTATGGAAGGAGTATGGCCAGGTGGAAGTAGACCAGTTTGCATCTCGAGAGATGACACACTGCCCGCTTTGGTTGGCCCCACTGGGGTTGGATACCATGGTACAGACGTGGCCAAGGCTACCGTGCCTTTCCCCCGATCGCTCTGCTTCCGGGAGTTCTGGAGAGAGTACGCCAGGACAGGGTCAGTCTACTTTTGGTAGCTCCGTTTTGGTTGGCCCGAGTTGGTTCTCGGACCTGGTGCCCCTCCTAGACGGCTCTCCCTTCGAGATTCCGCTCAGGAGGGACCTTCTCTCTCAAGCAGGGGACACCATCATGCACCCCCATCCAGAGTTGTGGAAGCTGTGGGCGTGGCCTCTGAGGGGGCACCGCTCTGAGCTTCTGGTCTCTCAACTGAGGTTGTTGAGTCCATACTACAATCCAGAGCTCCCTCCACAAGGAAGCTATACACCTTGAAGTGGAAACTTTTCACTTCCTGGTGCGGACAACGGTTGCAAGACCCAGTCAACTGCCCGACTGGTACAGTTCTGAAGTTTTTACAAGACCGTTTCTATGCCGGGTTGACTCAGCACGCTACGCCGGGTTGACTTAGCACGCTGAGGCTGAGGCCGGTGCAGCGCAACAAGGTTCCCACCTGGGACCTGGCGGTGGTTTTGAAGGGCCTCTGCGGAGCACCCTTTCGAACCCACAGAGGAGGTTCCAGTCAAGTTCCTGACACTTAGACTATGTTCCTCCTCGCCATCTCCTCCCTCAAGCGGGTGGGAGACCTGCAGGCACTTTCTGTATCATGCCTGGAGTTTGCTCCGGGCATGGTCAGGGCATTCCTTTATGTCCCGAAAGTGCCTACAGTGATGCCAGGTCCCGTTGTGCTGCAGGCCTCCTGTCCTCCACCCTTCCAGGAAGCGGGTCAAGGAAGACTGAATCTGCTGTGTCCAGTGTGAGCACTGGAAGCCTACGTCCAAAGAGCTGCCCTGTGGCGTAAAGTGGATCAGCTCTTTGTGTGCTTCAGAAGGGCCAAAGAAGGGTTCTTTGTGTATTTTTGACTCTGTGTACTGTGTGTACTTTTGACTGAATTGCCTCGCAACTTTTGATGATGACAGTTGTTGTTGTTTATTAAATATTATTATTCAATAAATCATATTTTATATAAACAATAGCATTTAATAGTAGTGTTTAGTATTGAGAAATGGTACATGTATTAGTGATTTTAGTTAAATTGTTCTGCCATTAGATGGGGGCATCTTTGTTTTTACAAAGTCAGCAGTAAAGACTTTTACATTAGAAAAAGTTATTTTTAGTTTCAACAACAGCGAACAAATGCACTGACCAGTGCTATCTTCAAAAATCATCCTTAACATATGATAACACAAGGATTTTAACGTTACAACAAAGGTGTAATTTTCCTCAACCGACATTCAAACTAATATTTTATACGAGATTGAGCTGAATAATGAATGCTGCATCAGATGCAGGTAAACACACTTGCCCAGTCCATCTCTATGGAGTGAATTTTGTGTCAATATTCATCAAACAAATTCAGCATTTTGCAAACACAATCTGGTTTGCAAAGAAAAACTCAAATTTTAAACAAACACAAAGTGAATTGCAAATACAAAACTCTATTTTCCTTTTTATTAGGGAACCTTGCCTTGATTTTCTCACAAATCACAAAACTTTTCCAAAAACAGCAGATGCCGCTGTCTGTCAATTTACACTAGTCTCCCATGCCTCGAAACCCCTGTTTACCTTTTCAGGGAAAACTTTAGGTTACTCACGTAACCCCGGTTCTCTGATAACATGGGTGAAGTATCTCAATATGGGAACCGCCTCGGGCGTGACCAATCCTGGAAGCACCAATTACACCACGTCTGTCGGTTGACAGACCAATCACGACAGTGATGAAGGAGTCCCGCCTCCCCCATATATATCGCTGCATAGCGGTCCCCATTTCATTCTCAGCATATCTCTTCTCCATGCTGCTGCAAAGAGGGAAGTGCGGTGAGATACCTCACTCATGTTTTCAGAGAACCGGGGTTACGTGAGTAACCTAAAGTTCTCTTTCAAATATTCGCTCGGTATCTCACTATGGGATATACACAACTCCTGTATTGCAGAAATGCTGTCCGAAGCAGGTGTCAACCAACTTGTGATGTGTGATAATATAAAAATACAAGTCCCTACTTATTCACAGAGTGAAATGTAGACATGTGAAAATAAATAAAGTAAAACATTCTCTGAACAAGTGTTTTTTTTTTTTTTTTACACACTTAGGGCGGAATGAGTCAGTGACAGCTCTGTAACATCCAGCCTATAAAATCTGACAAAAGTGAGTGGCGAAGCCCAGCTCGCAGCTGCACAAATGTCTTGAATTGACACACTTTTGAACGCTGCCCACGAGGTAGCTAAGCTCCTTTTACTATGAGCTTTCAGCCCTTCTGGAGGGCTAAGGCCCACACTATTATATGCCAATATAATAGCTTCCACTAGCCAATGGGACAGATGCTGACGAAAAATAGGTTTACCCTTATGAGAATCAGACCATGAGACAAATAACTGATTACCCTTCCTCAAATACTTCGTCCTGTCCACGTAATGATGCAGCACACGGACAGGGCACAAACAATGAAGCCGCTCTTCCTCTGATGAGGAAAAGGGGGGCGGATGAAATGCTCTTAGATCCACCTGTCTATAAGCTAGCGTTGACTCGCTTACTTTAGGCACAAAAGCTGGATTAGTCTTGAGAGTCACTTGCGAGAAATCCATAGCGAACTGCATACAGGAGTTATGGACCAACAAGGCATGGAGTTCACCAACCCGTTTCTGGGCCAAGAGAGAGCCAATAACATTGCAACCTTTAGCGAAAGGAGGTTTAAATTTGTATTTTCTATTGGCTCAAAAGGAGGCTGGGAGAGTGCGTTAAGGACCACAGACAGATCCCACAGCAGAATCAGCGGCTTTGATACCCTGCTCAGATGCCGCGCACCCCTCATAAATCTGCATACAAGTGGGTGTTGGCCTATAGTGTTCTTGTCAATTCCTATATGGCATGCAGAAATTGCAGATAGATAAACCTTAACGGTAGAGATGGCTCTGTCCTTATCTAAAAGTTCCTGCAAGAAACAAAGCACATCTGCAACAGAGCAGAGAAAAGGAACAATTTGACTTTGCACGCACCAGGGGCCAAGCCCAAAGAGCTACTTTGTTGGGTGCTGGGTGAAACATTTCTCCACGCGCTTGGGAGAGGAGGTCCCTGCGCAACAGGAGAGGCCAGGGCTGATCGTACAGGAGCTGGGTTATCTCCGTCAGCCACAATTTACCCGGCCAGTTCGGAGTGATCAGTATCACTGAGTGACCGCATTCTCTTACTCTTTTTAGTGTTGGCATGATCAGACTCAGAGGAGGAAACACATAAAGCAGTACGTTTGGCCATGAGTGCGCCAGCGCATCCACACCCATAGGCGCACCTTCTCTCGCCAGAGAGAAGAATAAAGGGCATTGAGTATTTTCGTGCGAGGCGAACAAATCTACGGCAGCTCGGCTCGGCCGAACAGCTGGCCCACCACCTGTGGATGGAGAGTCCATTCTCCGTACCGAGGATTCCCTCTGGACAGGAGATCCGCCCCTGCATTCATTATGAGTCGCTCGTAATGAATGAAAATGTTTTATGCCCCACACAATAATTTTCTGTGCCAGGCTGTGAAGCTGAGGAGAGTGTGTGCCTCCTTGACGATTTATGTATGCTACCGCCGTTGTTTTGTCCGATCTGACCAAAACGTGGTGATTTCATAGGAATGGCACAAAATGTTTTAGTGCTAGAAACACTGTCAAAAGTTCTAGGAGATTTATGTGCACGTTCTGAAGCGAGACGGGCCATATGCCTTTCGCTATTCTGCCCTCGCATACTGCACCCCAGCCTGTGAGCGAGGCATCCGTTGTTACTACTTTCCTTCGAGAAATCACTCCCAACGGAGAGCCTGTTTTGAGGAAAGCGCAATCCCTCCAGTGACGGAGAGCGCGCATGCGGTTGAGGTGGCGCTTTGGACACAAGCGCTGTGCCGCTACTCAGTACTGAAACTCTCTCATTCGTAACAGTCCCAACCGGATGACAGACACTGTCGAGGCCATCAGCCCTAGAAGGCGCAAGCACAGTCTGAATGGGACTATCTTTCCTTTCTGGAAAAGGGAAAGACAACCATGAATTGACCTGATGCGCTCCTCTGATAGAAACGCTTGATAAAGGTCTGAGTTCAATCTGAGACCCAGATAAATAATCTCTTGCCTGGGTACTAAGCAGCTTTTTGTCTCGTTTATTTTGAATCCCAAGCCCTTCAAATGAGACACAAGCATTTCCATGCTCATCTCCGCATTTTGAATTTGTATTTTCTTTGATGCAAAGCGATGATGGCTGCTTGTGTGTCTTTGGAGGTAACCATTGCTAACAAGAACACAATGATTGGAAGCTCTTCTTCCCTTCTTTTATAGCAGTCTGCTGTTACAATCTAATTGGCATCTAATTTGCTCATTCACACTTTCACATGTGCAGCTGATATTAGTTAATTGGTGTTAGGAGATCATTTTGTGTCAGGATCAAAAAACAGTGAAATTAGTTTTTTTGTGCAAAGTTAATTTTTTTGACCAATGAAGCTTTTAGCAATTATATTAAATGCATCTGATTACTCTACACAATAATCTAGAAACAATGTGAGTGAACACAACAACAGCTGAAGCAGCAAAACTTTCAAAACACAAAATTTGCATCACTGCCAAAACTTCTGGCCATGACTGTACAAACATAAATTATTAATATAAATATATAATTAAATTAAATTACAGTACATTAAAAACAAACTATAATGTCTGTAAACAACTGTGTATATATAAATGTAATGTAAACAGAATTGACTTGCAGTCTGTTGACTTCATTCCTTCGATTGTTTACTTTTTAAATTGCCTTTACTTGTTAAGCTTTTTTCATTTATGAATTCCCTTGTGTAACGGATGTCTTAACCAGCTTTACATAGAGTTGGTCATGATGTTTCACAACTCAACCATATTTGAAATGTTGGTGAAGCCTGATGAATTGACAAAGTTGAAGAAGTGGTATAAAGTCTTGAACATTAGAGAAGAAAACATTTATCGGAATAATTGTTAATCTATTCATCACAACGTGAGTCATGATTACTAATACAGAGTTATTTACATGGATTAAAAGAATTGTGTACTTTTAAGTAATGCTAAAATTGCATATTTATTTGCATATTTGTAATCATAATTCAGCTTTGCCGATAATAGAAATATATTATTCATATACTAATTTATTCATCAAGTTTCTTATATATGTGATATTAGCAGGATAAACCAGGCATTTCAGCTCAATCACAGCAATGGAGGATTATTTTGAAATTTTGGCATATCCAATGATGGTGACTTCTCTGGTCTTCTACTGTCTGTCCTTGATCCTTGGCGTTCCTGGAAACGCATTTGTTTTGTATGTTGCTGGATTGAAGATGAAGAGGACAGTTAATACAGTTGGGTTTCTCAATCTAGCGTTTGCTGATCTCTTGTGCTGCCTTTTCTCTCTTTACTACGTGACCAGGAGGGCTTTTGGTAAACACTGGCCATATGGATCCATCATGTGCAAGCTTCTCCCCTTCATTATGTGCATCACCAGGTTTACCAGTGTTTTTACCTTGAGCTTGATTAGTCTGGATCGCTTTACTCGGGTGATCACACCAGTTTGGGCTCAAAATCATCGCAGTCTGTTAATTGCACGACTGTCCTGTGTAGCGACCTGGGTTCTGGCTTCAATTCTTAGTCTGCCTTTCATGATGTTAAGAGAGACTTCCACAAAAAATAACAACACATACTGCCTGAAATTTCAACGTAATGAAGACGATTTTAAAATGTATGGAATGTTAAGCATCATCAGATTTGTGTTTGGCTTTTTGATTCCTTTCATATGCATCACAACATGCTATGGATGCATCGCACGCAAGTTAGGCAGGAGTCATTTTCACTCTGGACGAGCGTTTCGCATCATGTTAGCTGTAATTGTGGCCTTTTTTCTGTGCTGGTTGCCGTATCACACAGTGATATTGATAACAATGTACAGAGAGAAATCTGAGAAATCAGAAAGTTATTTGATAGCTTTGGCAGTTTATCCATTGGCCATCGCTTTGGCGTATTTCAACAGCTGTCTCAACCCTATTCTGTATGTTTTCATGGGGCAGGATTTTAAGAGTAATGTTAAACTTTCTCTAAGACGTGTTTTTGAAAGAGTTTTCTCTGAGGAGGGAACACAAATGTCACAAAACACCCAGTCACTGCAAATGCACTCAGTGCAGTGAAGATATCAACTAATTTATACAGAGTTTTCTGACTGATTTGTGTTACTGTTGACAAAGTTTAAAAGCAGCATAATAGAATCCTATGCTTTATTATTTTCTTTTGGTTGCTATCAGCTTAGATGAAGTTTGTAACATTTCACTAATAATGATGTGGTTTCTACACTGAAGTCATGAAAAAATAAAATAAATATGAATATACATAATTTAAAGGTTGTATTTGTGAATAAAACGAAAATTCTTTTATCTTTTCCTTAATCCAGTGATTCAGTCATTTTTATGTTTTACATATAAAATGCAAAAATAAAGTTTAAATCTATAATTATTGAAATGTTCAACAAACATTCTATTCACTTCAGTTCAGTTTTTCATTTTGAGTTTAATTGTTCATAATTAGTGCAAATAGTTTTTTCACTCAGTAGTTTATTTGTGCTAACAAAGGTGGCCAAAACATAATGGTTTCAATGCTTAACATCTTTAAAACCATAAAAGTCAGATAATGCTTTAAAAGCAAAAGCAAAAAAATAATCAGTTACATCTTTAGACACATTTGCTGACAGTTACTAAGAAAACTGACCTCTGTAAGTTTCTAACAAAACAACTTCCTCTTTTTCCTCACAGCTAGGCTAATGTTATTTATATCAAGTCATTAATTTTTCATCAAGCATACATGTCTATCCTCAGAAATTCACTGCATGTGCGCTAAAATGTAAAACTCTTGCCAGGCTTTGATAGTGTTGAAATTACCAGTAAATGGGGTTGTCACGATACCGTAAAAATGACTTACGATACTATACCACCTGAAGTATCACGATGCCAAGTCATATCATGATACCATTCATTACTCAGTTAGTTATTCAGTAAAAATTCTATTCTACAAAATGAATCAAAATGTCATAAACAGATGTAAATGAAAACAGACAAGATTTTTCTCTGAATACCTCATTAATGTGAATGAATGACTGGCTATTGCTACCCATGAAATCGTGTAAACAAAACTCATGTTAGTGTTGCCGGGGACACCCAATTATTAATGATTACTACTGTTGGACCCCCAAAATACCACTTTACCCCTTTACTGGCAAGCTTCCAACAAAATGGAAAGTGACGAGCAAAGACAAAAAGGCCACCAAATCACAACTTTATTGTATATAGTAGTTCTTTTAAAACATTGAGCTCAACATCAATAATAAAACCCTTTCTTCTTAAAATACCCCGCTTACAACAAAGTCCAAATAACCAAATGGTCTTACATGTGGGGTTCAAGATACCAACTGAATTGAGGTGTGCAGTATCTTGACACAAAATGATGTATCAAACAAAAAGTTCACCTTATTCCCACCCACAACATACACCATCAAAATTAACAAATCCATTCAAGGAAAATCACCAAAAAAAAAACAAACAAAAAAAAAAAAAACAATTCCTAATTTCCTAAATGAGCAATACCAAAATAAGCAAGGCAGATGTTGCGTAACCCAAAATAAATCAAAAAATTAATGAACACTTAAAAAAATGATGTAAGAAAAACAAAATAATGAATGTACAAATCACATACACACAAACAACGTCATTCGAACCACTCAAACTAAACCCAAACGAGCACTATGGAAGTCCAACCCCAAAGGCCCCACCCCCAAAATTCCGTTGCACCAATGTGATATGAGAGAATCATTACCTTTCAGGCATGCTCCACTTACACGCCCACTAACATGGCTTAAATGCACCTGGCACGGTAAATAGTCATTAAACCATTATACGTTAATAATTTCTCCCATCTCTTCTCTAAGGATTTCAAAACACTTTGCTTACCGGAGGATTAGAGATACAAGCAACGAAGGAGTGAGGATACAAGCGTCACCCCAACAGATCAGAGCAATACAATGCTAATCAGGAACTGAAACCTCACCTGCTCCTATATACGTATATAATGTGATTACCACGTGCTAACTGCAATAAACGCAATACACTTAAAGGGGCCACCCTACTACATTAGCACTGCACAAAAGCTGCATGAAATGACATTTAGATGTGGTATTTAGACTGTTTTTATAATTGCATATATAATAAAAACAAAAACTGAATATAATAATATGTTGGAAAAGAATATAATATGGTGGGAAACTTAAAATCGCCAACAGGTGGCAGCAATGTTCATGATTGAATCACTGAGTCATTCAAACAATTCTTTCAAAATGGCTGAATCCTTCAGGAGCGAATCAATTGACTGTTTTTATGATTCGCCAAAGCCAACGCGGATTCGGACTCGAACACAGAAACTAAACAAAAACAGCACTCCTAACTCTGGCTCGTGTCGAATTGCTGAACTGTCAGGAGCATTTTTACTCATATATCTTGAAATTTCCAAGGTAGCAGTTTATATATTAACACATTCATTTATCATGTTAATATATTAAATAATGATTGATATGATTGATATGAACCTTGTGCAAAGACACTATGTTAATGAATGGAATGGAATTCGTGATCGCAAAGATGCTTCCAAATGTGGGCAAATTAATAAAACTGCAAGAATACCTGCTTGTACGCCAAGTCAAGTTGTAACGTAGACGAAGACAGGTGGATCCAAATGCAAAGCTTTAATGACGGAAATCGTAGTCGTACAAACAGGGGTCAGACAGGAACAAACATGGGCAACGTAGGACAAAACAAAGAAGCGTCAGTATCTGAGCGTGAAAGTCTGGGGCCGGCAGCGAGCAGGGTAATCCAAGGGACAGGCTAGGGGTCGATAGGCGGGCGGAGAACAGTCAGGGAACCAGGAACAAAGGAGCTCGGCAACGGGAGGGCAACCAGGAAATAACGCTTGGAATTGACAGAATAACTATTCAATACTTCGCGATCTGACTGTGGATGAACCGGTCCTTAAATACTGTGAGAAGCAAGATGGCCGACAGGGGTGAGAGGTGAGAGGACACAGGAAGTTCATGAGAAAGGGATTATGGGTAATGTAGTGAAAGTGGAGTGAGTTAAAGTCCATAGAGAAATGAAGGCTCCCTCAGATGGTGAAGGAAGAGAGCCACAACGACACAGTTCATGACAGAGCCCCCCCTTAGGAACGGCTTCCAGACACTCAAAAGGGTCCAAGAACAACAAAGGGCAGGGGGGAGGGGTCGAGTGCAAAGGGGAGGACCAGGTCCATGTGGGCTGACAGAGTTCAACGGGGCACATAGTCCAGGAAGTGCCGAAATGGCAGTCGAGCAACAGAGCTGCCAAGAATGCTCAGGGAGCCCCCAAGATGGGGCAGACATTCTCCTTAGTGGAGCCGGCAGAGCAGAACGTCTCCAGGGCACGGCCAGGGGAGCAGACGAATCAGACGCCCTCCAGGGCGGATCAGGCGAGTCAGACGTCCTCCAGGGCGGATCAGGCGAGTCAGACGCCCACCAGGGCGGATCAGGAAGGACTAGAACCCTCCAGGGCGGCACGAAAGCCCCCCAGGGTGGAGCAGACAGGACAGGAACCCTCCAGGGCAGAACGGGATTACCAAGGGATTACCAACGGGATTACCAAGACAGGTCTGTAACATAGAGCATAGACAGACGCACACACAAAGAGAGAGAATCAGACACCCTCCAGGGTGGATCAGGCGAATCGGACGCCCTCCAGGACGGATCAGACAGGACATGAGCCCTCCAGGGCTGCACAGAAGCCCCCTAGGGCGGAGCAGTTAGGATAGGAGCCCTCCAGGGCAGCACGGAAGCCCCCCAGGGTGAGACAGAAGCCAGCCAGAGCAGAACTAACACCAACCAGAGCAGAGCAGACAGATGTGGAACACAGAGCAGAGACAGACACACAGAGAGAAAGAGAGAGAGCTTGGAGCTTGTGGGACCTCGGTCGAACAGATCATCAAACTGCAGAGATCACCATATTCCAGTCGAATCCAAAAGAGTCATCTCCCCGGCCATGTGCCTATTGTAAAACTGGCCAGACCGGCTCCCCCTTTTCCTGGTCACTATCTCTTAGGGAATTTAAATGGCTAAAACCCTAATTCAATCGACTGAAGACAAGAACTCCCCTTTCATCTAGGCTCATTCAGGCAACCAGAGCATGCAGTGTATCTCTTACCAGGTATACGTGAATTGACAATCAAATATACAATGAAAGGTTTATAATGATAGGAACCAGCCGGTAAGGTTCAAAGGGGCTTCACAGCATGACCTCCGGACACTCTGGTCACCCAGACCCCTCCTTTCTGCATTCTACTAAACCGTGGACGGCTATTCAGAATACACAAACTCTTAAAACAGACTATTTCTACCACAATTAGAGTAACAGTACCGATGAATATATGTTCTTTACCTTTCGATATGTGTGGTGTGTTTTGTGTAATCGAGTGTATGTGTATGAGTGAATATATTCCCCTTTTATGTGTTTGCATTATATTTCCTTTAGTAGATAAGGCTACAAAATGTATTTGACTGTATGCAAGATATCTGATGTTTGGTGTTGGCCAGAAGCTTGTTTTATTTCCAATATGTTTAGATGAATGATAAGTTACTATTGGTTACAATATTCGCATCACAAAAGTTTATTGAAGTTATTGACAAAACTCACAGATATACCACGTGTGGGACACAGGTTAATTTATGCAAGGAGGAACCACCTGAAGCATGGCTCCGCCCCACAACCCGATCTGATTGGAGCAAACCTGAATGGGGACGGACCAAGATGGCGGGTTTAAAACCCTATGTTCCTAACAATGCCTTGCCTTTCGCCGTGCGCCTTTCGCCGTGCGCCTTTCGCCGCGTGCCGCCATTCCACCGCGCTGACCATCACGCGATTGTGCCATCCAGAACCCTACAAGAAAGACTCAGCTCCGCTAACCGGCCGAATTCTTCAAAGACTTTGCGTCTGGCAACTCTGACTGCAGAAGAAACTCCCCGCGCATTACATTGCGTAACCTGGGAACCAATCGGAGCCATCCGGCCAAGCAGCTCACTCATCACTGACGTGTTTCCCAAAGACATCATCTACCAGCCACCAATCAGGACACCCGGACACCAAAGTCACGGAGGAAAACCCCGGCTGTTCAAACAGCACGCAAGTAAACAAAGTCTCCTTTGCTCGCTGAATTGGTGCACAAGATCCTTATTAGCAGCTAAAAGCCGAATCTCTGCTTTTGTGGTTCTACCAGGTTGCAATCTAAGAACTATAGTAGCAATTGCTAGTAATGTTGTTTTGGGATTCCGTTCAAGCTCCGTTAACCCCATAACCCTCTAGAACAGTACGAGTGTGTGTGTGTGTGTGTGTGTTTGTTTGTTTGTTTGTTTGTGTTAGTAGTTTAGTTTGTGTGTCTTAGAGTAATTTGAATAAATTCTTGTTTCCTTTATAAAGAAGCATTGTCTTGTGTTGTGTATTTTAAGGTCAAATATGCCAAGATCCTGGTTACCTTGCTCTTAAGAGTTAACAAAATAACTGTTTGTAGCTCTGTCGGGCCCAAGAAGTGCTATAAACCTCAGAATTGGTAAGATGTACTAATTTAACCCTTTCGCTGGACGAACAGTTAATGGGTGCAAATTATTGATTCTGAACCAAGTTAATTTAATCAAGCTGAATCGAATAACGAGATATGATTCCCATTTGATTCCCTGATAATAATAATAATAATTTGAGCTAATATCTTACATATTTTATGGTGGAGAAAAACGCTGGCATAATTTGACTTAAAAATTCATAACACCAAGACATTTTTGTGGTATTTGTTCAATATTATCCGGAAGAAATTGATCAAAGACAGAGAAACAGTTTATTGTGTTACTGTATACTTTATTGTGGCTGCCAGTGTGTTGAATGAATGAAAGAGTAACTCGATTCTTCTTGCGAAGATTTTTTTTTTTTTTTAAACTGTAGTAAACGTTTAAAGATTGTCTGAAAGAGACATTTAAGTCGCTTAAAAGCGCACACGGAGAAAATCAGCGTGTTCCTGATGGTTCTCTTATAAGGCCTTTATCCTAGAATTAATTTTTGCATTGTGCGTTCCAATGACGAAATAACTAGGATTTCTCCCGGTTACAGATAATAGGCTCGCTACCTAATGCTCTGTTACCAACTATTCACTTGAAACTTGTGAACTTAGAGCGCTACACTCAAAAGTGTGCAAGCGTTGTTTTTGGGAGAATTGTGAATCTTGATCAAGCAAAATTGTGTAATTCAATAACATTATTGACTGCAGTAAATCTGTAGATAAAAGTTCTCAGTCTGACGAGTTGAGACTGTTCAGCGCTATAAGAATTCAAATAGTGTCTATTTGCTGTGCTGTATTGAAACGCACCGTCGTTTCCTGCAATGTTCACACTGCGTGTATTTCACGTGCTAGTTTATTGTTGTTTAAGCTGCCATAGGAACGGCTGCGACCCGGAAATCCTAAAGACCTCCTTTCCGGAGTAAAATATTCGTGCGCAGGCGCAGTCCGCCGCGCCGTATTTGTAAACAGACCGTGCTACAGTTAGGCTAACAGAAGCTAACGCATTTGCATCGGAGCCGATGCGAAGCTGTTAGCATTGAGTGGCTAACTTGTAACAATTTCTTAGTTCTTTGGCTGATAACAGTGTGTGTGATAGTGTTTGGGTGATTCAATCATTTGCATCTTCAACTTTAACGGGTTTCCCTACTACATTTCTCTCTATTACTATTTCTATCTCTTTCCTCCTCCCATTTGAAAGGAATTTTGATTATGATTTTAAACCCTGATTGCAAAAGTTAACTTTCAGTATTCAATTTCAATAATATTTAAAGTTTAATTGCAAAATTAACTTTAAATATTGTTTGAGGTTCGCCATCCCTCTGCAGTTTGTTAATCAGTTAAGCTGTTTTTAACCATAATCACAATTGTCTCATTGCCCTATTTCGACGATATTAATTGATTAATCTCCTTGTAACCTTACAAGATTTAATGACAACATGAAAAGATTAATCATTGAATATTGTTCCTGAGTTGAAACTTTAATCGTAATTAAGCATGTTTCCTCGCCCAGACTTCAGCAAAGCTCATTGATTAATCCATTTATAACTGCTTGAGAAAGAAAACAAATCTTACGAAGCATTATAAATTTTAATCAATAACCCTCATTGCTGATTTGAAATCTGATTTCCTTTACAATGGCTTTTTCCCTATGGTAATGATACTTGTTGATTAAGTTGAATTCTAGTTGATTTGATCAATTCGGAAGACATCTGTAATTATTACTCAGTTAATATCATCACTGGGTTGAAACTTTCACTTAATTCCAGAACTTTGTTTCCGTCCCACATTGTAATGATGCTTACTGAGTAATTTAATTACAACCGCTTTGATCAAACTCTAATGAGACATCATAACTTTTGATCATTAACTATCATTACCCTTTCGAAGTTTCAGTTTCATTCAATGATACTAATCGATTAATAGAATTATAACTACTTTGAAAAACTTTTAATGAGACATTATGATTTATGATCATTAACAACCAAATTTGAAATTTCAATTTCACTCACAATTACAATTTCTCCTCCCATACATCAGTGATACTTATTGATTAATGTAATCACAACTGCATTGCCAAAACTTTAATGAAAGTACTGAAGGCAATTTTGATCGTTAACAATAATTACTGACTCGAAATCACAATTTTACTTGGGAATTAAACATTCTTATTCCTCCTTTACTTTTGCTTTCTCTCCCTCCTTCTCTCTCTCTCTCACTCCTAGCTGTCCTTTGATTTGACTTCGGCTACTGTTCTGCGATCTACTTGTGAGAATCATAAAAGCAGAGAATTTTAAAAGACATATTAAATCAATGTTCGTTTAACTTGAAAACATAATTTAAACTCTTGCCTAACTCTCACTTCCCTTTCCATCGCGACCCCGCAGCCCAAGATGAAAACAGGTCAAAAGAGGACCGATAGGTACCAGGCCTGAACCCGCCGCTAGGAGCGCTCCAGATGGTGTACGGTGCCAATCCTACCAACTAAGAAGCCAATACTGTCATTGTTATTGTTCGCTCCTTCACCCTGGAGGAGATTATAATAACAATCACAGTCCTGGTGTGAGACCCCACAAAAAGGGGGAAAGAATTTTAAACTATACTCAGTCTGCTCCCAGAAAAGAGTATCTCTCTCTCTTTCTCTCTCCAGTCACTCTCATCTCACAGTTAGCAGTAACTGTCTTCCCATAATATGTATATATAGTTTTTGTACTTTTTCTTCATTTCCCCTGCAGAAAAAGGGGGAAGCAGCCGACGACCACTCTGTTCCTCTCTCTGTGTGTTGTCTTCTTCTCTCCCTCTGTTCTCCAGCTGTGCCCCTTCGTGCGTGCCCACTAACATCCCTCACAGCACCCACGATTAAGAAGCACGCCCACCAGAGGACCACGCTGAAACCCACTACACACCCAAAATCACCCACACCTGACACCGCACATTCACACCTCTGTTTTCGCTTTGTTTGTTTTGTTTGTGCTTCCTTCTCCAGGTCTGTGTCAGTCAGTGGTCTAAGTCTCCCTCACAGCGTCGAAATGTCTCGCACAACAGACCCCGTCGGCCACTGGGAGGACTTGGAGGCCTGGCTGAGCGCCATGACAGACAGCCTCCTGCCTAAGGCCGCCGAAACCCTAAGACATCAGACACAAGATCAGCTGGGTGACAGCCTAACAAGCATTATGAAACATGACCCATGCCAAAGCTACAGCCACAAAGAACTAGCCAAGATCTCCAGTTCATTGAGCCACACCCTCATCGCCACTCTCAAGCTAAGCGACAGACATGCTGCCAATCTCCAGAAGGAGCTGACACGTGCACAACTACGCATCAAGCAGCTAGAAATGGAAAGCGCAAGAGCGACATAAAGAATCTGATGAGACGGACGCAAGTGCCAAGAAGGAGATTGCCAGACTACAAGAGGCTCTGACAACAACCACCCAAGAAAGGGAACAAGCCCAATCAGCTTACGCCGAGCTCGTGAGCAAGCTACAGTATGCTGAACAGCTACTGGAAAAGGCAAAGACGGACTTCAGGGACAAGACCAGCAGAATTAAAGCCCTTGAAAGTCACCTAAACGAGGCAAGAACTGAGATTGACCATCTAACGCAACAGTTAGACCACATCACAGAAGAGTCTGACAATGTCAAAGATGAACTCAAACATGCTTATGAACTGCGTCCTGAAACAACTAGAACGCGACGTGACCTACCCTCACCCCTGCCAAGCAGGATCGGATCCCCTGTTCCTGAATGGGCACGTGAGCAAAAAGGGAAGGGAGCAAAGCTGAAATCTTCACCAGCTCTCTCCGAAGAAACCTACCTCACTATCAAGCCAAGAGAAATCTCACAAGCCAGCCATAGACCATCATGTGGCATTGACTTCAGAGATCTCTACAAGCTAGCCAGAAACATCAACAAACTCACTCCAGGCATGCCAGATGGGCAAGACATCCAAGCCTATTTGCAAGATGTCGATTTTCACCTGGAAATGAGACCCAGCGTCACTGACAAAGAGAGACTCTATTTACTGCGAACAACATCAAGCCCTGAGGTGCGGAGCTTCATGGACAGACAGCCTGTCCACACAAAGACTAATTACCACCTGCTCCGACAAGCCCTCATTGAAGAATTCGCAGACTCAGAACAGGGACTAGTGGCTGCCCTGGAGACCAAACAGGGTCGCAATGAGATTCCCCAAGCCTACTACAACCGACTCAGACGAGCATACTTCGGAGCTCGCAACGAACCTGACATGGAACAAGACCTGAATTTCAAAGTTCTCTTCCTGAGAAACCTTCATCCTGGGGTAAGCCACCATCTTGGTGTTCTCGCATGCCCACAGACAATGACATCTCAGCAGCTGCGAGAACTGGTGCACAAAGCCTACACCAAACAAAAGATGGCATCAGAAAAGGGCGCTAAACCCACGGCAGTGCTTGACTTCTCCACTCACAGTCAAGTAATGGCTCTAGAGGATGTCCAACCCCACAACAGCGTCACACTGCCACCTAACGAATGGAGATCATCCTCGTCTAACAGAGAACGAGACTCCTATGGCAGTACCCAACCTCAACAGCAGAGCAACCGCTGGGATAAAACACAGGAGTGTCAACACACACCTGAACGCTACTGGGAGGAATCCTGTGACTATCCAAGGCCCCACGAGGACCCATGGGAACCATGGAACCAGCAAAGCTCGTCAGAGAAAGGCGTGTGGGAAGCCAATGGATGCTTCAAAGTTTGGCCTGACCAACAGCAAGACAAGAAGGCCACAACCACCTGTTTCAACAAACCACAGACAACAAGACTCTTTCACCCCCAAGAACTCTGTAACCTCCATAACTTCAGGCAGACTCACAGCCTGCCAAAACTGTTCCAGCAACACACTGTACATCCCAGAGGAACAAATCCTCACAACCCACAGATACCACGGCAGGTACACTTCATGAAGAGTCTTGCTCATTTTTTCCCCCCACCCACCCAACCCATCATTTACGACTATACCCTGCCGCTAATGGAACTTTGTTGTGTAACCACACCACACCCATCCCTGCAATTCAACTTAAACGACCCAATCATAAGAGTTTCGAACATCACTCATCCATCCACCCCCCCAACCCATCATGCACCTGTTGCATCTACAAGACGGCGTCCTCAAATATGTCTCTGAGCCCCTGACTGCGCCACGGCTTGTAGGCCCTCAAAGCCAAAAGGGGGACTGATGATGCACGCCAACAATGCACCATGCGCTGAGCACCATGATGCCAAGGCCACCTACAACAAACACAAACAGGCCTGGCATGCAACAAGACGTAACAAATACGTGAAAGATGCCCGACATGCTGCAAGCCCCAAGCAACAGAAAAAGGGGGATACCAAACCCACTGACACAGACCGACCAGTCCAGACACACCACTAACCCAGTTTTTGTCTATTTAGGGAAACACAGCTACCTTCCCAAACACAACACATATCACTTACACACCCTCCTCCGCCGCACTGCTAGGACAACCTACGCCCAGCAGAGAGGAGCTGTCTCTCACATGGGAGACACACCCTTGCTGTCTAACCAGACAGTGCCCTCGTGTCCGTTTGTGTTTTCTGTTCTGTCTCTCTATGTCTTTCCTTCCCCTCTAACCTTCCAATTCTTTTTGTGTTTTTTTTTCCCCTCTTCTCTTCTCTTTCTCATTTTACTTCTCATTCCAGGGTTTTGAAAATGGGATTGACCCCATACACCAAGCTGTTGTGATTTATTGCTAGAAGTCCTGGTTAGTGATGAACAAATCATGATCCCTGCGACTTAACTTTCCATTTATTCCCTGTCTGTTACCAGGAGGATGTTCAGACATACCCCGCTATGTCCCTGCGTAATTGTGATTATGCCTAGCCAGAAGTTGTGTCACCAGGACCAACCATAAAAGCCGACACCCAAAAGGTGTGAGCCTGACTTGCGATGTTTTCAGAGTACACTACACCCCCTCTCAGCCCCCCCAAACCACTTGGGTAGGCACCTGTCGGACTTGGGAAGCCTTAAGCCCACATGTAAGCAGATGTGAAACACATGCTGCACCAATTTAAGGAAATTACTGTAACCCAGGCTGAATTAAGCGGGTACAACCAGTGTTCCAAGCGATTCCTGGGCACCCTGTTGGGGCTGCTGTGACTGTAGGTACTCTGTTTAACATCAGCTCTTAAACCAGACCCATGCCTTACAAACCTTGGGGAAGTCACTTAATGGCACTATCACAGTTCGTTAGCGCTCACATCACCGGTCCAAACCAAATTATCAAATTCATAAACAAACAATCTGCAGTCGTACAAAACGTTTTAGTTTGAATGCAAATCTTAACATCCTTCATGGCCCATATGCTTCAAGGAGTAGGCTCCTCAATCGACAGCCCGGCCTCGGGTAAGATTCCATGCATTTTTGACTTAACAAAGCTAACTGAGAACATGAACCCGAGAACTCATCAAACCGTTTGAGATTATGACTGATGATTAGATTGATCAAAACATCCAATTCGTGACAATCCTAACCAATACACTCCTACGTCGTCCCACGCATCTCTAACGCTACCAGCCCAAAATAGCTAAAGCCCTGCACCAGAATTCAGCTTGTGATGGAGATGTTGTTTGTGCCTTGTTTGTGTCTGTTCTCTCTCTGCCTCTTATTCCAGTGCCTGCCGGATGTTCATACCTGGAACATCGCCATGCAAAAGGGGGATACGTGGGACCTCGGTCGAACAGATCATCAAACTGCAGAGATCACCACATTCCAGTCGAATCCAAAAGAGTCATCTCCCCGGCCATGTGCCTATTGTAAAACTGGCCAGACCGGCTCCCCCTTTTCCTGGTCACTATCTCTTGGGAATTTAAATGGCTAAAACCCTAATTCAATCGACTGAAGACAAGAACTCCCCTTTCATCAAGGCTCATTCAGGCAACCAGAGCATGCAGTGTATCTCTTACCAGGTACACGTGAATTGACAATCAAATATACAATGAAAGGTTTATAATGATAGGAACCAGCCGGTAAGGTTCAAAGGGGCTTCACAGCATGACCTCCGGACACTCTGGTCACCCAGACCCCTTCTTACTGCATTCTACTAAACCGTGGACGGCTATTCAGAATACACAAACTCTTAAAACAGACTATTTCTACCACAATTAGAGTAACAGTACCGATGAATATATGTCCTTTACCTTTCGATATGTGTGGTGTGTTTTGTGTAATCGAGTGTATGAGTGAATATATTCCCCTTTTATGTGTTTGCATTATATTTCCTTTAGTAGATAAGGCTACAAAATGTATTTGACTGTATGCAAGATATCTGATGTTTGGTGTTGGCCAGAAGCTTGTTTTATTTCCAATATGTTTAGATGAATGATAAGTTACTATTGGTTACAATATTCGCATCACAAAAGTTTATTGAAGTTATTGACAAAACTCACAGATATACCACGTGTGGGACACAGGTTACAAAGACAGGAACAAACATGGGCAATGTAGGACAAAACAAAGAAGCGTCAGTATCCGAGCGTGAAGGTCTGGGGCCGGCAGCGAGCAGGGTAATCCAAGGGACAGGCTAGGGGTCGATAGGCGGGCGGAGAACAGTCAGGGAACCAGGAACAAAGGAGCTCGGCAACGGGAGGGCAACCAGGAAATAACGCTCGGAATTGACAGAATAACTATTCAATACTTCGCGATCTGACTGTGGATGAACCGGTCCTTAAATACTGTGAGAAGCAAGATGGCGACAGGGGTGAGAGGACACAGGAAGTTCATGAGAAAGGGATTATGGGTAATGTAGTGAAAGTGGAGTGAGTTAAAGTCCATAGAGAAATGAAGGCTCCCTCAGATGGTGAAGGAAGGGAGCCACAATGACACAGTTCATGACACAAGTCAAGTTAAGTCAAGTTTTTTTGTATAGCGCTTTTCACGAAACAAATCGTTTCAAAGCAGCTTAACAGCAAATTAAAGTTTGTACAATAATTAAAGTTTGTACAATAATGTTTGTTAAATTAAAGTTTGTACAATAATTAAAGTTTGTTAAATTAAAGTTTGTACAATTTGTATAATGTTAACAGTAATGATTATATGTTGCAATCAAAACACTGTAGTAAAATTCGGTAGTGATGTATGGTGTTTCAGGGCTGATATCATCTAAAGTCCTCCGAGGGGTTGGCATCATCATCTCTTCTTAGGTGTTCCTGATCCAGACTGAAGCTTGTGTAATTCCTAGAACAAATAGAAACATAATTAGCGTAGCTGCTGTTCAAACCAAGCAAAAGGATTTGTTCAACCAAAGCTAAAGATTAATAATGTGCAATTGATCAGATATAACTGCAGTAAAAGATTATGAGATGCATTATGTGAATGCTTGCCCAGCAAACACGGTAATGTGGGGCCCACATGGGTTTTTAATGGGCTACAGGGCTACAGAGTGGGCATGGGCTCGAAATGGGCATCTTATCTGGGGCCCACTTGGGACCCACATGGGTGGGCTCCCTATGTGGTTCCCAGTTGGGTAACCCAGCTAAGACCCACATAGATGAACCCAGGTGGACTCCCCATGTAGTTCCCAGTTGGGTAATTAATGAGAAATGTGTGCATGGGCTCAAAATGGGCTACACATGGGATCCTTTTAGTTTTATCAAATATACAAATGTAAACATAATTAATCTTATATAGGGTGATTACATGGATATATAGTGCACATTTGATTATTTTTCTTATTGTTTTGACACTTGGATTACTTACTTTATTCAAAATCTAAAAATCCCCCTCCTTTTTATAGTCTATGATTCCTACACTCATGCATTTCTACCCAAATATCCATTTGACATTTAGCCAGAAATAAAAAACTGCAACCACTTTAATTGTGCTGACAACTTTCTCATGAGATCTCACTCCATCGCGAGATCCCATCCTCCATGACATCACACTACCGCAAGATGCGGCCCTGTCTCGATCTGCATGCAGGGTGGATCTCGCGATGTTTCATTCAGCAATTCAAATTCCCAACGCTGCTCGCACTGAATCGCTCTGGCGCCATTACTCTCTGGCTGTTGTGCTGGCATTTTCGGGAGAAGACATTTGCCGTCTGTGTATCAAAGGTAAGAATTACATTTTTAAAATGGCAAATGCAGAGCATGTAATTAATGTTAACCGAGACATCTTTTGGCTTTTTTGTCGAGAATTTAAACATCATACTCAGATCATGCCACATTTTCTTATTATTTCTGGCGCCTGTGCCTAAACGATAAAGCTGTAACTTATGTCTTGATGTTCTCTACGAAATCTAAAAGTAAAGAAAACACTAAAAAACTCATGCTTAAACTGCAGAGTTTGGCACTGGGCTGTGTAACGTTATTCACGGTAGTGTACGTTAGTCTGGGACAGATCTCATTTGAAGAGCACACAATAAGGCTGTTGTTCGTTTAACAATACATACAATACAATAATGTTACAACAATATTTCATATTTATCATGCAAGCAAACAGGATTTTCTGCCTTATATAAATCTGCATCAGTTTGCATTCAGGTGTAATTACAAATTGTTAATACTATAACGTTAACGTTACAAATGATTTGACCTAAATTAGATATTTTTTTTTAAGTATTAAATAATTTTAATAATAATAATAATTAAATAATTTATTAAAAAAAATTTTATAATTATTTTTCTTACAGAAAATAATCGGACGGTCACTGATGTCGATGTAGTGGAGTGAAATTGGCAGACCCCACCTTCCAGAAACCAGTGGTTGTCACATGGGTGTTTGGGTTTTTGTTCCATTTCTATGTTTTCATGTCTTTTATTTTGAAGTCTAGTCTTGGGTGTTGTCTTGTCTAGCTTCATTGCTTCCTCTTGTTCTCCTGCTTGTCCATGTGTCTTGTTCTGATTGGTTGCCATGTGTATCTCTGTGTTTCTCATTGGTTGGTTTGTGTCATGTGACCCTGTATTTTCAGTATAAGTTGCCCTCATGTTTCATTGTTTCTTGTCAAGTATTAACGTTGTAACCTGCTTTGGTGAGTGTTCAGTTCCATGCCTGTTCCATGTCTGCTCCATGCTAAGTCTGCTCCAGTCTGTTTCATAGTCACGTCAAGTCTGTTTATATCTATTCGCCATTTGGATTATTGTTTGTCTGTCTGGAATTCACCTTGTTACAATAAACTACACCTGGGTTCATCATTTCAACTCGCCTCAGTGGACTAATCCGTTACAGTGGTATGTTCTGATATGATAATTAACAGGTTCACAGGGCTGAACATTAACACTTTTGCACTTAACGTTACAGTACTGTGCAGATGTCTTGGGTCATTTTGTTTGTTTTTTTTAAATATTGCCTATACATTTCTGTCTGTATTCTAATAAAAACTGAGATATTCATTATATCATTCCCAAAACAACAAATATAATGGTGGCCTAAGATGTTTTCAGAGTTGTTGTAACGAGGACAAAGACGGGTGGATCCAAATGCAAAGCTTTATTAGTAGAAACAATCGTGGTCGACAAGCAGGGGTCAGGCAGGAACAAACATGGGAAACGTAGGACAAGACAAAGAAGCGTCAGTATCCGAGCGTGAAGATCTGGGGCCGGCAGCGAGCAGAATAATCCAAGGGATAGGCGAGGGGTCTATGGGCGGGCGGAGAACAGTCACAGGAACCAGGAACAAAGAAGCTCGGCAACGGGAGGGCAACCAGGGAATAACGCTCAGAGATGACAGTAAACACTAATCAAAACTTCGCAACCAAACAGAGAACAAACCAGTCTATTTTTACACAGAAAAGCAAGATGGCTGACAGGGGTGAGAGGTGAAAGGTAACAGGAAGTTCACGAGAATGGGGTTATGGGTAATGTAGTGAAAAATGGTCCATGGTGAAATGGAGGCTCCCTCTGATGGTGAAGGGAGGGAGCCACAACGGCACAGTTCATGACAGAGCCCCCCCCCCCCTTAGGAGCGGCTTCCAGACGCTCGACACAGTCCAATAACACCAAGGGGAGGGGGGGTGGGAGAGAGTACAAAGGGGAGGACCAGGTCCATGCGGGCTGACAGAGTTCAGAAGGGCGTGAAGACCAAGAGGTGCCGAAACTGCAGCAGAGTAACAGAGCTGCCCAAGATGCTCAGGAGACCACCGGAATGGGGCAGACATTCTTTTGAGCAGAGTCAGATGAGCGGGCAGCTCCCAGGGTGGAGCAGACACCCTCCTGGGCAGAGCAAACAGACTCCAGGGCGGAGCCGGCGGAGCAGACAGACTCCAGGGCGGAGCCGGCGGAGCAGACAGACTCCAGGGCGGAGCAGACAGACTCCAGGGCAGAGCAGACGCCCTCCAGGGCGGATCAGGCGAGTCAGACGCCCTCCAGGGCGGATCAGGCAGGACTAGAACCCTCCAGGGCGGCACGAAAGCCCCCCAGGGTGGAGCAGAGAGGACAGGAACCCTCCAGGGCAGAACAGGATTCCCCGAGGGCGGAGCAGACAGGACAGGAGCCCTCCAGGGCAGAACGGGATTCCCCGCGGGCAGAACAGATGGGTCTGTAACACAGAACATAGACAGACACACACACAGAGAGAAAGAATCGGACGCCCTCCAGGGTGGATCAGACAGGACATGAGCATTCCAGGGCAGAGCGGAATCCCCCCAGGGTGGAGCAGACAGGACAGGAGCCCTCCAGGGTAGAACGGAGTCCCCCCAGGGCGGAGCAGACAGGTCTGTAACATAGAGCATAGACGGACATACACACACAGAGAGAGAAAGCTTGGAGCCCAAGCTCCTGGCCAGGTTGGGCTGGATACCCAGCGTATAGGGGGCCTCAGCGGCTGAATTGGGACTAGGCAAGAGCTCAGAGTGGTGTGGGTTGCTGGGCGCTACCACCGTGCAGGGAGCAGGTGCGACCTCCCCCTCTGTTTGAGGGTCCTCCTCGGAGGAGGCCACCCTCAGAGGTTCTGCGGGGTGAGCCGCCACCTCTGAGGACTCGGTGGTATACGCGGTCCAGACAACCCAAAGAGCAGTTCTCAGTAGGAGCACGGCCTCAGTGAAGGCCAGCACAGGAGTGGTGCCAATGATGGGGCTGGGCTCAGGAACAATTGCTGTGACTTGGCTTGGTACTGGAACAATAGCTGTGACTTGACTGGACGCCGGAGCAGTGGCTGTGGCTTGGCTTGGTGTGTGTGCAGCTGTGTTGAGACAGGGTTCTGAAGCAGCAGCGACGAGGCTTGACGCAGGAGGAGTGGCAGCGACAAGGCTTGACTCTGGAGGAGGAGCTTCGGCAATGACTCTTGATTCAGTGGGAGGAGCAGCTGTGACAATGAAGCTTGACTCAGGGGGTGTAGCAGCTGAGACGTCACTTAACTCTGGGGAAACAGCTGCGACGACAATGCTTGACGCTGAAGGCGGAGCAGTTGCGAAGACGACGCTTGCCGCTGAAGGCGGAGCAGCTGCGAAGACGACGCTTGCCGCTGAAGGCGGAGCAGCTGCGTCGAAGACGCTTGACACTGGAGGCGGAGCAGCTGCGACTAAGACGCTTGACACTGGAGGCGGAGCAGCTGCGAAGACGCTTGACTCTGGAGGCGGAGCAGATGCAAAGACACTTGACTCTGGAGGCGGAGCAGATGCGAAGACACTTGACTCTGGAGGCGGAGCAGATGCGACAACATGACTTGGCTCAGAGGGAGGAGCAGCAGTGACGACGCTTGACTCTGGAGGCGGAGCAGATGCGAAGACACTTGACTCTGGAGGCGGAGCAGATGCGAAGACACTTGACTCTGGAGGCGGAGCAGATGTGAAGACACTTGACTCTGGAGGCGGAGCAGATGCGACAACATGACTTGGCTCAGAGGGAGGAGCAGCTGCGACGACGCTTGGCTCAGAGGGAGGAGCAGCTGCGACGACGCTTGGCTCAGAGGGAGGAGCAGCTGCAGTGACGACGCTTGACTCAGGAGGCGGAGCAGATGCGAAGACGCTTGACTCTGGAGGCGGAGCAGATGCGAAGACACTTGACTCTGGAGGCGGAGCAGATGCGAAGACACTTGACTCTGGAGGCGGAGCAGATGCGACAACATGACTTGGCTCAGAGGGAGGAGCAGCTGCGACGACGCTTGGCTCAGAGGGAGGAGCAGCTGCGACGACGCTTGGCTCAGAGGGAGGAGCAGCTGCAGTGACGACGCTTGACTCAGGAGGCGGAGCAGCTGTGAAGACGCTTGACGCTGAAGGCAGAGCAGTTGCGTCGAAGACGCTTGACACTGGAGGCGGAGCAGATGCGAAGACACTTGACTCTGGAGGCGGAGCAGATGCGAAGACACTTGACTCTGGAGGCGGAGCAGATGCGACAACATGACTTGGCTCAGAGGGGGGAGCAGCTGCGGTGACGACGATTGACTCTGGAGGAAGAGCAACTGCGAAGATGCTTGACTGTGGAGGCTGAGAAGCTGTGAAGACGCTTGACTGTGGAGGCTGAGCAGCTGCGACGACGACACTTGACTCTGGGGGCTGAGCAGCTGCGAAGACGCTTGACACTGGGGGCTGAGCAGCTGAGAAGACGCTTGACTGAGAAGGCTGAGCAGCTGCGAAGACGCTTGACTGTGGAGGCGAAGCAGCTGCGAAGACGGTGTTTGACTCTGAAGTGACAGCAGTGACATCACTTGACTCTGGAGGGACAGCTGCTATGACACTTGACTCTAGAAAGACAGCTGCTACATCACTAGGCTCTGGAGAAGCGACTGCGATGACTTGGCTTGACTGTGGAGGAACAGCGGTAACTTGGCTTGGCTTTGAGGGAACTGCTGTGACTTTACTTGGCTCTGGAGGCACAGCAGTGACTTGACTTGACACTGGGGCAGTATCATTCACCTTGAGAGCAGCTGCGACGACGGTGCTTGACACAGGATGCGGGACAGCTGCGGCTTGCAGCTTGCGGAGTGAAGCGAGGATGTCTTCCAGCCGGTCGAGTGTCACTGTGATATGAGAGACTTGACTTGACTGTGGAGAGAGGGCGGTGACTGGACTTGAATCTGGATAGGCAGTTGAGGATAGACTTGACTCTTGACTTGGCTTTGGTATGAAGGCTGTAACTTGACTTGAAACAAAAGCTGCCACTGGACTTGACACTTGACTTGGCTTTGGAACGATAACTGGGACTGGACTAGACACTGGAGTGACGGCCATGACAGGTGCTGACTCAGGAAGGACGGCCATCTTGACTTGTGAAGACTCTGGTGTGGCGGCCATCTTGATGTGCTTGGGAGACTGGGCAGAGTGGAAAATAGTGAGCGCTGACTTAACTGATGTCATTGGGGAATCTTCCAGACAGGATATGAGTCTATAGTAGCTTGTTTGGTTGAGAAAGAGTGCTGGGAGGTCCGCCATTTTGTGATCGCAACGTGCCGCGGCCGCCATTTTGTGAACGCGCGGCGGCGCGGCCGCCATTTTGACATCGCGATTCGGCGCGGCCACCATTACTGTGGGTTCGCAGTCCTCCCCCGCAAAATCCTCAGAGTCAAGTAAGTCCCCATATTGCAAAGCATAATCAAAAGAGTTTGTGAAACAGGAGCGTGGCAAGATATAATCACAATCCTCCTCAATGTAGTCGCGTTTCACCTCTGTGACAGCCATGGGAACAGAAGATGAACCCCCGCACCACAATGCAAAATCCACATAATCAGAAAAACAGGTGCGGGGGCACTCAAATCGCAGCATTGATTTGAGAGGCTCATCGAGAGCCAAACGGAAAATGTCCATAAAATAATGTCCATCATAGAAAGCTTGTTTTATACATGAGGTGACGAAATGTATCCACAAAAACCCCTATGGGCATACCGTGCTGTTTAAGTTGGAGTAGTTGGTCAATGGGGTCCATGGTTGAGCTGGTGGGGGACATAAAGCTGCTGGATCCGGGTATGGCGAAGTTTTCTGTAACGAGGATGAAGACGGGTGGATCCAAATGCAAAGCTTTAATAGTAGAAACAATCGTGGTCGACAAGCAGGGGTCAGGCGGGAACAAACATGGAAAAACGTAGGACAAGACAAAGAAGCGTCAGTATCCGAGCGTGAAGGTCTGGGGCCGGCAGCGAGCAGAATAATCCAAGGGACAGGCGAGGGGTCAATAGGCGGGCGGAGAACAGTCACAGGAACCAGGAACAAAGAAGCTCGGCAACGGGAGGGCAACCAGGGAATAACGCTCAGAGATGACAGTAAACACTAATCAAAACTTCGCAACCAAACAGAGAACGAACCAGTCTATTTATACACAGAAAAGCAAGATGGCTGACAGGGGTGAGAGGTGAAAGGTAACAGGAAGTTCACGAGAATGGGGTTATGGGTAATGTAGTGAAAAATGGTCCATGGTGAAATGGAGGCTCCCTCTGATGGTGAAGGCACAGTTCATGACAGTTGTAGCTTTTTTGTTAGAGAGGCAGAATATTTTTGTAGCACATCTGTTACAGTGGAAACTGCATAGGAATTATGGGAGTGGTTCATAGGAATTATATGGGGGTAATATATTTGTATGTATGGACTTATATGGATAACCACTTCCAGTGTAAAATAGCAGTACACCATAGTAGTCAATATTGAGGGCCACCTGTCAAAAATTTTGATTGATGACTTCCGGTGTAACCGTTGACCTTTACCCCTTCCCCTTGCGACCTTGTGTGACCTTGAGTGTTGACCCCCAGTGACCTGTTAATGACGTCCAGATGTGAAAATAGGGATAATTTAAATTCCAACGATGAACCCCGTGACCTGTCAATGTTGTCCAGATGTGAAAATAGGGTTAATTAAAATTCCAACGATGAACTCATGACCCGTTAATGATGTGCGTGTGAGCAATATGAAGATTGATGGGTATTGATCGCTGACCTGTGACACACACACAAACACACACACACACACACGAGAGACATTCAATCATACAAGTCTTATTCTCTTTTTAAATACAATAAATAAAAATAAATGATGTGATCACACACAAACAATATAAAACAAAAGCATTTACACTAGTTTTAGGCGCTGCTAAAAATGTATACAAAAAGTTTTATACATTTTTCCAAGTAAGATTATAAACACCAAATGTTAAAATAAGTAAAAACGGGGAAAAAATATTTTAACAGGCCAAATAAGAAGGGCTATTGGGGCCCCTGACATGTCTGGACATGTCAAATGTTTTATGGAGGATTCCATAGACATAATTAAATTCATTTAATGAAGTTAATAATTTTTCGCTTTTCACAAACAAATTGTTATAAAGCAGTTTCACTGAAATTAAAGTACCTTATATTTAGAAACTTTTATGTTTTACATTATATTAATACATTTTATACAGTATCACTCTCTAAACCTACCCATAACAGTACATTTACACATTTTGCTCAGGGTAATCATTTGAAGTATTACTACACAACAAGGGAGCCACACACACACACACACACACACACACACAATGGTTTTTAATGTTTTTCTGGGACACTCCATAAGTTTAATGATTTTTACAGTAAAAACTGTACCGTCACATACATCTTTATATTTCTTAAATAAACATTTTAAATAAAGCATTGTTTAGTATGTTTGTAAATATTTTAATCATAATGACCTCAAAACCAAATTTATTTAATTATAGCAGAGTAAAACGATATAATCATAAAAATTGTGATATATACATAAGAATAAATATATAAAAGTAATTTATTTGTGTCTTAACGATGAATATAAATAAAAAAATACATATAACAATAAATATATAAATAAATATCCTAAAATCACATTTATTTGATTATAACGGTTTAAAACCATTTAATCATTAGTAAATATATAAAAAGAAATTTATATTTGTTTAAAGATGAATATAAATAAAAATAATAATAAATACAAATATAAAATAAATATAAATCATCTTACATTTTTGTGTGTGTGCAATGCATGTGTGCCTTCCAGCACCACTGTGCCGGCAAGAATCTCCATCCATGACGCCTTTGGGGCTTGCATGCTGTGATGCTTCCTCACAGAGGATAGCACAGAGGCCTTTGTTCAAAATAATGATTCATCATTGAATCTCTAGTGAGAAATATATGATGAAATATAAATCTCAAAGTGTTTGTCATGTAAGTTTATGAACACTAATGTCAAAATAAGTAAAGGAACCTTTTTATTTTAACAGGTCAAGGGATATGTGGACCCCGACCATGTTTCCATGTTTTATGGAAGCTTTCCATAGAAACAGTGAGTTTAATACTGTATCAACACCTAAATCTAGCCATCACAGTAAACTTGCTGCATTTATTTGCATTATATGTTCAAAACATAATTTCGCATAATTTATTGTTTAAGAGGTTGTTATGATCATGGAGAGAAATTGTGCTTAATACATTTGATGTACTGTATTACTGCACAACATGGGGATACATGAAATACACGTGCATACACATTTTTTTTTTGTTTGTTTTGTTTTGTTTGTTTTTGGGGGACACTCAGTAGGCGTAATGATTTTTTACAGTAAAAACTGTATATCTAGCCATCACACAAATCTTTATATATTTTAAATAAACCACTGATTAGTATGTTTGTAAGTATTTTAATTATAGTGACTGAAAAATCACATTTATGTAATTATAACAGTGTAAAACCATTTAATCATACAAATCTGTGTTTTGATAAATCATATAAACAACTATAGACAAACACACACACACACACACACACACACACACTCGCATGTTGTATAAAGGAACTTATCTATATTTTAAAGAAGATGGTAATAAATAAAATGTGTGACTATAACGCTCAATTTAAAAATAAACATGGCACTTAAACACAGATAAACAATTACTATAGTTTTAGATAACACTAAATATGACAAAAATCTCCTTACATTTTTCAAATGTAGATTATGCAATGATGTCCAAACATGGATGAATGATTTACAAAAAAATAAAAAATAAAAAAATAAATTAACATTTAGTTTAAGAAAAAACTAACAGTCCCATGTCTTTTCCATTGTGAAACTGCAGATCAGTCGGCTGCAGACCCTCACAGAGAGACTGGAGGGGTGAGGGAGGAGATACAGACCAAATGATCTGAGATGTGTAGTCTGATCTTTTTGAATGTGCAACATTTATTTCCAAACCATTCATAGAAATGGTTTGACATAGCCTCAAAGTATAATTTTATTATAGTTATTCCACTTCAAACACTTTAATTTGCTTAAAATTTTACAGAATGTTCTTTAAGTGTGTTATTTCTTCAAAGGTAATAACAAATAAGTGTGTTTTAAAATAGAACTAAACTCAGCTAAAACATGTTCAACTAGATGTATACTCTCAAACAAGTCTGATCATTAAAAGTTTATGAATTTTGCCAATACTATGTTTAAGTTTTAAGGGTTCGCAAGTCACATAGATCTATATAATTTTACTATTTTTATACAAGATTCAATCTAAATTATCACCGGATATTAATTTACCTAGTAAATGTGGGGTCAAAACATCATAAAACAAAATCATGTTGACAAATATGTTTTAATAAACAAGGAATGCCTTACTGTCCACTGCTCTCTCTCTCTCTCTCTCTCTCTCTCTCTCTCTCTCTCTCACACACACACACACACACACACACACACACACACACACAAAGACAATGACACCATTTAGAAAGGTCAACAGTCCAGGTCAGCACTAATGGCCCTGGGTGAAAATGCTAAAAGTTACTTTCCAACTTTCTCCCAAAATCAAATATTGTGCATTTTATACTGTTTAATCTAGCTTGAAAATGTTAATAAAAGGCTACCAAATGTGTCTTGACACAATGTCATTAGCCAATTCTCTATAATTTATAAGATTTACTTTTATTATTTCTACAAACGTTTAGATTTTTTTCAGTCCAATAATTATGTGGTCGATACATGATGAAACATGAATCATGCTACCAAATATGTTTTACACAATGCGTATATCCAGATGCTGTTTCTGAACCGAACAAAGAAAACATATATTATTTGATATTTTTGCAAGAGTACAATGACTTTGTGTTGAGTTGTATCAGCAGAGCTTGTTTCATCTGTTTATTACCATTTTCTTAAGTCATTATTTTTGACTCGCATATAGAATAGGTAAAGAATAAACCTTATTGTCCATGCTTTCCCCCATTTACACAACTGTAAATTCAAGAAGCCTAGTTGCACATCATTTAAGAAAGGGACCATAATGCATACATAAAACCCTCTTGATCTATTTTGACTGGTGTTTTACTCGGTCAAATGATCAGGATTATGGGTGACACTGTACACATTTTGGTTGTTGGACTGCATATGTCATTACTATGACTGTAGGTGAGGCTTTCTTTCCGAAAGCCATCAGCATTCAGTGTTTATAGAAATAAATGAAAATTTCTACTTGAGAATTTGACTAAATTTATCTTAGGGTACTTATCCGCCTCCATATCCGTACGACGAATCGTCAACACAAGGCTTGTTGTTTTACACTTACAACTGAAACATATCTCACCATTGCTCTCAAAGCTAGACATTCTGTAAAATTTGAGGTTGTTAAAGTTTCACACACTTGAAAAGGATACAGACACAAAATATAAAGAACTTTGTGCACACAAACCCCCTATGTAACTCAAGAGCCCAAATCACTAAGAAAATGACCATATGAATGTAGAAATTCCGCTAGCAATCATTTAGTTATAGGTTTTATAAACGTTGTTTTAAATTACTTTTTCCTTATGCCGCTAGATTTAGACCTCTTGTTCTGATAGCCGACGACAGTGTTTACATTTTATTTGGCGTACCAAGAACCAGTTTCTTTTATCATCTGCATAGAGTAGGCCTATGTGTACTTCTCAGCGGTCATAAGCAAAAGCAACTACCATGTGCTCAAATTGTTCTGATTTGGTAGATTGTAAGTTCAGCATGATTCTATCAATAAAAAAGACTTAATTTATATACCACATCTGACATTCTCATCAAAACACAACAAAACTCTTATGTTTCTTAGTTAGAACACTAACGCACACCTTTCACAGACACCTACAAACTACCAACAACATCCTTAAGTTTGTTTTATCATTTAGCTGTAGCTGAGACCCTGATGGAATATTTGTATGCACAGTGTTGGGAAGTTTACTTTGGAAACATAATAGATTAAAATTTACCATATTTCAAATATGTTAAGTAGTGTAACTATTATAATCACTTTAAAAAGTAATGTAACTGATCACATTTGACAAACTTTTATTATGTTTCTAAATATGTAATATTTTCAACTGTTAATGTTTTTGAAACATGTAAACCATGTAGGGTTAACATTGCAGTTAGACTCAACAACTAAGTACTGTCAGACTTTCAAAATCCTTCATCACTTGAATTACGATTATAATAATTTAATTTATAGCACAGTCACCGCAAAACCAGACTCACTTTGAGATTGTTCTGAGATTAAATACACATTTAAAACTGATACTATGTATAGCTATGACAGGAAACATTGGCATCTAACAACAGAAAATAAATATACACCATCCCAAATAGAAAATAAATCAAGCTATGGAATAAGCGTGTGTCCTAAACCCTTTGAAACATTGGTGTCTCGTATTTTAGACAAGTCACTGCATTTTATGAAAGAAATCATACATCTATATGGGGGTGTCAAATATTCAGATGTAACCTCTTTGTAATTGTTAACATTTGACTTTTTTTAAAGTCAGTTATTTGGTTTCAAGAGCACACAAATCCTAACACCTAATGCTTCACAAGATAACTTAACAATGGGGGCTCCATTACAACATACACGGCAAGTCTGTTTTAGCACATGTATACTGTATTATTCTTGAACATAATTGTTTAGTCTAAATATGTTTACATTCAAACGCTGCAGGCTTCCAGGTCGGGGAGCTACCATACCCAACATACACCTCGGACTTCAAACACAGCCGCCATGTCCCAAAATACTTGCACATGGCAGCGCTCTAAATCGGTGGACTTCTGATTATACGCACGCTTAGATACCCTATATAAAAAACTTGCATGTCCACACTTTCTGTGAAGTATATGTTCCTTCTGTGTTGTGATGTTACAAACCCTCTTTGTGATCTGTGTTAGTGATGCAAAGGCCAATTTATTTTTGCAAAATGATTCATTTGGGCAATTTGGCTCAATGATGAACATCGCAGTGATGTCGGTATACATTTCTTTTCTAACAACTCGGGGTCATTTTATATCAGCGAGACGTTTAAATAAAGTTAACTGTGTGAACAAATATTGGTGGTTATTGTCTTTTGTTCATTTAAGTTGTGTCAATGATGTTTGTGGTTGCAGTTTCATGTGCCATTCCTTCATTGTCTGTTTAGCTTAAATATTAGTTTTATATACCCTAACAACGCATCAGACTGATCCCTGCTAAGTACAGAGTACTCCTAAAATTGCTAGGTATCTTTATCCATGCTACTACGCTTGACCTCGTCATACCATTGTGCGATAGAAACCGCAAACTTTTTTCATAGCGTTACACTTTGAAACCAGAACAATTAAATAAGTTTCCATGACTCGGATTGCTCTTTCTGTTTACTGAATTTGTTTACCGCAGTTTCACCATCCTTATCTTATTTTCCCACCTAAGTGCCTTAGTGCCTTAGTGCTGCGTTTGACACTATAGACCATGACATACTAATGGATCGACTACAAAACTATGCAGGTATTCAAGGGCAGGCTTTAAGATGGTTTAGATCCTACCTGTCTGATCGCTACCACTTTGTTTACTTAAACGGGGAGTCTTCTCAATTATCACCAGTAAAGTATGGAGTGCCACAAGGATCTGTCCTAGGTCCTCTGCTTTTCTCAATATACATGTTGCCCCTTGGCAATATTATTAGGAATTATGGAATTAGTTTCCATTGTTATGCTGATGATACTCAACTATATATCTCAACAAGACCAGATGAAACTTCTAAATTATCAAAGTTAACAGAGTGTGTTAAAAATGTAAAAGACTGGATGACCAATAATTTTCTCCTATTAAATTCAGATAAGACAGAGATATTACTTATCGGACCAAAAATTAATACACAAAATCTCTTGGATTACAATTTGCAACTAGATGGATGTACTGCTGCTTCCTCTACAGTCAAAAGTCTGGGTGTTATATTAGACAGCAACTTGTCTTTTGAAAATCATATTTCCCATGTTACAAAAACAGCATTCTTCCATCTTAGAAACATTGCCAAGCTGCGAAACATGTTACCTGTTTCTGATGCAGAAAAGTTAGTTCATGCATTTATGACCTCTAGGCTGGACTATTGTAATGCACTGCTAGGTGGTTGTCCTGCATCTTCAATAAACAAGCTGCAGTTAGTCCAAAATGCAGCTGCTAGAGTCCTTACCAGGTCAAGAAAATATGACCATATTACCCCAATTTTAAAGTCTCTGCACTGGCTTCCTATTAGGTTCCGTATCAACTATAAAATACTACTTCTTACCTATAAGGCCCTAAATGGTTCAGCTCCTGCGTACCTAACTAGTCTTCTACCTCGCTACAATCCATCGCGCTCCCTAAGGTCGCAAAACTCAGGACTCTTGGTAGTACCTAGAATAGCAAAGTCCACTAAAGGAGGTAGAGCTTTTTCACATTTGGCTCCCAAACTCTGGAATAGCCTTCCTGATAATGTTCGGGGTTCAGACACACTCTCTCTGTTTAAATCTAGATTAAAGACACATCTTTTTAGCCAAGCATTCACATAACGCATCTCATAATCTTTTACTGCTGTTATATCTGATCAATTGCACATTATGAATCCTTAGCTTTGGTTGAACAAATCCTTTTGCTTGGTTTGAACAGCAGCTACGCTAATTATGTTCCTATTGTTCTCTGTTTCTGCCACGGGATTGACATCCCGTGGTAACTAGGAATAACACAAGCTACAGTCTGGATCAGGAGCACCGAAGAAGAGATGATGATGCCAACCCCTTGGAGGACTTTAGATGATATCAGCCCTGAAACACCATACATCACTACCGAATTTTACTACAGTGATTTGATTGCAACATATAATCATTAATGTTAACATTATACAAATTGTACAAACTTTAATTATTGTACAAATTCTAATTTAACAAACGTTATTGTACAAACTTTAATTACTGTACAAACTTTAATTTAACAAACTTTAATTATTGTACAAACTTTTAATTTGCTGTTAAGCTGCTTTGAAACGATTTGTTTCGTGAAAAGCGCTATACAAATAAACTTGACTTGACTTGACTTGACTTAATTTTAATTGTTAGGCCAATATACGTCAATATTTCTGTAAATTTGGTTGATTTAACAAGATATTTTTATGTTATCTTAGATTTTATATACACGGCGGTAACATTTTAAATCGTGCAAGATTGTTTCTTCATTATTGTTTCTTAATCATTTTTATCTGCGCACATACGCTCTATTCTGTTTTTATTTTTATTCAATTGATTTCAAAACAGTGTACATGCTATGCATAGCTTCAAAAACAACCAGTGATAATTTGAGAGATAATATCTCGCTGAACATGTTTATGACTGTTGGCGGCGTTACGTCCTTGGTTGTTTGACACACCCACTTTCAGAATTTGGTATTTAAATATGGTTTAGGGACACTCGGTTTTACACAGGCGATATTTCTACATTGTTACAATGGCCTCCGATGCTGCAGTCACTCCTGAAACAAGAGCGATATCTGTAACACAGCCAAGAAGTTCTGTTAAAAAGGATGAAGATAAGCACCGGGAAAGACATGGTCTGACAAAGATTCTCAATGAAGATGAAAATTTTGTGAAACAAGATTTCTCAGTGTCTGAATATCGTGTGGGAATATTCGTGTTTGATAAGAAGCAGAAAACTGTGAAACTGTACGTTTTGAATGATTACGAGGAATATACGAGATATACATCCGAATGTAACTAACTGCTTTTGACCGCCATAGACTGGACATACTTTTACAATCAAATTTGGGGAGAATTAAATTTTGGAAAAATCAGGTACATTTATCTGTGCGATGCTGTCACAGCTGGTATGCGGTACCATGCAGCAACGAGGCCGGAATACATATCCATATCAGCCTGTTGGAACAAAACGCATCATAACCAAAATTATCTCATGCAGGCCAATAAACGTCAGGAGGAGTCTGAAACAAACTTTTTGTCTCAAAGCAGTGACGAGTCTGACTCTTATGAGTTAAGCCATTGTGTTTTCAGTATAACAAACCTGAACAACCCCTTGCACCACACGACGGGTTGAGGGATGGGGGCCAACCGGTCAAACCAACACCGGCTTGCCTGATAAACTCAGCAGTAATCGCGAGCAACTTTTCCGGAGCTGTGAACAATTCCTGGGTTTGACAGGGCAGACGATTTTGACAATGTAGAAGATTTTCTTTGCTGGCTAGACCTCTGTTTGTAACAGCAATTGCATCATTTGCTTCACTATTTCAATGTATGAATGTATATTTAACAATATATTGATAAAAATAAAAGGTTGTCTCACTCGTTACTCTTTTCTCTGAGTACAATTTTTTAATTTGAATGATTTTGGATACGCTTTTATCCTAAATGACTTACAAATGAGTAATTTTACAAATACATTTTTTATCAATTTAATAAAAATAAAAACAGAATAGAGCGTACGTGCGTAGATAAAAATGATTAAGAAACAATAATGAAGAGACGATCTTGCACGATTTAAAATGTTACCGCCGTGTATATAAAATCTAAGATAACATAAAAATGTCTCGAATGAAGACAGAGTTTTAAAAAGCAATATCTTATTAAATCAACCAAATTTACAGAAATATTGACGTATATTGGCCTAACAATTAAAATTAGGTGGGAAAATAAGATAAGGATGGTGAAACTGCGGTAAACAAATTCAGTGAACAGAAAGAGCAAACCGAGTCATGGAAACTTGTTATTTAATTGTTCTGGTTTCAAAGTGTAACGCTATGAAAAAAGTTTGCGGTTTCTATCGCACAATGGTATGACGAGGTCAAGCGTAATAGCATGGATAAAGATACCTAGCAATTTTAGGAGTACTCTGTACTTAGCAGGGATCAGTCTGATGCGTTGTTAGGGTATATTATAAATATTCGTACTCTTATATTCATTTCAATGTTTTAATGAACCCTGTTACATAATTTGTCTTAGTAACATTCGATGGAATATTTTATTGAAAGTTGACTCTGTGGATTATTGGAGTAATGCTCTCGTCTGTCACATTTAATTTTTCCCCGCTGACATGCACCTACCTGAAATTTACCCAAAATCAGTAACTGTTCCGTAATTATGTAAAAATACATATAAACTTCATGCCTGATGCTTTTGTAACAGCCTAAAACTAATATTTAAGCTAAACAGACAATGAAGGAATGGCGCATGAAACTGCAACCACAAACATCATTGACACAACTTAAATGAACAAAAGACAATAACACCAATATTTGTTCACACAGTTAACTTTATTTAAACGTCTCGCTGATATAAAATGACCCCGAGTTGTTAGAAAAGAAATGTATACCGACATCACTGCGATGTTCATTATTGAGTCGAATTGCCCAAATGAATTATTTTGCAAAAATAAATTGGCCTTTGCATCACTAACACAGATCACAAAGAGGGTTTGTAACATCACAACACGGAAGGAACATATACTTCACAGAAAGTGTGGACATGCGAGTTTTTTATATAGGGTATCTAAGCGTGCGTATAATCAGAAGTCCACCGATTTAGAGCGCTGCCATGTGCAAGTATTTTGGGACATGGCGGCTGTGTTTGAAGTCCGAGGTGTATGTTGGGTATGGTAGCTCCCCGACCTGGAAGCCTGCAGCGTTTGAATGTAAACATATTTAGACTAAACAATTATGTTCAAGAATAATACAGTATACATGTGCTAAAACAGACTTGCTGTGTATGTTGTAATGGAGCCCCCATTGTTAAGTTATCTTGTGAAGCATTAGGTGTTAGGATTTGTGTGCTCTTGAAACCAAATAACTGACTTTAAAAAAAGTCAAATGTTAACAATTACAAAGAGGTTACATCTGAATATTTGTTCACACCCCCATATAGATGTATGATTTCTTTCATAAAATGCAGTGACTTGTCTAAAATACGAGACACCAATGTTTCAAAGGGTTTAGGACACACGCTTATTCCATAGCTTGATTTATTTTCTATTTGGGATGGTGTATATTTATTTTCTGTTGTTAGATGCCAATGTTTCCTGTCATAGCTATACATAGACAGTATCAGTTTTAAATGTGTATTTAATCTCAGAACAATCTCAAAGTGAGTCTGGTTTTTGCGGTGACTGTGCTATAAATTAAATTATTATAATCGTAATTCAAGTGATGAAGGATTTTGAAAGTCTGACAGTACTTAGTTGTTGAGTCTAACTGCAGTGTTAACCCTACATGGTTTACATGTTTCAAAAACATTAACAGTTGAAAATATTACATATTTAGAAACATAATAAAAGTTTGTCGAATGTGATCAGTTACATTACTTTTTAAAGTGATTATAATAGTTACACTACTTAACATATTTGAAATATGGTAAATTTTAATCTATTATGTTTCCAAAGTAAACTTCCCAACACTGTGCGTACAAATATTCCATCAGGGTCTCTGCTACAGCTAAATGATAAAACAAACTTAAGGATGTTGTTGGTAGTTTGTAGGTGTCTGTGAAAGGTGTGCGTTAGTGTTCTAACTAAGAAACATAAGAGTTTTGTTGTGTTTTGATGAGAATGTCAGATGTGGTATATAAATTAAGTCTTTTTTATTGATAGAATCATGCTGAACTTACAATCTACCAAATCAGAACAATTTGAGCACATGGTAGTTGCTTTTGCTTATGACCGCTGAGAAGTACACATAGGCCTACTCTATGCAGATGATAAAAGAAACGGGTTCTTGGTACGCCGAATAAAATGTGAACACTGTCGTCGGCTATCAGAACAAGAGGTCTAAATCTAGCGGCATAAGGAAAAAGTAATTTAAAACAACGTTTATAATACCTATAACTAAATGATTGCTAGCGGAATTTCTACATTCATATGGTCATTTTCTTAGTGATTTGGGCTCTTGAGTTACATAGGGGGTTTGTGTGCACAAAGTTCTTTATATTTTGTGTCTGTATCCTTTTCAAGTGTGTGAAACTTTAACAACCTTAAACTTTACAGAATGTCTAGCTTTGAGAGCAATGGTGAGATATGTTTCAGTTGTAAGTGTAAAACAACAAGCCTTGTGTTGACGATTCGTCGTACGGATATGGAGGCGGATAAGTACCCTAAAAGAAATTTAGTCAAATTCTCAAGTAGAAATTTTCATTTATTTCTATAAACACTGAATGCTGATGGCTTTCGGAAAGAAAGCCTCACCTACAGTCATAGTAATGACATATGCAGTCCAACAACCAAAATGTGTACAGTGTCACCCATAATCCTGATCATTTGACCGAGTAAAACACCAGTCAAAATAGATCAAGAGGGTTTTATGTATGCATTATGGTCCCTTTCTTAAATGATGTGCAACTAGGCTTCTTAAATTTACAGTTGTGTAAAAGGGGGAAAGCATGGACAATAAGGTTTATTCTTTACCTATTCTATATGCGAGTCAAAAATAATGACTTAAGAAAATGGTAATAAACAGATGAAACAAGCTCAGCTGATACAACTCAACACAAAGCCATTGTACTCTTGCAAAAATATCAAATAAAATATGTTTTCTTTGTTCGGTTCAGAAACAGCATCTGGATATACGCATTGTGTAAAACATATTTGGTAGCATGATTCATGTTTCATCATGTATCGACCACATAATTATTGGACTGAAAAAAATCTAAACGTTTGTAGAAATAATAAAAGTAAATCTTATAAATTATAGAGAATTGGCTAATGACATTGTGTCAAGACACATTTGGTAGCCTTTTATTAACATTTTCAAGCTAGATTAAACAGTATAAAATGCACAATATTTGATTTTGGGAGAAAGTTGGAAACTAACTTTTAGCATTTTCACCCAGGGCCATTAGAGCTGACCTGGGCTGTTGACCTTTCTAAATGGTGTCATTGTCTTTGTGTGTGTGTGTGTGTGTGTGTGTGTGAGAGAGAGAGAGAGAGAGAGAGAGAGAGAGAGAGGGAGAGCAGTGAACAGTAAGGCATTCCTTGTTTATTAAAACATATTTGTCAACATGATTATTTTGTTTTATGATGTTTTGACCCCACATTTACTAGGTAAATTAATATCCGGTGACAATTTAGATTGAATCTTGTATAAAAATAGTAAAATTATCCATGTCCCATCTATGTGACTTGTGAACCCTTAAAACTTAAACATAGTATTGGCAAAATTCATAAACTTTTAATGATCAGACTTGTTTGAGAGTATACATCTAGTTGAACATGTTTTAGCTGAGTTTAGTTCTATTTTAAAACACACTTATTTGTTATTACCTTTGAAGAAATAACACACTTAAAGAACATTCTGTAAATTTTTAAGCAAATTAAAGTGTTTGAAGTGGAATAACTATAATAAAATTATACTTTGAGGCTATGTCAAACCATTTCTATGAATGGTTTGGAAATAAATGCTGCACATTCAAAAAGATCAGACTACACATCTCAGATCATTTGGTCTGTATCTCCTCCCTCACCCCTCCAGTCTCTCTGTGAGGGTCTGCAGCCGACTGATCTGCAGTTTCACAATGGACAAGACATGGGACTGTTAGTTTTTTCTTAAACTAAATGTTAATTTATTTTTTATTTTTTTGTAAATCATTCATCCATGTTTGGACATCATTGCATAATCTACATTTGAAAAATGTAAGGAGATTTGTGTCATATTTAGTGTTATCTAAAACTATAGTAATTGTTTATCTGTGTTTAAGTGCCATGTTTATTTTTAAATTGAGCGTTATAGTCACACATTTTATTTATTACCATCTTCTTTAAAATATAGATAAGTTCCTTTATACAACATGTGAGTGTGTGTGTGTGTGTGTGTTTGTCTATAGTTGTTTATATGATTTATCAAAACACAGATTTGTATGATTAAATAGTTTTACACTGTTATAATTACATAAATGTGATTTTTGAGTCACTATAATTAAAATACTTACAAACATAATAAACAATGGTTTATTTAAAATATTTATTTAAAATATATAAAGATTTGTGTGATGGCTAGATATACAGTTTTTACTGTAAAAAATCATTACGCCTACTGAGTGTCCCCCAAAAACAAACAAACAAACAAAAAAAAACAATGTGTATGCACGTGTGTTTCATGTATCCCCATGTTGTGCAGTAATACAGTACATCAAATGTATTAAGCACAATTTCTCTCCATGATCATAACAACCTTTTAAACAATAAATTATGTGAAATTATGTTTTGAAAATATAATACAAATAAATGCAGCAAGTTTACTGTTATGGGTAGATTTAGGTGTTGATACAGTATTAAAATCACTGTTTCTATGGAAAGCTTCCATAAAACATGGAAACATGGTCGGGGTCCACATATCCCTTGACCTGTTAAAATAAAAAGGTTCCTTTACTTATTTTGACATTAGTGTTTATAAACTTACATGACAAACACTTTGAGATTTATATTTCATCATATATTTCTCACTAGAGATTCAATGATGAATCATTATTTTGAACAAAGGCCTCTGTGCTATCCTCTGTGAGGAAGCATCACAGCATGCAAGCCCCAAAGGCGTCATGGATGGAGATTCTTGCCGGCACAGTGGCGCTGGAAGGCACACATGCATTGCACACACACAAAAATGTAAGATGATTTATATTTATTTTATATTTGTATTTATTATTATTTTTATTTATATTCATCTTTAAACAAATATAAATTTCTTTTTATATATTTACTTATGATTAAATGGTTTTAAACCGTTATAATAAAATAAATGTGATTTTAGTATATTTATTTATATATTTATTGTTATATGTATTTTTTTTATTTATATTCATCATTAAGACACAAATAAATTACTTTTATATATTTATTCTTATGTATATATCACAATTTTTATGATTATATAGTTTTACTCTGCTATAATTAAATAAATTTGGTTTTGAGGTCATTATGATTAAAATATTTACAAACATACTAAACAATGCTTTATTTAAAATGTTTATTTAAGATATATAAAGATGTATGTGACGGTACAGTTTTTACTGTAAAAATCATTAAACTTATGGAGTGTCCCCAGAAAAACATTAAAAACCATTGTGTGTGTGTGTGTGTGTGTGTGTGTGTGGCTCCCTTGTTGTGTAGTAATACTTCAAATGATTACCCTGAGCAAAATGTGTAAATGTACTGTTATGGATAGGTTTAGAGAGTGATACTGTATAAAATGTATTAATATAATGTAAAACATAAAAGTTTCTAAATATAAGGTACTTTAATTTCATTGAAACTTAATTAAACTTAATTTAACTTAACAAGCACTTAAATGTCAGGCATGATTTACTTGTTTCACTTGTTGAACAGAATTCAGAAAAAAAATGACACAAAGTCTGTTCATATCTGTAGATCAGGGTGCTCAATAATGTGTCTTTACCTTCATTATGTATGTTTAGATCATACTGTGTTAAATAAAATACAACTAATCTAAAACTCCATTCTCTGAATCTTCTCACATTGTTTCTTACCTGACAGTCACAGTCTCATTGATGGGCCATTAAGGGAGGGCTTTGTGTGTGTCAGGTGTGAATCACTAAATATTCATGACCATTGTCAATCTCTTGCATATTGTCTTTCCATCACAAAACATGTTTTGGTAAATTTACATCAATATATTGTTTTCTTTGAATGAGTGAATGAGATGATTTTCACATCATTGTATAGAAAAAACTCTAGCCTACCACATCCAGTTATCAAAAGCCTTGTGAATAAATATTCTGTCTGTGTTTCATTGCTGTTTTTAAGTGACTTTGATTTTTTAGTTTTTTACAAACCACGCATAAACGTTGTTTTCTCAGAAACACAAACATGTACATTCATGTTGCTTGCATATTACTGTAGCTCAGTTTGTGCTGATTACAATGTAATCTGACTTTAGCCATGAATATGTTTTTAAGATACTGAAAAATGCACAAATGTCAGGGCATGTCAAAACTTCTTCAGGGCCTAAAAACACCCTCAGACCCCAGAGGGTTAAATGAATTTAATTATGTCTATGGAATCCTCCATAAAACATTTGACATGTCCAGACATGTCAGGGGCCCCAATTGCCCTTCTTATTTGGCCTGTTAAAATATTTTTTCCCCCTTTTTTACTTATTTTAACATTTGGTGTTTATAATCTTACTTGAAAAAATGTATAAAACTTTTTGTATACATTTTTAGCAGCGCCTAAAACTAGTGTAAATGCTTTTGTTTTATATTGTTTGTGTGTGATCACATCATTTATTTTTATTTATTGTATTTAAAAAGAGAATAAGACTTGTATGATTGAATGTCTCTCGTGTGTGTGTGTGTGTGTGTGTGTGTGTGTTTGTGTGCGTGTCTGTGAGAGAGAGAGAGAGAGCATAACACAGCATGCAATGGAATCGTGCTGATCATGTGGATGTCAGAAAGCCCCGGATGTGAGAGTTCAAAACAGACCATAAAAGTTCAAAAAACTATCCTCATGACTTCATTTATCACAGGTCAGTGACCCATCAATCTTCATATTGCTCACACGCACATCATTAACGGGTCACGAGTTTATCGTTGGAATTTTAATTAACCCTATTTTCACATCTGGACAACATTGACAGGTCACGGGTTCATCGTTGGAATTTAAATTATCCCTATTTTCACATCTGGACGTCATTAACAGGTCACCGGGGGTCAGCACTCAAGGTCACACAAGGTCACGAGGGGGAGGGGTAAAGGTCAAAGGTTACACCGGAAGTCATCAATCAAAAATTTTGACAGGTGGTCCTCCATATTGACTACTCACCATCGATTAACCTATGGCTGCATGATTTGGGGGAAAATATAATTGCAATTTTTTAGTATTTTTTTGTGTTGTCTCCCCAATAATAATAATAATCTTGTTTTCTGTTAAGTTGCTGTGGATGCAGAAATTGGAGGAAGTACTGTGGATGAAGCCACAAGAATGATGCCCTTTCTTTTGGACCACGGTTGCACCCTTTATCAAGAGAGTTCTACTGTGTTTGCCAGCATGGAAAGAGAGAGTTTTGGGGCTCAAACTACTTGAGGTTGTATAAGGTATGTTTAATTCCCGTTTTATTATTTATAGCATTCATGTGTAAACAGGTTTATAATACATAATGGAATTTAAACTTTATTAAAAACAAGTACACTAATACAGGTGAAGTGATACTAAAATAAGAACAAATGAAGACATCAGATGCAAAATCCATCTGAAGTTTTCTTCTAAAATAAATTTTATCATGCCCTTATGTTCAGTTATTTCACTGTAATGGCAATGAAAAGGCAATGAAAATCCTATATTTGCCTGATAAAATGTATAATGTTTTAAAAGACAATTCCAGATAGACAGAGTTTGACATTTTGATTAAATGAGAATTTAATTTTTCTGTGAACTATGCCTTTAAATGTTGCACTGTGCCCTTGTTTACCCAGAAATCATTTAAGACATAATATTGTACCCCATACTATGTTTATATTTCCTGAATATATGCAAAAATGATGATGGCTGCATATTTATTGCAAGGACAAAAATGTGGAATTTAATCTAACTTTTATGCTCTTTATGTGTTTTACAGGAAGCTTGAAGAAAATTCACTTACAAAATAAATTGCCCTTAAGAGGCAGAAAAGTCAGTGTCAAAGTGAATAATCTGTGACTGGGCAGGGAAACCATTCTGTGAGGTCACAGTGGAGAGCAGATGGGTAGGTTTTAAGATATTCTTGATTATTAAATGGAAATACAATCTTAAGTAGGACTGCTCAATTAATCGAAGTGAAATCGAAATCACGATTAATCAAAGGCTGCGATTGTCATGTGTATCTTTTAGTAAAGCAAGGTTTACTAAATGATTTCTTTCGATTTTATGATCGCCCGATTAAATAGTTTGCGATAATGAACACGATTAAGCGTATCTTTCTGTGAAGTAGGGCTCTGTGTAGTACATGCCACTCCACCTGAACACAGGTGCTGGATATTTACTAGTGATTATGCAACCGGCTTCACTGACAAAATGTGCATTATGATTGCCTTTGATTAATTGAGCAGCCCTAATCTTAAAACAAGAGTCATTTGTTTTAACCCTTTAAGACCTAAGGGTAAAATAGGTAATTTTCTCATATTTTGTTTATTTGACTGTACAATTTTAACAGAATGTGCTATTTTCAAGTGCAAGGTGTCCTTTTTTTTAGAAAACAAATGGCTTTCTAAAAAAAGTACAGTTATTGACCATTAATTTTGTCTGCTGAATTTGTAGACACAATTTAATATACAAAAATAAAAAAAGGAATATATTTTCTGATTTTTATTTTGAAAAAAAAAAAAGACAAAAATCATGATCGAAATAATTCAACACTTCTTACTTCAAAATTCAACTATATTACATATATACAAGTATTTTTTGTGACACTGGGTTGCACAGTTTTCATTCAGGAGGCTTTTTTGTTTATACACGCACACATTTACACGTGCGAACGCATGCATACTCCCATATATTTACACGCACGGACTCATTATGCCGATGCACAAACCACATGCGAAAAAGAAAAACTCAGCCTGCTCCCAAGTCTCATCAAAAATCATCCCAATCGCCTCTTGTGTTGTTTACTCTTCCTTCACCATGTTTTCGTTTGTTTAGTTTATTGATTTATGCAATCCAATTCTCCGCGCTCCCCTATCTCTCCATTCAAATTCATCCTTCCCGCTCTGCCGGCAATCTGCCAGTTTTGCCTGACGGAGCGCAAGAAATTACCATAATAAGCTGTACATTGCCGAAAAGCCCAGGATGTTCGCTGTCAGGAGCAGTTTGAATTATGTTGATAGTGCAAACAGTTGAAGAGTTATGGTCACATGAATACAGCTTGGTTTAATGTGTCGGCGCCGACACGTTCGGTTTTAAATGGTTAACTGAAAAAGTGGCACAATGGTTGATTACTTGTTGTCTTTTTTTAAAGGATCACTGAGAATGTGAGGACAGAGAAGTGAGGAGTGTTGAAGATTTCTCCTTTTCCCACTTTGAAGAATCACTCGATACTCTCAGGTTTTGATGCCAAAAATAGACTTTATTGCTGGTACAATAAGCTGAGTTGTCTATAGAGAACTGATTTCTGTTCAGTCTGGTTTATATAGGGGTCTTCTCACGCATATGTCAACTCGAGTTATAAGGGGACCCTCGAAGTTACAATTATAATTTGAACCATATGTTGGTGGGCCTTTATCAAAACATGAGACCTAGCCTGGCCAGTAGGTCTCTAGAGACGAGTTAGCCAGACCCCTTACAAAAACATACAATATCATGCCCGCACACACAGTAACCGAGGAATAGAACTTATAATGGCCAAATGATACATAATTCCTTTATATTTATAATGGTAAAATAATTAATACATGATTCCTTCTTTTTATAGTCAGTAAAATCCTCTTCATATTCCCCCTTTCTCCGCAGTGCTGTTTCATGATTCAGTCCTCTCAGCCAATACTACCTAGGGACTGAAATACAGTCACTATGTTTCATTACCATAAGACTAAATCATGCCACGGCACTTCGGAAGAGTGTCAGGGCCAAACATCTCCCCTCCTGTTCAATTAATTAGCTTAGCTAGAAAGGAGTAAAAGACCCTGACCTCTTAGGTTATTTCCCTCTTCAGTATAAAAAGTTACAAAAATGTTAAAGCATGTGCGTGCAATAGTTCAGCCTTGCCTGTGGTTGTCACAGTTATGTAGAATATAGCCATATATTCACCATTTCTATTTGTAACTCTTTGAGTTTGGTCATGGCTTTTGTAAATGTTCCCTCGGGGCTGTATTATTAGGGATATATGTACAGCATTGGTCTCCGAAAAAGACACACACACCTCCTCGTTCTGCCAGAAGGAAATTCAGAGCAAGCCTATTTTGCCATGTCATCTTGCTGGTTGCATCTAGTTGTTCTCCTAAAGAAGTTAAAGCTTCACTGGTAAAATTAATGAATCTTTGTTGATTGTAGTATATATAATTTATCCATTCTGTATTTTTATTTTGTGAAATCCAAATAATTATTGATTCAAAACCTGATTTAATTTCATCTCGGGCTTTGAATTGATGTGGCACTCCCCTTGGTTGACCTATTGAATCTATAAACACATTAGGATCTGGTACATAACTTCTTTTAGTCCTGTGATTGATTGTTTTATTCTCTCTCAATGGGGACTCTGAATCCCCCTCTATAATATGGAGTTCTTGTATTAATCGTACCCTAGTACATTTTCTATTCCATCCTAGGGGTAAGGAAGGTAAAAGTTTCCTTTTTCCACAAATCCAGAAATGGTCAGCTAATGCTATGGTTTAATACTTATAATTGTCTGTCTGGGGTTAATGTTATGTTCTGACTTTTGCAAGTTTCGCCTGGTCTTATATTTTCTCCTTTCCTTGTACCTGCCGCCCGGAGGGGCAGGATGTCCCTAGAATCATCAACATCTCGAAATATCATAGTATCTAAATTCCATGTGATACTGCATTTTCCTTTGAAATGTCCTACACTGATAATCCCTGTGGGTTTGACAAAGCATTCATATTCTTTACTATAGTCTATGTTATACCATAGTGGAATTTCTACTTGGTCCATTTGTGTTTTCAAACCTTGAGTTATACCCAAGTTTCCACATTTAGCTCTTAATCGTTATATATGCCGATAGAACGGTTTATGCTTAGAATTGCTGAGGGCACCCAAACATTCGGCTGGGCAAAAAGGTCTTAATTCTTTTTCCAAATAGCAAAAGTCTCTGAATTCAGCGCATTGTTCATAGCTGAATGGATTTGGGACTACTACTATTTGGCTCAAGGGTGTTTTAGCACAGAATAAGCAGTCTTCCTTTTTTAGCTCTGTTGAAGTGAAGGTAGCCCATTCATACCATTGATTGCTTTGTGCAATTTCCCATAGTTCATCTAGTTTGGTATTGCTATCATACATGTTGTCACTCTCCTCTGTATTCCTACATTGCTTCCCATATCCTCCTGGTTCAATTGTACCTGGGACTGAGTTGTTAGTGGGTTTTACTGAGGGCTGAAAAGTTGATGGCAGGGAAGTATGGTTGATCGTCTGAGTTGTGGCATCCGGAGTCTGGGTTGTGGTATCCGGAGTCGTGGTGTTGGTGGTAGCTTGAACTTGTGACCAGCATATGATGAGCAGGCATATTATCAGGGTGATTATTTTCATTGTTCTGTCCTGCCCCTTCATCGTTTCCAATTCTCTGGCTTTCTTGCTCTGTCGTTTCTTGTCTGTTGTCTCCTGCTGTCCTTGTTTTTTCTTTAGGAACTCTGGTGCAGTGGTTGAGATGATACCAGGTGTTGCTCCCTTCCACTTGGACTGCCGTTGAAGTAACTGCGGTCACTTTGTAGGGTCCTTCCCTTCTTGGTTCATTCCATTTCCTCCTGAACACCCTCAGATAGACTTGATCCCCTGGTGCAATTGGGCAGGTGGTTTCTGTCTCTGCACACCGCTTTTTTCTTTTTTCCTGCACACAAATCGCTTTATGGTTAGCAGTTAGTTGTTTCATGTATGATCTTAATTCCATTTGAAATTGTTCTAAAGGGGGTCCCTTATACTGATGCTGCTGTAGGGTACCGGCATAGGTCGACGAGTAAGCATTGCATGCGGTGTTAAATCACCAAGTGTTTGAAAGGTCCTTCAGGTATGGGTATGTGACCTATAGGTGTGGTTATTCCCTTTCTGACATTATACTTAGCACAAATCTCACATGTAGACAAAAATTCCTCTACTGTTGCGTACAAGTATGGAGACCAATACCCTTGTTGTTTAATCTATCTTATTACTTCCCCCTTTGCACAATGGTCAAAACCATGTGCATCTAGAATAAGGATGTTTAAAAGTGAGGTTGGTGCAACAATATGTCCTTCATGTGAATGCCAAATGTTTTGGGAATCTTTGGTAGCCCCTCTTTGATGCCACATAGTTTGTTCATATGGGCCTGCTTGGTCTTGGATTCGAATAATGTCGTCAATGCTTGGGTGAGGTTCAATAATTACTTCTGGAGTCAATATAGCTACCTGACATCCTGAGGCCTTTTTAGCTTCTGAATCTGCTATGTTGTTACCTTTAATGACAAAGTCATTTCCTTTCTTGTGGGCTTGACATTTGATGATTGCTAATCGTTTTGGTAGCATCATAGCAGAAATTAATTGAACTATCTGTTCTGCATGTTGAATGGGGTTCCATCACTCTTTTTAAAGCCTCTTTGTTTCCATACTGCTCCAAAGAGATGACACACCCCATGTGAGTATGCAGAATCTGTAAAGATATTCACCGTCTGTCCCTTTGCTAATTGACATGCAGCGGTAAGGGCTTTTAATTCTGCTAGCACGGGGCAGCCATGGCCTAATGGTTAGGGAGTCGGACTTGTGAATGAAAGGTTGCAGGTTTGAGTCCCAGGTCCGGCAGGGATTGTCGGTGGGGAGAGTGATTAATCAGCGCTCTCTCCACCCTCAATACCACGACTGAGGTGAGACCCTTGAGCAAGGCACCGAACCCCCAAACTGCTCCCCGGGCGCCGCAGCGATAGCAATATGGCTGCCCACTGCTCCGGGTGTATGTTCACGGTGTGTTTGTGTGTGTGTTCACTACTGTGTGTGTGCACTTGGATGGGTTAAATGCAGAGCACAAATTCCGAGTATGGGTCACCATACTTGGCCACACGTCACGTCACGTCACTTCACTCACTTCACTTAGTTGAGCAGAACAAGGCTGTGTGCAGTGTTGAGATATTACAGGCACAAAAGTGTTTTCAGTTTTTCTTACTACGGCATATCCAGTATGGATTCCCAAGTGATCTCTAAAACTGGATCCGTCTACAAAGTAAGAGACTTCTGCTTCAGGAATTGGGGTAGACTCAAGGTCGGGTCGCAATCTAGTGAATGCTAAAGAATTAGCTACACAATCATGTGGTTTACCCTCATACTCCAAAGGAATTAATTCTGCCGGATTGACAGTATTGCACCGTTTAATAGTGACATCAGGATACGTCAGTAATGTTTGGTATGCTAAAGTACGGGCAGGAGTCAGAACAAATTTTCCTTGTTCAATTAGCTCTGCAGTTTTATGATGTGTGTAAATAATAACAGAGTATCCCATCATTATCCTAGACGCTTTTTCATATGCTTGATTTACGGCTGCTACACCTTGTTGATAGCAAGGTGAGTCTCCTTGTGCTACATTTTCTAGTTTAGTACTATAGTAGGCTATTGGCTGTTTTTTCCTACCACTGCAAGTCTCCTGCATTAGCACAGCTGTTGCATATCCATCAGCTCTGTTAGCTACATACAAGTGAAATGGTTTGGAGTAGTCAGGTGTATTTAAGGCAGGTGCCTTTTGTAGCTCTTTTTTGATTGACTCAAAAGCTATTAGGGCATCTGCATGCCATGTTAATGAGGCATTTAAGTTATGTAGTCCTGCTTGTTTCATAAGGTCTCTCAGTGAAGCTGTTTTAACACCATAATCTTCAATCCAATCACTACTGAAGCCAGTCATTCCTAAAAAGGTCATCATCTGGCCTACTGTTTGAGGAAGCAGTGTTTTACTTATGCCTTCTAAGTGTGTTGGTGCTATGGCCTTTGTGCCATATGAAATTAATCACCCTAAGTATTCAACCTGTGGCAGACAATATTGCAATTTGGGTTTGGATAACTTGTGACCTCCTTGGGCAAGCTTGGTGAGAACTTTAATGGAATCTCTATGACATTGTTCTCGTGTCATAGCACAAATTAAAAGGTCATCCATATACTGTAGCAGAGTGCCATCTATTGAGAGGTCTTCCAAATCAGTTTTTAGCACCTTAGCAAACGGCAGTAAGAATATTGTTTACCAGCGTATGTAAACGCAAACAAGTGTCTACTTTCCTCTGCCACGGGAATGCTGAAAAAAGCAGAACAAAGATCAATTACGGTAAAGTATTTGGCATCGGGAGGGATGTTGGTCAGTAGTGTGTGTGGGTTAGGAACATCAGCTGGCCAATCTTCCACTATATCATTGATTGCTCTCAAATCATGTACTAGACGCCATTTAGCCTTGTTTGCTTTACATATAGGATAAATGGGAGTGTTGCAATAACTATTAGTTTCTATTAACACTCCACATTTGACAAGTCCTTCCTTCAAAGGAAAACCTATTAAAGAAGAACCACACAAGATTTTGATGTAGTTTTGGTCTGCAGAATGAAAAATCAATGGATTTATTGTAGACTTCCATTCACTTTGTGCAGCTTTTCATCATTGGCCCTAAATCTTTTGTTCTCCAATTTTTCCCTACATATAAAGATATGTGTGGAACAGAATCCCTTACATTGAACCATCTTTTTGTGAACTCACTTTCTGCTATTCTCATAGCTGCTCCCTGCTCTCCTATTATGATGTACTGTGAGATCATTTCAATTTTTTGTTCATTAGTTCCTTCCTGCCATTCCTTTTCTATGCCAGTATCTCTTGTGGGGTCGTATTTACTTGTACAGTGAAATCCTACCTGGGGGATTTGTGCTTCAGGGATCTGTGCTTTAATGAATCTACCCCATTTGTCAATTGTCTGTCTCACATCATTCTCTATTTGTCAGACTTCAGAGTAAACGACTAGTTCGCCAAAGAGATCTTGGAGCGACGCAAAGTTCTATTCCCAATCCGACGCAATTTCATCCAGAAGGGCTCCCGAGCTGTCATCGCCGTACCACTCCCTGGTTATATTAACATCACTCCAGATAAGAATTTGTTATTATTATTATTATTATTATTTCCTCTGTCATCACTTGCTCCTATTTATGTTAACTCGTTAATATCCTCTATTTATGTTAACTCGCTAATATAACACGATTTCATAACAAAACTCTGTCTCCTCGTGGCCTCTTGCATCCCAATCATACATCATTACTTAGACACTCTCATTACTTACTGTCACATGACACATATATATAGGGCCTTGGGGGTGGGCACTCTGAACGGCGTCCAGAGGGTGGTCTGTTCATTTCTCTATCCCCCGGTCTTGTCGGTCATAGTATGGTTAAATAAATAAAATATAAAAATTAATAAAAAAAAACAAAACAAAAAAAAAATATATATATATATATTGTAACGGGAGCAAAGGATCACACGACAAGGGGATGCAGGTTGAGCCCCGGAGGGTGAGTTTATTAGGCAGAAACCAGCGAACAGTGTAGTGTGCGGTCTTCTGTGTGGTGCTCCCGTGTGCTCTTCTTCCCAGTGTGCAGAGTGAATCCGTGTGGTGCTCCTGTGGCTGATCGGTCACGTGCTGTCTGGAGAAGGAAAGAGATGGGTAGCGTTAGCATCGAGTCTTCTGGAGACATGTCTCACCAGCCGTGACCGATCAGCCTGGGCGGGGTGAGTGGCAGGTGCTCCTCGTTTGTTTCCAGGGCGACGCTGATGAGTGCTCGGGCCATTTGTCACACTCCCCCCCCAAGCGTCGACCTGGTCCTGGATGCAACGGGGATCTTGGGGGGGGGGGGGAAAGTACGGTAATACGGTAAGTGACGGGGCCCACCTTCTCCGTCACCGTATACGGGCCTTGCCAGGAAGCCAGGAATTTGCATGCCGATGTGGGGACCAGGACCATGACTCGATCTCCCGGCTCGAACTCCCGTGGTTGGGCTGCCCGATTGTAGTGACGTTGCTGGGCCTGCTGCGCCTTCACCAGGTGTTCCCGGACTAACGGCATCACTCTGTCGATCCTCTCCCGCATCTCCCGGACGTGCTCTATTGTGGAGCGCAGAGGGGTCGGCTGCTGCTCCCATGCCTCTCTAGCGACATCGAGAAGTCCCCGGGGCTGCCGACCAAAAAGGAGCTCAAAAGGCGTAAACCCCGTGGACGCTTGGGGGACCTCTCGGATGCCGAAGAGGACATAGGGCAGCATCCGATCCCAGTCCCGCCGATCCTCGGCGGCGACCCTCCGAAGCATCTGCTTCAACGTTTGGTTAAAGCGCTCCACGAGCCCGTCCGTTTGCGGGTGGTAGATGGAGGTTTGGAGCTGTTTCACCCGGAGGAGTCGACAGAGTCCCGCCATCAGCCGGGACATGAAGGGGGTCCCTTGGTCGGTCAGTATCTCTGCTGGGATGCCGACTCGGCTGCTGAGGAGGAAGAGTTCCTGGGCGATGTTCTTGGCCGTCGCTTTCCTTAGGGGAATTGCCTCAGGGTACCGGGTGTCGTAGTCGACGATCACCAGGATGTGTTCGTGACCACGGGCGGACTTTGGCAGCGGCCCCACCAGATCCATCCCTCTCCGCTGGAAAGGTACCTCAATGATGGGTAGTGGTATCAGCGGGCTGGGGGGAGGAGCGCGAGGAGACGTCTTTTGACACGTCGGGCAGGCTTGACAAAACCTCTTTACGTCGGCCTCCAGGCCCGGCCAGTGAAAACGATCGCGGACTCGTTGGATGGTGTTCTGAACACCCAGATGTCCTGCCATCGGATGGGCATGAGCCAGTTCCATTACGATCTCCGTTTTCTCCCGGGGCACAACCAGCAGTGTTTTCTCCTCCCCCCCTTCGCTGTGCGACACAGTAAAGCAGGCCGTTTTGCACAACGAAGTGTGGGACTGGGTGCGGGGCAGGATGAACCGTCTCGCCCTCGACCACCCTCACTTGAGCCCAGGCGTTCTTCAGCCGGTCGTCCCCGAGCTGCGCCTTAGCGAAAGCGCCCCCTCCTGTCACCTGCTGGAACACATCATAGTAGAGGTTAGTATTTTGGGAGGGGGACCCACCGCTTGGATGGTTGTCGGAGGCCAACAGCGCGGGGCGACGGCTGGATCTTTTCCCTCGTGGTCGTCTTCGGCGGCCCCCGGCGGGGCTGGCAGGCTGGCTGGCGAGGACGAGCAGGCGGTTAAATCCTGGCCAGTCCCTTCCGAGCAGTACTGGGACCGGCAGCTTCTTTACGATCCCCACTTCCACGGGCCAAGCGCCGGGTTCGGCCGCGACGGTGACACGCCGAGCGGGGACCTGGTAGGTATCTCCGTGCACACAGGTAAGCGGTAGCCGGCCTTTGGAATCGGCCCGTGGGGGAAGGACGGTTGGATGGATCAAACTGACTGCGCTGCCGGTGTCCAGGAGGGCTTGAAAAGGGCGGCCGTTGATCTTCACCTCCGTCCAAAGCGCATCGCAGGGCAGTTCCTGGTGCACTGCACAGCCTGCCAGCCATACACGGTTCTCCGGACGCGGGGCTTCCGTAGGCATCGGCTCATCCTGGCCGCCGGGGGCAGCAGGCCTGTTTACTGGTCGCAAGGTACCCTCCAGCGTGCGTCGCTCCTGGTTCACCCTCCGGGGAAAAGGCGGCACTCACTCCCCAGCCTCCCGGTGTTGGGCCGCTTCCGCCAGCTCAACCGCCTCCACGAGCTAGCCGACGGTGGTAGGATTCCGCATGCCGGCGGCTTGTCAAAGTGGGCGAGGCAGGGCACGTAGCAGACGGTCGATAACAACGCGCTCCGCTACTTGGCTGGCAGTGGGACCCCCAACTAATAACCAGTGCTGGGCAAGACGAGTGAGTTCAGCGGCCTGGGCACGGGCTGGCATCCGTGGCCTGTACTCCCAGTCGTGGAAGAGTTGTGCCGCGCTAATCGGCGATAGCCCCATTCTGGCGAGGATTTCCTGCTTCAACTCATCGTAGGACTCACTGGCGTCTGCAGGGAGGGAGAAGTAAGCCCGTTGCGCCTCTCCCGTCAACAATGGAGCCAGCAGCCGTGCCCAGCCATCTCGGCTCCAGCCTTCTCTTGTGGCGACGTTCTCGAACATCTGTAAGTAACTTTCCACATCATCGTTAGCCATCATTTTTGGCAGCAACTGCGTAACTTGCGTTCGGGGGTCCGGAGGCGGAATGCGTTGTGCCGCAGCCATGTGGAGGGCAGCGAGCTCGCGGTCCGTCTCTCCCTGACGGCTGGCGATGTGCTCCACAATCTGTTGCTGGCGGATGCTGACCTCGGTGAGGCGCTGTAAAAGTTCAACAATCAAAAGCTTGATTGTTACCAGCCGTGACCGATCAGCCTGGGCGGGGTGAGTGGCAGGTGCTCCTCGTTTGTTTCCAGGGCGACGCTGATGAGTGCTCGGGCCATTTGTCACAATATATATATATATATATATATATATACATATAAAAAATTTTTTTAAAAAAAGGCTGTGAATGATGATAGCATAGCTACACATACACACTGTTATGTGTTATCTGTGTTACTGACAGGCCGGGATAAAAAAAAAAAAAATAGTCCTGTCCATGAAATGGGAGTCCACAGCTCTCTCTAAGTCAGATGTTTGAAGAATTTCTACCATCTTTGCCCCTCCTATGACTTTAGCCAGGAGTGCTTTGATGTCTTCCACAGCTAACAGCTTGCCCATCGTTTCCTCCTCAAAGGTTCTAATGAATTTGGCACCGCCCTCGTTTATGTCTGGTAGACGAGCCACAAGGCCCTCAAGGTCCTGTGAAGCCCAAGGTATATATTGTCCTTGTGCTCCTTTAACTAAAATAGGAAGTTGTTTTGTCAACGGTCTAAGCCGTCCTTCTACGTTTTCTCGTGACCACTTTCCTGTATCAAATGAGAGCTCCTTTTCACTTCCTTCTGTTCTACTTCCTTCAGATCCACTCCTCCTTCGTAATATTCTATCTGTTTCATCCACAAACTTTTCTGTTTCCTTAATCCTTCTGTTTAACTCTGCTTCTAATATCTTTGCTTCTGCTTCTAGTCCCTCTTCTCTTTTTTCTCTCTGTTCAGTTAAGTTTTTCCCACTTGGTAATTTTTGTTCATACTGTGCTTTTATTTTTTCCAAAGCTGTCTGTACTTGTTCATAACAGTCTAATATCGGGCCTCTCTCTATAATCTTACTTTGCCTGCATTTTGGTCTTACATCTGGCCCCATCTGTTTTTCATCTCCTAACTCCACATTTCCTTGCATCTGCATCTCTCCAGTAACCTCCACCGTTCCTTTGAGTAAAGGAAATTGACCTTCTGCAGTCACATAAGGAGGGGGGTCTGCAAACTTCCCTTCCTTCTCTTTGGTTTCTCTGTCTGCCTCTTTTAAAATCTTTCTGGCTTGTTTTATTTTTTTCAGTAAGTTCTCTCCTTCTTTTTTGAATAATGCTAACACTTCTTGTTCTCTTTCTCTTTTTTCTTCCATTTTTTCTGCTTTTTACCCATATCTTTATTCTTGTAATTCTTTATTAATGTTTCCATTTCCACACACAGTGTTGTATCAAATGTTCCCTCCTTTGGCCATTTTGTCATCAGGTGCTTTGTTCTCTTTTGCCATTTTTTGGAGACCTTGATTATAAGTTCTTTACTCAAAGGATACTTTGAGCACAGAAAGTCTATTGGTGTTGCTGTCATAATTTTTCTTTCAGCAAACCTTTGACTTTAGACTGGTTTTATTCAAAACCTACAAATTATCAGTCTTACAAGTTTTTCTTTATATCAGAGCGTTCAAGAAATTTCAGATTTTTAGAGTGATTTACATCCAAATAACACAAAATAGCAATATCAGCCACTTTTCTTCAATGCTGAGCAGGATTTTCAACCAACCTTTTAGATAAAGTATTACAATTTTAAAGTAAATATACAATATATTTTTAGTCACAATAATAGGCTTTTTAATGCAATAGGAATTTTGAGCAAGTAATATTCAACACTCACACAGTCCCTTTATTTTAAATGGGGGGGTCCCTTTATTTCAGGGCTCATTCATCCGCACAGTCCCATTATCAAAAATAGGGCTCATACATTCATACAGTTATTCATACAAAGTCCCTTTATCAAAAATAGGGCTCATACGCTCTTCTCAAGTGAGGTTCCAGCTGTGCTCTCACCTTGAAACACAGGAGAGGCAGACAGCCCCCGCTCATGAGATGCAGAGCTTATTTTCACAGGCAGCCCAAGCATGCACACACACACACAGACATGCATTACACTCCAATCTCTTTGCTTTTTCCTTTTTTTTCTTTTCAACATTTTCTCCTACTTATCTGCTTCACGTTTATTGCTATCCTCAAGGCCCACTTAACAATAAACACAGATCAAAATATATTTTAAATACACAACTTAATATTTGTTGATACACTTTCTCAACACAACAAATAACCTATCTAGTTTGCACTCTATCTCTTCAATTCACTTTCTCTATGTGATAAGGCAAGGCAAGGCAACTCACAGGACTTTTTCTACCTACCTCTGTAGGACTTCAGCCTAGGACTTTTCTCAGCGCTTCTCTCTTTTAACTCTCTTATTTTTCTAGTCTAAACTCTACAATTAAAATATAAAATTTGAATTCTCTGTTCTCCTCAAGTCCAACACAACAGAAAACACAAATCAATGCATGCATTTAGTGTTTTTTGGAATCAAAACCTTTTCTGTTTGCTTTTTTCTTAATTTTTATGCCCATTCAATTTAGTTCGATGAGTTTTAGAAGAACTTAAAGTGTCCCACCATGAGCAGACTCTGGCAAACAACACAACCTAACTATATAAGCAAAACTGCTTACCTTTTGGCCAATGTGTTGTGTTGCCGTCCAGAGCCAGCCCGCCACGGTCCACCCTGCTGTTCTCTTCTATACTGCCGACAACGCCAATTTGTTGAAGATTTCTCCTTTTCCCACTTTGAAGAATCACTTGATACTCTCAGGTTTTGATGCCAAAAATAGACTTTATTGCTGGTACAATAAGCCGAGTTGTCTATAGAGAACTGATTTCTGTTCAGTCTGCAAGGGGTTTATATAGGGGTCTTCTCACGCATATCTGTCAACTTGAGTTATAGGGGGACCCCTATAACTCGAGGGAAGTTACAATTATAATTTGAGGCATATGTTGGTGGGCCTTTATCAAAACCTGAGACCTAGCCTGGCCAGTGGGTCCCTAGAGACGAGCTAGCCAGACCCTTTAAAAAAACATACAATATCATGCCCGCACACACAGTAACCGAGGAATAGAACTTATAATGGCCAAACGATCCATAATTCCTTTATATTTATAATGGTAAAATAATTAATACATGATTCCTTCTTTTTATAGTCAATAAAATCTTCTTCAGGAGCTACACTTTTTTGTTTGTTTTAATATATTTGAGTTTTCAGATATGCATATACAAACCATAAAAGATATGCCAAATAATGTTTGTCAGGAGCTTCATTTTTTTTACTTTTTTGTTTTAAAAGTTGTTTTACAAAGTAAAAAATATACAAGTTGTAATGTATAGCATGCAGAATACAAGTTGTGAAGTTTTTACAATAAAGAGTTTTTTCAGGAGCTTAAAATTAACTCTTTTTTTTTAGATATTTGTGTTTTATAAAGTTGTAGATGTACAAGTTATATTTTGTCATGTTTAAATTATTTCAAATAAACTTTGCTTAACCTTCTGGGGTCTGAGGGTGTTTTTGGGCCCTGAAGAAGTTTTAACATGCCTTGACATTTGTGCATTTTTCAGTATCTTAAAAACATATTCATGGCTAAAGTCAGATGATATTGTAATCAGCACAAACTGGGCTACAATAATATGCAAGCAACATGAATGTACATGCTTGTGTTTTTGAGAAAACAATGTTTATGCGTGCTTAGTGAAAAACTAAAAAAATAAAGTCACTTAAAGGCAGTGAAACACAGACAGAATATTTGTTCACAAGGCTTTTGAGATCTGGATGTGGTAGGCTAGAGTTTTTTCTACAAAATGATGTGGAAAATCATCTCATTCACTCGTTCAAAGTAAACAATAAATTGATGTAAATTTACCAAAGCATGTTTTGTGATGGAAAGAGAATATGCAAGAGATTGACAATGGTCATGAATATTTAGTGATTCACACCTGAGAGACACAAAGACCCCTCCCCTAATGGCCCATTAACCACACTGTGACTCTCAGGTAAAATACAATGTGAGAAGATTCAAAGAATGGAGTTTTAGATTTTGTATTTTAATTAACACAGTATAATCAAGACATACATAATGAAGGTCAAAAACACATTATTAAGCACCCTGATCTACAGATATGAACAGACTTTGTGTCATTTCTGAAAACTGATTCTTTTCTGAATTCTGTTCAACAAGTGAAACAAGTAAATCATACCTGACATTTAAGTGCTTGCAAAACTCATCATCAGTAGTCAAAAACTTGTTTTGCATTAGAATATCAGTGTAGTTGAACATCTGAAGTTGTATCTGAGTTTTATATCTGAGGAACTAATTATTGTTTAGCACGTTAAAAGTCTATTCGTGATCAGAGTATTATTAATAAACATGGTCTAAACATACACTCAGTATAAACACTCATAAGTTATTTTTTTATTTTATTTATTACATTTTGCGATAAATAAATAAAATACATATACAAATATGATCTTATAGTTATAAACACAAGATCTGTACCTGTCCAGAGTGCGCAAAAGGGCTAGTAAAATCACTCTGGACCCCTCACATCCCGCACACTCGCTTTTTGAACTGTTGCCATCTGGCCGACGCTACAGAGCCCTGAGCACTAGAACGACCAGGCACAGGAACAGTTTCTTCCCTCAAGCAGTCCATCTCATGAACACTTAAAAAAAAATAATAATAACACAGAACAATAACACTATTATACACTCATTCATTTATTTAAAACACATACTTGTTTACATTTCTCATTTCTAATTTGCACCTGTACATAATAAATTGTTTACATTTGTCTATTTTTAGTTTATTTAAATTGTATATTGAGTATTTGCTTTTTTGCACTTTTTTCTGTATATTTTCTGTATATGTGTATATTGTTCTTTTATTATCTGTGTGTCTTTTCTTGTCATTGTCATTCTGTTGCACTGTGGAGCTTCTGTCACTAAAACAAATTCCTAGTATGTGCAAACATACCTGGCAATAAAGCTCATTCTGATTCTGATTCTGATTCTGATGTTTTGTATTGTATAATGCAATGTATGCGGTCTAAACATTCTTAGCTCAATTCAGTGTTACAGTGTAAACACTATTACTTTTATATCGCATCGTTATCTAGAACAATAAAAAACATCCTTGCGTTGTGAGACATTTAGATGCAATGAATTATATGAATTACAGGATGCAATGAAATGTACATCATAGCATTTCAATTTATGTAGTCAGCAATTATAGTTTAAAAAAAAGTCTAACTAGTAAAATGTATACAGTTTAGTCTGTCACAGTAACGCAGCGAATGCAAGCAGGCTAATAAAAGAAAAACTTACATTACTTGCGAACTAGACTCACAAATTTATTCTGTTGAATCTGCTGCACATCACATCACATTCTTCTTCTGATGAGGTAAATATAAGATTTATTCCTCTCAGCACGTCTTCTTTCAGAAACGAACAGTAATCCAGATGAATTTGACGAAAAGTCTTGCCGCTTTGTTGACGGTGATGTGGGCGTTTTCTTCCCGCGCTTCGCACGTGGCTAATTGTAATATGAAAGCGAAAGTAACTTATGGGCGTCGACAAATTAAAGTTAATAAGGTCCAATGGGGTAGACTGGACATCACGTTAGTTTTATATGGATTACTTTATCACAGAATATTTGTTTTCGACAAAACTTACTTCATTTAAAAGTAGAAATATCAAGCTTTCTCCAGGTATATGTATAATGTATGGGTGTGCTGTTTTCGCCGAGTATTTGATCATTTAAGTGATGTTTTATTAACAAATTTCGGGAGGAGAACGCGCAGATAATTAACACGGCCAATTCATCATCAGGAATCACACTCCCTATCCAATTACCTCAAGAGAGAATCCCTATATATACTCAAAGCAGCCTTACCTTCACCATCTCTCGTTTTTAGCACTTTAGGCCAACCAAGCCACCGCGAAAAATGGCAGAGATAGAGCTCTTTCCTGAGGGCAATTCCTTGGAGACCATAGTCTTGGTTACATCCCCAGCCGCGTCTCAGGCTACCATCGCTCCTCAGGATCCTCCAAGTCAGCCCGCGGCTGCAGCACGGGGCCGAAGGCCTTCCCGCACCGCCACTCACTCCTCCAGACGCCGAACCTCTCCATCACCATCACTCTCAAGGCGTCAACCGCCTTCCCCGGCGTCCTCCTACACCTCAGCGCTCTCCTCAGTCCCAGCCACAGGGAAATGGACCGTGGCAGGACTGCGCCAAGCGCTCGCCAACGCCGGCGTCTCTTACCCGCGCCGAGCCACAAAAGCGGAGCTCCTCGACTTTTTTACTTCATTCCAGTCGGGCGAACCCCCAACCTACACTCCGCCTTCTAAGGCCGTGGACAGAGTAAGCTCGGGCCGCAGCGCCCCTTATCCACGGCCCGGACAAACTGCCACTCCCTTAAGGACCAGGCCCCGTTCTTCAGTGCCCACCAAAAGGCCTTCAGCAAGCCTTGGTCACGACCCGGACACAGAGGCCACCAGTTTGCGCCCTCCCGTTCACTCTTCTGATCACCAGCTCGCCGGCTCCAGCGCGAGCGCACCTCCAGCTGCAAAAACTCTCCTGCAGCCGATATCTCACCACACTCCTGATCCCCTCCCTTATCCATGGCCGGCAGCGCCGCCTTCTCACTCTAGCATGAGCATGCCTCCGTTTCCTGCGCAAGCCCCAGCACCCACTATCCACTCAACGGCGCAAGCCCCAGCGCCTATCTATCCCTCTTTTTCTTCCGCCCCAGGAGCCTATAGCGCAAGCATGCCTCCGCTTATGGCGCAAGCTCCGGCGCCCAGTCCGCTCCAGTCTGCTCTCACCGAACCCGAAACAGTCGACCTTCTAATTAAAAAAGAAATAGACGCTAATTTCATGATCGGCCCTTTTTCCGTTCCTCCCTTTAATGTCTTTCGCGTCAGCCCCATCGGCGTAGCAACCAGAAAATTTTCAGGTAAAAAACGCCTCATAATCGATCTCTCATCCCCGCATAATTCCCCGTTTCCAAGCATTAACAGTCTCATCCCGCTTGAAGAGTATTCTCTCCACTATCACGACATTGATCAGGCCATCACCCTTATCAAAGAAGCAGGTCGCGGCGCTTGGCTGGCCAAAGTCGACATCACTTCTGCATTTAAAGTCATGCCCATCCACCCAGATTTCTGGCATTTATTTGGCATCCGCTGGCAAGAATTTTTTTTTTTTCTGTCCGTCTAACATTTGGCTGTAGAAGCAGCCCTAAAATATTTGATATGTTGTCAGAGGCGATTTGCTGGATCCTCTCCAACAACTATCATTTACCTTATCTGGTCCATCTTTTAGACGACTTCTTAATCATTTCCCTCCCAGCCGCCCACCTCTCGATAGCCCAAAAGCTCTTCGCAGAGCTCGGGATTCCCCTCGCCCAAGACAAAACCATAGGCCCTAGCACTTCCATTGAATTCTTGGGAGTCAATTTAGATTCCCAAAAATTCCAGGCATCATTACCAAAAGAAAAAATCGATAGAACGATTCTGGTAGCCTCCACTCTCTCAGCCGCCTCTAGCTGTTCCAAACGCGAACTATTATCTGTTTTGGGTCATCTGAATTTCACGATGTGTATCATCCCGCAGGGCCACCCCTTCATCTCCCACCTCCTCTTCCTCGCATCCTCTGCTCATGCTCTAGAAGACCAAATATCTCTTAACGACGCATGCCGAAATGAACTTAACCTGTGGATATCCTTTCTTAAACAATGGAATGGATTATCTTTTTTCTATAACAACCTGATTTCCTCCCCAATCGATATCCATCTATTTACCAACGCTGCCCCCTCCGTCGGGTTCAGAGGTTTTTTCCAAGGCCGTTGGTTCGCTTCCACATGGCCCCCCCAGCTGGCAGATTTACCACAGCATTTATCGTCCTCAGCACTATTCGAGCTTTATCCATTAGTCATCGCAGCCACTCTTTGGGGCAAAGAATGGTCGGCCACCAGTATAGTCGTGCATTGCGACAACGAAGCTACAATACACTGCATTAATAAAGGTCGTTCCCATTCTCTCGCATTAATGCCCTTACTAAGAAGGCTGATCTGGATTTCAGCTCGCGACCAATTCATCATAACTGCAAAACACATCCCTGGGTCAAAAAATCTAATCGCCGACTCTCTTTCTCGTTTTGCCTTTCAGAAATTCAGAGCATTGGCTCCAGAGGCGGATCCGCTTCCAACCCCAGTACCTCCTTATTCAGAACTGATATTTCCATAAACCACCCGCTGAGACCTCTCCTAGAAGCCTCTCTTAATTCCATCCTGCAAGCTGTCTCCCCCAGAACACTTCAGTCATATTTAACAGCGTGGAATTGTTTTAAAACTTTCCACTCCACTTATAATCTAGCATTCCCAGATTTTTCCCTGCTAACCATTACTTCCTTCATCTCTTATCTCAACGCCATAAAAACCCTCCAAATCAGCTCAATCAAAGGATACCTAAGCGGGATCCAGTTTTTTCACAAGCTCATATACGGCTCGCCTTCAACCAATATTTCCAATGCTCAGACGTCCCTACTCATTAAAGGCATTCAAAAAACACCCGCCAACCCATAACCCTAAAAATCCTTACTAAATGCATCTCCACCCTCCGTAAGGGTTACCAATCTTTACACACCGCCCGTACCCTAGATGCCATGTTTATCCTGGCCTTCTTCGGTTTTCTTAGATGCTCCGAACTCACTATTACATCCAACTTCAACCCAAACATTCACCCAACCATCTCCGATCTAGCAGTGCTAGACAACGAAGTCATCTCCTTCTTCATAAAGCAAAGCAAGACAGACCAATTAAAGAGAGGGCATTTCATCTACATCTTCAACCTCCAATCACACATTCAACCATTCCAAACCCTCCTAGCCTTCCTCCAGCTCAGGAAATCCCAGTCCAAAAATCCTTCCCATCCCCTTTTTACAGATGATTTTAACCGCCCAGCCACTCGATTCTGGTTCCAAAAGCATCTTAAATCTGTCTTGCTCCTATCCGGTACCCCAGTCGATAACTTCTCAAGCCATTCATTTCGAATAGGCGCAGCCACAACAGCGGCCCAAAAAGGTCTCTCCCAGCACCAAATCCAAACACTCGGTCGCTGGTCATCAGAAGCCTTCAAGAGCTACATCCGATCTGACCGTTCCCTCATCAAGGAAGCCCACCAGACCCTAATCAGTTAAATCCGCCTGATTCAGTCCATCTTTAGAAACCCTACATCAGCCCCTTTTCAACACCACTTCATCTATCCCAACCGCATACCCCTTTTATGCGCTTTGGTTTTTATCCACGGCCGTAGCCACTCGTACACTCAAAGCCCACTTATGCTCCAGCTGGAGTTCCCTCCCTCATTTTTATTTATTTATTTATTTTTATTTTTATTTTTTTTTCTCTTTTCCCACTGCCGCAGCAGTACCCACTCATGCTCCCGTCCCTCCCTCATTTTCCCACTGCCGCAGCAGTGCCCACTCACGCTCCCGTCCCTCCCTCATTTTCCCACTGCCGCAGCAGTGCCCACTCACGCTCCCGTCCCTCCCTCATTTTCCCACTGCCGCAGCAGTGCCCGCTCCCGCCGGAGCTCCTCCCTTATCTCCTCACCGCCGCATCGCCATCAGCACCGCTGGACACTTATTAACATTTCCCCACTGCCGCAGCAGTACCCACTCATGCTCCCGTCCCTCCCTCATTTTCTCACTGCTGCAGCAGCTCCCGCTCCTGCTGGAGCCCCTCCACATTCCCCAATCTGCCGCACCAGTGCCCTCTCATGCTGGAGCCCCCTCCTTCACTTTCCCACTGCCGCAGCTGTTCCCGCTCCCGCTGGAGCACCTCCCCTATCCACCACAGCAGAACCCACTCCCGCTCCCGCTGGAGCCCCTTCCTTTTCTTCCCACTATAACAGCAGTTCCCACTCCCGCAGGAGCCTTTTCTATATCTTTCCGCAGCAGTACCCGCGGGAGATCCTCCCATATTCTTCCCCGGCCACAGTAATGCCAGCTACTCCATCCAAACGTCCAGCATCCTTCCAGCTCAGACCAAGCATTTTTGGGGGGCCATTAACTGCATTCTGGCTGCTGTCCTGCAATATATAGCATTTTGGGGGAGCACTTATCGTTCGGGCCGATTGCCGAGCTCGGACCCCTCTACCGGGCAGCACACCAAATACGCTTATACTTTACTTAGTTTATTATCTGTAAGTGCAAACTCGTGAAGTGATGTTTTATTAACAAATTTCGGGAGGAGAACGCGCAGATAATTAACACGGCCAATTCATCATCAGGAATCACACTCCCTATCCAATTACCTCAAGAGAGAATCCCTATATATACTCAAAGCAGTCTTACCTTCACCATCTCTCGTTTTCAGCATCCCTCCACCACCCCGTCTCCTCACCTACAGTCCGGGGGGGGGCACTTAGGGTTCGGGCCGATTGCCGAGCTCGGACCCCTCTCCCGGGCAGGGGGAGTGCCCTGAGCTCGGGATTAACTACTTTATACTTTACTTTAACTACTATACTTTACTTAGTTTATTATCTGTAAGTGCGAACTCGTGAAATGACACGTTTCAAAATGAAGATCAGGGAGACCAACGTGGCACACAGCACTTCCTGTATATTTTCTTTATTTGTCAAAAGCTCACCATTTTATTGTTATTATGTGTCTGTACAAAGAAAAGTAGACCCTTTACAGATTCGATTGATGTATTGATCTTATCTGTACGATCAAAACTGACGGAGCAGTTTAAGTTTTTTTTTGCTGTCATCTAGAAAATATGCACGTGGTGTCGCCAGCGCCACCTTCGACCCCTGGGGGTTAAGAACATGAAATACTGATTTCTGTTTATTGAATACCTTTTAGCATTGTGAATTTAATGTAATGTTTGTGTTTAGGGGTTTACTGTAAAATAAGGTAACCCAAACAGACAAAAATATTAGCCCATGTGTATACCTGTTTTGGCCTTTAACCCTCTGGGGTCTGAGGGTATTTTGGAGCCCTGCAGAAGTTTTGACATTTATAAACATATAAATGTCTAAAGTCTGATAACACTGTATTCAGCACAAACTAGGCTACAATAATATGTGATCAGCATGTATGTACATGATTGTGTTTTTGAGAAAGTAACGTTTATGCGTGGTTAGTGAAAAACTAAAAAAATGTTGTCACCAAAACAAGGTCATAAAACACAAAGAGAATATCTGTTCACAAGACTTTTAAGAACTGGATCTTGTAGCCTAGAGTTTTTGCTTCAAAAGGATGTGAAAATCATCAAGTTTTCTTACTCTCAGAAAACAGTATATGGCTTGACATTTTCTGAGACACTTTAGTTTTAGAACAGCTGTATGCAAGAAGGCGTGAACGATCATGAATAATGCTGTGATTTACCCTTCAGAAGACAAAGACACGCATATTGAGCTGCATAATGAGCCTTTCAGTCAGATGTGTGACTGAGAGGGAATTACTACAAGAAAGGAATGTGAGGACAAAACAAATTTGTATATATATTGTTTGTAGTTTATTTAGAATATATATACCTATCATGCAAAATCAACTGAGATTCACTTGGGAGTGCAGTTAAACAGTTTATTAATTACAATCAAATATACAACTAAAACAGTTGTGCTAAAACAGACATTCAGAATAAAACAGTGCAAATATAAAGAGTGCAAGACAAATAAGGGTGTAAGGTTTGTAAAGGCCCACTCCTACACCCTATTTACAACCAACTTGCTGGCAGAGAACACAAAATTGAACAGCTATACATCTTTGTGCCACTCTAGGAAACAGTTCCTTTTCAGCTGAACACACAAGTAAACATCACATGCCTGGCATTTCCAAGGAGTGTCCTGCCTCTTACTATGTTTTGCTTTGCATAGCACACAGATCCGGAGACCAGCAGTGGCATCTGATGCCGGCTCAGCTCCTGAAACTGGCACATTGTCAGCACTGGTCCGTTTTGGTGTTATTTTCTGTGACACACCACAGAGCTCTGCAATTAGTTCTTCCATAAACTCCTTGTGGGTCATGGTGGGTCAAGCTCTTTGTGTACAATGAAAGAATTGGTGGCCGCAATATCCAAGAAGTGCAGAAAGATCTTTCTGTACCACTTCATGGTTTTGTGCTGTGTACTGTAGTACTGTAACAGCTGATCAGACAGGTCAACGCCCCCCATGTGTTGGTTGTAGGCAGTCACAGGTGCAGGACATGGAAAACTTTTAGTCCTCCATACATTTTGTGTTTTCACCCTCCTCTACACAGTGTCTCCTGTATAGGGAGCATGGATGGTGGAACAGACAGACACCTCTCGTGTGTCCATCCACTTCACAAACACAAGATGTCGATCTTGAATCCACCTGATGGATCCCCTCACAGATTTCTTGGTGAGTTGGCTGCATTCCGAGGACAGTCCTTCCTGTTGTCTCTGTAGGTCCCACACGCACCAAACTTCAAAGCAAACAAGTCTGTTAAGAGCTTGGGACTAGTGTAAAAATTATCCATGTATACATGGTACCCAGAGCCCAAAACTGTATGGTCCAAAAGAGATGTCAGAGCATCATAAGACAGTCCATGGCCTGTGGGAAAGTTGTTCTTTCCTGTGTACACAGCAAAATCTACAGTGTATCCATTTGATGAGTCTGCAAGAACAAACAACTTGAATCCCCACCTGGTTGGCTTGGCTTTCATATACTGAGTCATTCCTGTGTTTGCTTTGCATGCCACCATTCTTTCGTCCACTGCCAAATTTTTTCTTGGATGATAAATGGCCTTACATGCATGTCGGATAGTGTCCATGAGGGGTCTGACCCTGAAAAGACGCTCATGTTCAGATGTGCCCCTCTTTCTGTCATTGTCTTTGTCTGCATCTGGGTGACTAATGTGCAGATTCCATGAAATGGTGCGGTATCTGTCTCTTGACATGATTGTGGCAGGAAAAGGAACAGAGAAAAGACTGTCCTGCCGCCAGTAGTCTCTGATAGACCGCATCTTCACCATGGCCATGTAGAAGAGTAGCCCAATGTAGCAGTACAGCTCACTGATGCTGACATCTGTCCATTTATATTTATGGCCCTTTGCATGTGCCCTGGCAGCCTGAGCATTGGTGTTTTGACACAGAGTTGACACAGCAGTATCAGAAAAAACATTTTGAAGAGACTCATGGGAGTGTGTGCATCACATGGTCTTAGCTGTGGTCCAGGTTCCTGTGCGGGCAGGAATCTCAGAGCCTGTGGAACTGTGTCGACATCAGTCGATGTTTTCCATGACAGAGTGGGTAGCTTATTTGTTGTGGATCTCTTTGCAGCAGGTTGTTTTGCACTGTTTTCCTCACATCTGGAATACAAACAAACACACAAACAATAAATAAACAAGCTTGCTGTTTACACAAAGAAACTATATTATCCACATTATTGTGATGTTCACTGATGCTGGTACTAATTTATAGCACACACCCCGCGTGCAGGATGATCGCGCCGACGCTCTCGTCCTTCAGGATTGTGTCTTCCGCTGCTGCTGCACCCAGGGTCCATGGTGTCCCTGCGCCGGAGTGAAGGACATCTGGGAAGAGCGTGTCCTGGGTGCACAGGGCCTGCACAGAGAAGCACAAAGAGTGGAAGTGGTAGGAGTGTTAGTATCGCGCTGTATACTTACCCGAGAGGATTCCAGAGCTGCCCTCAGCTCAGCCTGCCTTTCCAGGAGCTGGCGAATCTGCTTCTCCACGGCCTCCAGCTCCACCTGCACCGAGTGCAACTTCTCATTTCAAACTGAACTGAAGCGTCAGGAAACACTGCATACAATAAAAAGCGTATACATAGCCTGTACTACACAGAGCACAGCAGAAAGACATTTTGTCAATCAACTTGTAATGTTTCTGCTGACATGCATGTTCAAATGAACGTTTTAAACACTGTTCCTGCCGTGCATACAACATATCTTACAGTACTAACGTATGAACGGTAGTATAAAAAAATTATACTACCGTTGAAAAAAAAATGGCACCGCGGGTATTTTTTAACACTGGTATATCGTGCAACCCTACCAGTAAATGCACAAAAGTGAGAGGAAACAGTTGTTATGTTGACTAATTAACTTTATTATGAAACCCTCCACCACTCTGGGAAAAAAAAGAGCTCTACATCAGTCATAAGATTCAAGACATTTTGGAATCAAACTATTGAATTTGACCAAATAGTGAATAGTTTTGAATATTTTGCTGCTTGATATTGCAAATGTGTGTTTTACCATATTATTTTAATGATTTTCTTAATTATTGTAAGGTTATATATATATATATATATATATATAAATAGATAAATGAGTTGAAGTGGGGAATCTGTGTTCCTGTTCTAAAACATGATTTACTTCAGAGTTCATCTGTGCGCTTTCTGATTGGCTGAATGACAAGTTGTGTTGCGGTTTTTGTCAGCGCAGAGTCAGAGAGAATGAAAGTAAAGACAACTGTTCACAAGCTGCTTCTCCGGTGGTTTTATTTCTTTGAGTCTGAGTCACACAAGATTAACGAACCCTTACATTATGAACTAAAGCTGACAATAGATTAAAATTTTTCATCGTAATAAATTGCGCCCTTTTTGTGTGATTTACTGTGATTAATCGCACACTTATAGTAAAATTAAACATACAGTACACTATTTACTTTGTTTAACATGTTTATTTTTATCATCATTTCACAAAATTGCTATATACAAAAAAAGGGGAACACTCAGAACAGTTTCAATCTCAATTCAATTTAAAAGTTTTCAGAAGACATTTAATATCACAAACTTTGCCTAGACACCAAATTCAGTATCAAAAGTCGCGTTAAAGGGATAGTTCACTTTGAAATTAAATTGTAATATGTTTTAGCTTACCCCAAGGGCATCCAAGATGTAGGTGTCTTTGTTTCCGCAGTAGTTTCAATTTTGATATTTTTAGGTCCAACCGTTCTTGTCTGTCAGTCATATAATGCATGCCTATGGTCACCTCACAAAAGAAAATGCACAGATTCAAATTAAACAGTCCAAATTAAACAATTCCCCATCGTAAGTACACATTGATGACCTAAGACACGAAACGAGCGGTTTGTGTGAGAAAACGAACAGTATTTATGCGCAACCCCTTCAACTTGGACGTGATTGTTTACAAGAGGTAAAAACGATATAAATACTGTTCGTTTTTTCACACAAACCACTCTTTTCGTGTCTTAAGTCATTAATGTGTACTTACGGTGGGGAATTGTTTAATTTGGACTGTTTAATTTGAATCTGTGCATTTTCTTTTGTGAGGTGACCATAGGCATGCATTATATGACTGACAGACAAGAACGGTTGGACCTAAAAATATCAAAATTGAAACTACTGCGGAAACAAAGACACCTACATCTTGGATGCCCTTGGGGTAAGCTAAAGCATATCAAAATTTAATTTAAAAATGAACTATCCCTTTAATATGAACTCAGCAAAATGCCTTTCTTTGCTTTTAAGCACAGTTAATGCATGTGTCTGTCACCCCTGTGGACTGTTTGTGTTGTTTTTCCCTCATGTACCCATATTTGGCTTTTTTTTTCCTGTTCCTGCCCTCATTATGTCATTATTAGTTAATCACCCACACCTGTCAGTCTGTCATTAACATCTCTTTATTAGTTGGTTTAGTTTCTTTGTCCGGTTTTAACGGTGGACATTGTTGGTGACCACACCAGCCCAACTCCTGACCCAGGGCTCAGCCAACTATCACCCCACTATGCAGAGCTACCCAAGCCCACCACAGACAGAGAGCCAGAGTCTGCCACAATCGTGGAGCCATCGCCATTAGGAGCAACAGAGCGGACGATCATCCTGGAGTCAGACCCCTTAATGTCTGACCAGGTGCGAGAGCCGACAGCGCAAGCAGCGGTGGATGCTGCTGTGGAGATTGCAGGAGCTATGGAAAGCCACGCCGCCACTGCTGGGGGTGAGCACGATCTGGATCTGGGAGACTTAATTGACCTTTCTGTCTGAAATACCCGTACTTCATGCACCTGAACTGTTAAACTGGGAAATTATCCCACCCAACCTCCCTCTCCCTCCTCCTCTCATTATCAGTCCACCAGCTCCACCGGGCTCCCTCGTCCACCCTGGACTCTGTTGGTTGTTCTCCTCCCGGGAGTTCATCCTCCGCCAAAGGCTCCACCAACTTGACCTTTCTCTTTCCATCCACTCCTTTGTCCCCCCCATAAGTCTTCAATGTCCATCCCTTTCTCTTTTGTGCGACGCGAGGTCGCGCCTTGCGGATGGGGGGTGGAGGTGGAATGTCACACCCCTGTGGACTGTTTGTGTTGATTTTTCCCTCATGTGCCCATACTTGGCTTTTTTCCTGTTCCTGCCCTCGTTATGTCAAATAAAGTCACAGCTGTTCTTCCTGTGTCAAATCAAATCAGAGCTGCTCTTCCTGTGTCAATTAAAATCAGAGCTGCCCTTCCTGAGTTCAGTCAGGTCACGTCTCAGCTGACTGACCAGAGTCTCTTCACATCACAGCTCATTTTATATTTGCTATATAATATATACAAACTAATATATATTAAAAAAATAATAATCTAAAATGTACGTTTATTTGCAACAGTTATGCTAACAACAATAAAAATATATTTATGTCATTAAAACAGCAACATCTGTTGATGGACACTGTGCTGCATTGTCATGGGAACATGCCAGCTGAAGATAGTGAGGAAACATCTACATAATGGCACAAACGTGCCCTGCTCACTCCAAAGTCTAAACTTCAAGCTCCAAGAGCTCTGTCCTTTGAAGGGAGTAGGGCATAGGAATGATCACTTCCATTTGGAATTAACCCGTGAACCGTTTGATACGAATACATGTATCGTTACACCCCTATTTATAAGCCATGGAATTCCTCTTCCTGTTTGCAGAGTATTGTTGAGTTTATCTTGCTGTCTGTGATAGCACTTTATGAAGCCAGTTTCCTGTTCCTAGTTCTAGTTTAGTATCATCTTGGTTTTTGTCTGGATCTTGATCACCTGCCTGTCTTGGATTTATTCTCTCGTCTTGTCTTTGAAATTAGTCTATTTCTGCAGATGTGTTTTCAGAGGTCAGTATGTGACCTGTTTTATTCAGAGAACAGGGATCTGTCAAAGTCTGATCATGTTTGTGGAAGTGAATCATGTCACAAACAAAGAAGATTACTGAGGAAAAAAAGTTGATGTTGCTCATCAGACTAGAAAAGTTTACAAAACTATCTCTAAAGAGTTTGGACTCCACAAATCCACGATCAGACAGATTGTGTACAAATGGAGGAAATTCAAGACCAGAGCTCCAAAAGCAGAATGTGTAATAGTCTGCAAGGTTGCCTGGTAAAGATACCAGGGTAACTTCTAAGTAACTTCTAAGCAAATAAAGATCCTTCTCACATTGGCTAATGTTAATGTTCATGAATCCACCATCAGGAGAACACTAAGCAACCAATGGTGCACATGGCAGAGTTGCGAGAAGAAAGCTACTATTCTCCAAAAAGAAAAATGCTTGCTAAAGATCATGTGGACAAGTCAGAGGACTATTGGAGAATGGAAACTTACTGGTTTAAATGAGAATCTATTAATTTCTGAGAAAAGAACAAACTGCATTCAGCTTAAGAATCTTATCCCATCTGTGAAACATGGTGGTGGTGGAATCATGGCTTGGGCCTGTTTGCTGCATCTTGGCCAGGACAGCCTGCCATCATTGATGGAACAATGAATTCTGAATTATACCAGTAAATTCTAAAGGAAAATGTAAGGACACCTGTTTAAGAAGTCTCAAGAGAATGTGCAGCAAGACAACAACAACACACACACAAGTCATTCTACCAATGATTGTTTAAAGAAGAACAAAGTTAATGTTTTGTAATGGCTGAGTCAAAGCCTAGACCTTAATCCAATTAAAATGCTGTGGAAGAACCTAAGCAAGCAGTTAATAGGAGGAAACCCACCAACATCACAGAGTTGAAGTGGTTCTGCACTAAGGAATGGGCTAAAACTCCTACATGTTATTGTGCAGGACTGATCAGCATTTACAAGAATCTTTCAAGTGACACTGTATATTTCAGAATATTATTCTCACAATAATTGCCTAGATCAAATACTCTTTGCAAAACAATATGACAGTACTTTGACATGAAATATCCACTCGTTTACTAATATTATCTGGTCTACAGGTGTGACCGGTGTCGTCTGCGTTGTGTTCTTTTTTTTAATAACCACATGGACATCAAATGATGTTTCGACTCTTTGTTTATCTATTCTCTCCTGATAAACACATAAAACAGGATTTACACAGTGTTTTCGCTCTTATTTTCTCTTCTCTCCCATGTGGAGACAGTACGGAAAGGGGAAAAGCGAGAAAAATGAACAAAACTCTAGCAGTAAAATAAATTTAACAATGAGTGAAAAACAGCATACCTGATAAACACATAAAACAGGATTTACACAGTGTTTTCGCCCTTATTTTCTCTTCTGTTAAAGGGAAAGTGCAACGCATTATGCTTTGAATGCACCGATGAGACATTAAAATCAATCGTGACGTCAAATACAATGAAAACATGAAAATAATGAAACATCCATGAAAAATACAGTTGTATATATGATTTATACAGGAATACTGACTTTAAAACTGATTTTTAAAATAAAGATGACATTAGATTAATGAGAGCTTACAGGAACCCACCTCTCCCATGTGGAGACAGTACGGAAAGGGAAGAGGAAGTCGAAGGTATACTTAATGAACGTTTTGTGTAATTCTAAACATGAACATATGGACATTACTTTCCATACCTGTTACACAGGGACTTACCTTGATGTTTGTTTGTGTCGTAAATGCAAAATTTATAGTACACCAATGTATTGCAAATAATACTAATGCCTTGTGTGGATAACATCAATCCAGATTGTAATATTATGCTGTTTTTGTCATTATGTCTTCAGTAACTTAATATTTTTTAATAACTATAGATTTCCTATTCTATATTTTTATGCCACATTTCAAATTACTACAGAGCATATCAACTATAAAAAAATATTATTTTCAAGATTACAGAAATATAAGTTTTAAATTAAAATTACTGTCTCATGATCATTAAACATTCAAATTGTCTTCTTTTAATTTGGACCAAAATATTATTCAGTATGATATTTAGCCTCTGGGGGATACTTGATTTTGATTGGCCAGTGCTGTCATCATGTGGCCAAATATTCCATGTTTCTGGTATCAATCCACACTGTGTCTTCTCACATAATAAAGTAACTTAAACGCACAAATCTACAATTAATGCAATTTTGTTTTCATTAGGTAATTTGTAAGTAATTTTGTAGTGGTGTCCTGGCCTATTTGGTATTTATTTTGTGAAAATATTGACTGTACAATGTCCCTTATTGTACTGTACTCTCTTATAAGACCTGTACTCTACAATTAGGGTTCCATTGATGTTTTCACTTTGAAAACCATAAAGGTAATGCTCATAGTGAAAGATAAATATTTTTTTTATTTCTTTATATATTGCTTTTTTACTAATCTTAACCAATCTTAACTAAAAATCTAAAACTAGTCAGATGGACGTGTTTCTCTGCTCAACACATTTAATCTTCACACAAGTGGCTTCCTCACCATTTCTCCTCCATAAGATTAACGTGACTCTTTATTCGTACTGAAAATGCAGCACTGATTTGGATAAAAGGGTTTAAAGTATTATTATCACCAAATAAAACACATCCTTTTCCAGCTCTCTATACTATAAATACATTTTTTAAATTAAATTACATTACAAACAACCAGTAATATTATAAGAGGGGGTAGCCAGCAGCTGCTCATTAGTTATTTTTCTTCGGAGCCTAATGCAGCATCTCTCTGTGAGAAGCAGCACCGCTCGCCTCTTCGTCGTTGGATCTATGGCATAGAGCAGCGGGCTCTCCCTCCTCAAGCACTACTGATAATGATATTTAAAGTCCAGTCAAATCAAATATATGATGAATGTCATGTGGCATTTAATTACATTTTTTTTGTATAAAATTATGTATGGGCTAATGTGGGCTGTTATATTTGGGTTAAAATGCATGTTTTTAAAGTAGGCCTATATATTATAAATAAAATATGTGTTTTCCTCACATGCTAAGCTTATTTCTCCATCTTTCAGTGTCACATGATCTTTCAGAAATCATGCTGATTGTTGCTTAAGGAACATTTCTAATTATTATAGCTGGTGCACCACACTGAAAAAATAGCAAGATTTGACATTTAATTGACTATAACAAATATATAAACAGCACTAAAATAGTAAATATTTTAAAATATATATATTATTTATAATATTTTAATATTAAAAGTTGGGATGTTTTGTGAAATGCCATAAAGTCAGTAATATGTTGTTTGTTCTTTTTAAGAAGAAAAATGTTTTCACTGTCCAACTTAATATTATTTTTGTTAATATAAACAAATTTTGAGCCATGATCCAGTTTTACTTTTCAAGGAATGAGAAGCTCCTTTGATACCCAAACATAATACCCTTACCAATCCACCTGCTTGCTGTGAACTGTTTCAAAACAGTTTATTTGGTTATTGTAACTTGTTTCACTTTTATTTTGCCTCTGTCCCAGCTTCTTTGAAATCAGTGTGTTGCAGACTTCAAAATAAAAATTTGTTTATATTTACAAAATACATTTAAGTTGGTCAGAGAAAACTTTTTTTTGTCAATTAAATAAAAGTTAACAAATTACAGATTTTATAATTTTACAGAATGTTACTTTGAAATATTCTCAAAAAATATATGAAATATAGTAATTTACGTTTTACATTTCTTCCATTTGCATGTGTAAATGTGGTATTTACCCACCAAAATAACCATGTGTCCACTTATGTCAGAAAAACGGTAATTCATAATATTCTCAAAAAACTGGGTATTTTCTAAAACTAATGGATAAATATTATATTTATTATATTATTTTTCACTGAAAGCTAATAGAAAACATCCAAACGTACCACAGCAGTAAAAGGGTGTTCAAGAGTTTGAGGAATGGAAAAACTAACTAAAATCTCATCTGTAAAAATTTCACTATGGATATGTTCTAAACATGAATTTTTATGACCCCATTCATTTGAATTACTGTAAATATAATAACAATCCTCATTATAAACACAAAATAATAATAATAATCAACTTTAATATTCAGTGAGGACAATTAGACTATGTTTTATTTGATGGGGGGGCGGTGAGGGACCTGAATAATGGGAAGGGGGGTGCTGGTCCAAAAAAGGTTGAGAACCACTGATCTAGGCCCTGGAGAGGTTCCGACCTCTGCTTCAGGACAAACATATGTGTTGCTCCGGCCAAGACAACAAAGCAACTGCAGCATCCTCCTACCACTGAGGCAAAGTTCGCTCCCTTCGCACGTCACAACTAGCCCATCATTTCCCTATCTGGAGTCAACACAGACTCTAGTCTCTACTTACATTCTATGTAAACTCAATCATGTGGCCGGTGGAGAAGCTTGTTTTGGTTATCTGATTTCTCAGAGGAAATGACCCCTTAGCCTGCACCTCATCCCCTCTTGGATCTATTGGTGATCCGATAGTCCCAGGTGTATTTTTCACATGGTTACCTCCCCTCTGGGTAGGGTGTGATCTCTGTGGTGTCCGTTCCTCCTGGTGAGGAACAGTCACTGGCTCAATGTTCTTCCAAGATATTCAATCAAGGTGAGGAAAGGTTGGTTGTAGGCTCTTGGACATTGAAAGGTCACGTAGAGGTGAGTTGCATTTATCTAACTCGTAAACCTGCTATTATTTGCACTCCGTACACTCGTGACACATTCCTCTAGTTGTTGGCGCATTCAACTTGGACCCCTAGTCTCTTCATTTCAACACAACGCCGAAAGTGAATGACAGAAGGGGAACGTCTTGGTTATGTATGGTAACCCTGTCGGGACACGGGGGTGATCGCGTCCCACTTGTCTGAGTTTTTATTCCTTTTTTCCCTTTTACCTTACACCTTTTGTGTTTCTCTAGAGTTTATTGTTTCATCTTATTTTTATCTGCTCTCTTTCGTTTCGGCTTACATTTTTAACCCTGGCTTTTTCTTTGCATTTTTTCTTTCCATTATGGTCATTAGGTTCAGCTGGTGCTCGTTCCCGTTGATGCGTCCCGGTGCACCTGATCACTATTATTTCATTATTAGTCTTTCTATTTCTACCTCTCATTTTTCTGTCTTCTTTGTCAGTTTGTTTTGGTTTTCCCCTGTGTTGTTCTTTCCTCTGGCCGCTCTGCTCTCAGTTCTCCTAGCCTCAAGTCTTTTGTTTGGTTTTCTTTTGCCCAGTTGATATTGGTAACCCTCGCTTTCTCTCAGCTACGCTGGTCAGGACGGATCTCTGGTGTTTGTATCGGACTGTACCCTGGCTCTGCATTTTGGTTTTCCCTCTTCACCACTGTCTGCACCTTGAGCGACCCATGCCTGTCTGACTACGTTTTTGCCTGCTGTTTCGGTATTGTCATTTTTCTCTCTCCCGCATCCAGCGGCGGGGGTTGCCTTCTCATTCGCTGAATCGCAGACATCCAGAGTTTTGGCCACTTTCGGGCTGGTGTACGGGGCTGTATCCTTGAAGAGTGCCGTCTGACGGTGGTGACGCTTCTTCGGCGCAGAAGGACTGAGTGTTTTTTTCTCCCTCACAAACTGTTGTTCTATTATTGCAGATAGACTGAGTTTCACTCTCCGCACGGCAGAGGATTTTGTGTTTTTTCCTTCACATTTTTGGACGGTGTCCTGCACTGAACAGCCCCTCTCAAGGGTTTTTTGAGACTTTTTGTTTACCTAAATAAAGACTCTTTTCTGCACCTCTGCTCTTGGGTCCTTTGTGCTGATCCTGACAAACCCTTGTTCCCTGATGGAGGGAACGGACATCTTGTGTCCCCCCTGCCACAACTACGGACTGCCTGTGAGTGTATTCGAGTTGCTCCTCAGAACAGAACTAATGAGCAGCTGCTGGCTACCCCCTCTTATACCCGGGTGTCCAGGGTGGGGCCAGCCATGCAAATTCTGCACAACCAATTTCACTGGCCTTTTCTCAATGCTTTCAGAAGTGTTTGGGCTCCCTAGAGCGACCCCTAGTGTCTTCATTTCGACACAATGTCTCTGTTCCCTCCAGGGAACGAGGGTTACCATACATAACCAAGACAATTTATTTATATTATTTTAAAGCATGTAAAAATAGCATTATTTGGTTGCATATTTGTAATTATATTCAGCTTTGCTGATAATAGAAATGCATTGATTATGGACATCCGGTATAGCAATGAAGGAGTGAGCTAGAGCTAGAGAATGGGGCTCCCAATCCATCCTTTAATTTTCAACTTTTATATGACATAAGATCAACAATCACAGTATGTTACGTCTGGTAATAATGTCGAATTATTATCATAATTCATCGATTGGCCGTCAGACATATGATGACACCTACCGTCAAACCAATCAGACTTCCCCAGTCTTCCATAAAGAGCTTGGAAGTGATGCAAGATGGCAGATCGCGTCTTCTTTAGTTGATTAGCTCTCATTTGTTTGTCACGCTGTCCATCCTTTGATTTTTATGATTACGATTCTGTAGGGAATTATCACTAAAAGGGGAAATATTAATAATCATAATTCATTATAATTAATTATAATATTTGGATAATTAAATAGAATTAGCTTGATAAAGCAGAATTCATATTACAATCAACTGACCTGTTCGTCCAGCGAACATTCAGGGTAAATTCATATGTATTCAAAGAAAACTATTTTTCTTGGCCACAGAAAAGATAATTTTCTTTTATACTAATGCATTAGAGCATGTAGCTTGAATCGGAAACCGTAAAGTGACATTACTTTTGCAAGGCAGAATCAGAAACTCATGCAACTTGTGCACAAGAATTTTATTAACTAAGGTCCAAACATACAGTCATTCATACAGGGGGAAGGGCAAGTGAGAAGGCATTAGAGAAAACAAGGAAAATGAAGCTATGAAAAGAGTCAGTTAATCTGTGAAACCATCTGTGCCATTTTTCAATGGGTCTATAGCGTATACTAAACCTCTGTTTGTTTAGTTAAATGTATGATACTTGCATTGCCTTGGTTGTGGACCCATGTCCGGCTGCAATCCCGTATGAAGTTCTTGAGGGTTTCAAGGTTTGGATTTGTGATCACTTCCTTCTGGTTTGAAGAGTGTCCTCTGAGATGTCCTGACTCTGTGGTGATGGGGAGTTTCCTCCATGTGACGTGAAGAAGAACAAAAGGGCTGAGAGAGAGAGAGAGACCAAGCCGAAATCTGATGATTCTTGGAGAATGGAAAGAACAAGGCCGCACGGCCTGGCACAGACTTAGAAGTTCCAGAAGAGTTTAGCTCATCATCTTCTTCTCATCATCTTCTAGGTTCTGAAAAGAACCTCCGACGGATCATGCTCAAGTCCTGAAGAACACACAAGAAGTGTGGCTGGTGTGAATCTTTTATCTTATAGGGTGGTCACACCTCTAGAAGTTCAGAGAGCCAATGGTGTCCTGTATTTTTGGAGGGGAATTTAATGGTCTTTGTCTGGATCCAAAGTATTTTGCATAGGTGATTCGATTGGGTGTTGATGCAAATACTACTAAGGATTCTAAGAACACTAAGAGTTTGCACATCTAACAACAAATAACAAAAACCATCTTTTAGGTATTCAAACTAGGAGTTGAAAGAGACCAAACATGGAATATACTGTATGTGGCTACACCATATAGCATCCTATCATAACACAAGCATAAAATGGTTACAAAATAAGAAATACAAAGTACATGGACAGTTGTAACATACACACACTGATATATGGAAACATGTGTGTCATAGAATTAACAAATAAAAAGTCACTTTCAGTGGAAGAATATGTTTGCTTTAGGGAGAGTCAGGATGGGGGAAGATTCTCCCCATCATTCCTTTAGATCAGGGGTGTCAAACTCAGTTCCTGGAGGGCCGCAGCCCTACAGAGTTTTGTTCCAACCCTTCTCCAACACACATACTATGCAGTTTTCAATTAAGTCTGAAGGACTTGATTAGTTGGATCAGGTGTGTTTAATTATGGTTGCATCAAAACTCTGCAGGGCTCCGGCCCTCCAGGAATTGAGTTTGACACCCCTGCTTTAGATCATAAAAGCCCATTTGGTCTGCTAGAAGCGTCCTGGTCATCTTGGTAACCAGGCTTATCTTGAGGCATTGTGGCATCCATTGGGTGAGGGGAAGTCTGCTTCTTTGTTAATTCAATAAACTACTGATTTGGTTAAATCTAATGAACCGTTGTCTGATTGGTCCATACCCTACAATTCGTTTGAACTCTTTCTTGGCACTCCCTTTTTCTGCATGTTGTTGTTTTAACTGTGACACGACATGGACTACTGCCCGTTTGTGCCGTGATTTGATTAGAGTTGTTGGTTGAACTCATCTCCTGACTAATAGTATTGAGACAAGGTTAGTATGTCACGTGACCTACACAACGCAGCATAGAATATCGCTTGTATAAAAACACTAGGATAAGGAGCGGGAGCCAGAACTGTATTTATATTTTGTTAGTGAGCATAGTTAGTTGGCATTTACGCTGAAGATTTCTTTACTTTTTTTGTTTAGATTAGAGTGAGTTCGGTTAAAGTTAGTTTGTGTTTTGTTTTATTAATTTCTTTACTTTCAGCTCCGCTCACGTTTCGCACTTTTGAGTTTTCCTTTTCAATGTTGTATATATTTTTTTGTAAATATGTTTTGAACATACATTTGTATTCTCATTGTAAATACAAAACGGATTTCCTTTTGATGGACACAATTACTCACTAAAGAATCCTTGATTAAGCTATTTCGGTTTCCGTTTGCTTCATTTCATCACATTTAGTAACAAACAGCCTCCCCAATTCTATATACTATTCTAATTTCTTTATTATTTTCTTTTTTTGTGTTGACTTCCTTTATCCCTAGACTTAAAATTACACCACTATTAGCAGCCAAATAGGAAGTCGTAACACAGTAATAGTTACTTAAGACATCACAGATTAAACTATGAGCAACTCTAAACAGAAGCAAGCTCACGTTTCAGCTCCACCGGCCACGAGATCAACTGCTAGCATCACGGGTAAATTAGCAGCCATGGCTACCTCATCTAATACAGAGAAACAATCGCCGATTGAGATTTCTGCACCTGTCTCCATGGACCAATTACCCAACAAAAACAGTTACGTTGTGGCAACGTTCTATTTTTACTGCGGCGAAGTTGCAGACTACGTCCCCGCGACATTGAGACAACGTGGAAATGTAAGACGCGAAAGGGTTGTAGCAACGTTGTTGCGCGACATTCAGCAACCATGAGGCAACGTTTTAACTACATGCATTTTTATGCCAGATTATAAATATTGCCTATTCTGCGTGTTATATCAGACACAAAATTACTATGTATAATACTTTTAAATACGGTTTAATATTAAAAATCGTTCATTAAATTGTTGTTTCAACTTAACATCTGCTTGTGTAACTTTGAAAAGTAAAAATGCCATACAAATTCATATAATCAAGCTTTATTTCATACCAAACATTTCATTCTTACAAAAACACATTACAAAAAGGTATAAATTTAAGAAAAAATGCAATATAGAGTATATGAAGCATGTAAATATATTAAGTCATTTATAAATGGCTGTAAACTCATTTATAAACTATAGTTTCAGTATATTACATTACAAATAAAAAAGCAAAAGCATCTGAGAACGTTTATTAAACAAAAGCAAAGCAACAAAATAACGGTCACCGGACGATGAGGCGGACTCTGAACGGGAGAATATACAGTGGACAGGTGAACATATAAGACAAGTTGATGTGCAGAAAACAGTCCAAGAAAGATCAACAAATCCAGACGGCAGTGGTAAATGCAGAATCCAGAAGGCAGATGTAGTGACTTTTTATTACTCTAAATGCATATAATTATGGCTATTCTGCACCACCATTATAATTGTCTCTGATTCTGTGAGTCTCTGTTGTCTCTGTGTGTTGAAGGTTGCAATGCTCAAAATAGTGAGCCATTATGAAACATCCATGTATGGCATGAACACAGGTGACCATATGAACACGTATTGGAAAACATCCAAATTTAAACAAGACGTATATGGGAAGACACTTTGTCTAATAATAATCCTCTGTCAGATAAGTGGGTATGACACTGGACTCAAGAAGAAAGAAGGAGAAGAAGGAGAGGAGAGGAAGAAGGAAAGGAGATGAGGGAAGAGAGAGGGACTGAGACACTCTGGAGCTGTCTCAGTGCTGTGTTGCTGCAGCTTCTGTTGCTGCTGTTTGTCTGAGATGCAGTTCATCTTTAATTAAAGTCTTTTTGGCTTCAAAACCCTGTCCATGATTTCCGTGGTTATTGGGAAAGAAAAAATCCACCACAAATTGGCGACCCCAGCAGGACTTGGAAAAGAGCAGAACATGGAGGAGCCATGATGGGCTGGCTGGATAAACAACTCAAACATGTGGCCACTAAAGGTGAGCAATTTATGCTTACAAATTTAGTTTGTGTTGTTCTCCAGGACTGCTCGTAATGGTAAGAAAACTCAAAATGCTCTTCCAAGTCTATGAGATAAGAACCAAAAAAAGAAAAGAGGGTTTTGAAGCCAGAAACTCAGCCGGCATTTATGTTATTTTATGTTTTATGTTTGTATTACTAATGCATGTATATGCATAAGTATAAATGTTAAAGAGAGTATAATGTATGCGTGCATTGCATAACATTAGTAAACAATTGCTGCATCCTGGGAGGAGAAGGAGTAGGATAGTAGATACGATTTTGTGTTGTCGATGAATAGCAGGTGGAAAAAGTCCTACGGATCCGATAGGTGTATCCTGTAGTAGTATAGGAGTGTTGGTTAATCAATAAATAAGATTGATTTACGGCAATACAGTAGTTTAGAATACAGGAAGAAAAATCCTGCGCGTGTTTAAGTGTTGCAGGTGGTAAGGAAAAGTCCTGCAAAAAATGTTTTGGTACGTTAAAAGTTTTTTCCTTTTAAAAGGAAAGTCAAACTGGCCTATGTTGATAATTCGCTCTACATAATAGAGAGATGGATGAGGTAGTGAACCGTGGGGGGTGATGTCTCAGAGGTCAGGTACATGGGGCAGAAAGCGGGGAGAGGGGGCAGAGTCGGAGGGAGTTCAGCGTCCTGACAGCCTGATGGATGAAGCTGTCTTTCAATCTGCTGGTCCTGGCCTGAAGACTGCGCAGTCTCCTCCCTGATGGCAGCAGACTGAAGAGGCTGTGTAACGGGTGGGTGGGGTCACCAACAATGCTGAGGGCTTTGCGGGTGAGACGGGTGTTGTAAATATCCTGGAGGGAGGGGAGAGGGACACCAACGATCTTCTCAGCTGCTCTCACTATGCGCTAAAGTGTCATACGGCAGGACGCGTTGCAGGTGCCATACCACACAGTGATGCAGCTGGTCAGGATGCTCTCGATGGTGCCTCTGTAGAAGGTGCACATGATGGGGGCTGGGGCTCTGGCTCTTCTCAGTTTGCGAAGAAAGTAGAGTCGCTGCTGTGCTTTTTTGGTCAGTGCTGTGGTGTTGGCAGTCCAGGAGAGGTCTTCTGTGATGTGCACACCCAGGAACTTAGTGCTACTCACTCTTTCCACGGTCGCACCGTTGATGGACAGAGGAGCATGCTGAGAGTGCACTCTCCTGAAGTCAACAACAATCTCCTTCGTCTTCTCTACATTCAGAGAGAGATTGTTGTCACCGCACTATCTGGCCAGGCGGCTCACTTCACTCCTGTAGTTTGTCTCATCGCAGTTGCTAATGAGACCAACCACAGTCGTGTCATCCGCAAACTTGATGAAGAGGTTGCTGTTGTGTGTCGGTGTGCAGTCATGGGTCAGCAGAGTGAAGAGGAGGGGGCTAAGCACACATCCTTGAGGGGCCCCAGTGTTCAGAATGATGGTGCTGGATGTGTTGCTGCCGACCCGTACTGCCTGAGGTCTCCCGGTCAGGAAGTCCAACAGTGCAGTGGTGCTGTTGTGTGCTTCAAAGCGAGCAAAGAAAGCGTTCAGCTCGTTCAGCATTGGGGTGGTGCTGTCACAGGTCCGCGGCGGGGGCTTGTAGTCCGTGATGGTCTGAATCCCCTGCCACAGGCTCCTGGTGTCTCTGCTGTCACTGAAACGATGGGCTATCTTCCTGGAGTACTGTCTCTTAGCCTTTCTGATGCTGCATGACAGGTTGGCTCTAGCTTTCCTCTGGCCAGAGGAAAGCTAGAGCCAGAGGAAAGCTAGAGCCAACCTGTCACGCACCTCGTCTCCAGCTCTGAAGGCAGCGTTGCGAGTCATCAGAAGTCTGTAGACTTCCCCTGTCAGCCACGGTTTTTGGTTGGGCCGGACAGTGATGGTTTTTGTGACTGTTACATCCTCAATGCACTTGGTGATGTAGGCAGTGACAGTCTCTGAGTACTCCTGGAGGTCTGTTGTGTTGTGGTATGTAGCAGCCTGTTTGAACATGTCCCAGTCAGTGGTGTCAAAGCAGTCTTGAAGTGCCTCTGACGACCCTTCTGGCCACACTTGAATTTGCTTCTGAACTGGTTTGGTGACTTTAACGAGCGGTCTGTATGCTGGCATTAGCATAACAGTGATGTGGTCTGAAACACCAAGGTGGGGGAGGGGTAGGGCTTTGTAAGCTCCTCTCTGTGTGGTGTAAACAAAGTCCAGTGTGTTGTTTCCACGTGTTGGAAAGTCTATGTGTTGGTGTATTTTAGGAAACTTTTTAAGTCTGCATGATTGAAATCCCCAGCCAAGATGAGAAAAGCATCTGGGTGGGCTGTCTGCTGCTCACTGATGTGCTGGTAAAGTTCATTCAGTGCCTCACTCCTGTTGTTGTTATTGGAGCTGGGAGGGATGTATACTGCAGCAAGTATTATGGCTGTATATTCCCGCGGTAGATAGAACGGCCGGCACTTAATAATCATAAACTCCACCAGGGGTGAGCAGTGTTTGCAGACCACAACAGTATCGCGGCACCACGCATCATTGGTGTAAACACAAAGTCCGCCGCCGCGCGTCTTACCTCCCTCGACGAGCACTCTGTCCGCTCGATAGCATGTTAGCTGGTCGAGCTGAATGGCGCAGTCCGGAACACTGTTGTTGAGCCATGTTTCCGTAAACACAAAAACACAACAGTCTCTTACAGTCCTCTGAGTTGAGCGCAGAAGTCGGAGATCATCCAGTTTATTATCCAACGAGCGTACGTTAGCCAGAACGATGGTTGGAATAGCTGGCTTGTGTGGGTTAGCCACTAGCCTAGCCCGGATACCTCCGCGCTTCCCCCTCTTCTGTTTCCTCTCACACCGCTTGTGGCGCCTCCACTGTGGGTGAGGTGCAGTAGTGGGGGTTGGTGATGGAGTAGGCCTCCGGAGAAGACAATGGTCCCACAGCTCTTGTACGAGCGTTGAGTTTGGATTTAAAACTGTGGTCCTTCCGACATCTAGCAGAAACTCACGACTGTAGGTGCGTTGGCAGACAGATGGATGCGACAAATACGTACAAAAACACTGTGACTCACAACATAAAAAACACAAAAACACCGATCTGTCAGGAGATATTAATTGGATTGATAAAAATTGGAAAAAATATTGTTAAGAATTGAAATTATACTAAAGTGACTAAACTTTTGGGAAAATTGGAGTAAATATAAAACTAAAAGGCAGAGATTGTAACTTGGAAGATACATAAATTAATTATGGCAATTGTTCCAGTAGAAATATTAGGATTAAAATATCTTACACATAAAGAAGAACTGAATATTTGAGGGAAAAATGGCCAAAAGAAGAAGCATGAGATGTGTTAAAGTGCTAATAAGTTGAAACTTTGATAAGAAAATGTATAAAATAAATGTAAAAAAAGAGAAAAAATTAAATGAAAAATAGATAAGAAAAATAGATAAAAATGAAAAAGTACTGGCACTGTTGACCACTGCAAAATATATTAAACAGGTAAATAAAGGTAGGGAAAAAAGGAAAATAGGAATAGAAAAATGTAATAAAAATGATACATAAAAGAAAAAATACCACTGTAGAGACAGTGTGAATATAGGCTAAGGCATAAGTAGATTTAAGAAATGAAAAGCAAGATGAATTGTCTGTAAAACCTAAAAAAGCTGCAGAGAAAAGTGAAGAAAAAATCTGTTATGCCTTTAGACTATTATGAGCAGCAGAGAACATCATTAAGAAAAATCCAAATTAAGAATTTATTAAGAAGAGGAAAGAGGTAAATGGAAAATAAGCATAAAGGAAAATAAAATAAAAACAGAAAAATATAGCCAGATATAGAAGTGATCTATCTAGAAGTAAATCATTGAACTTTGGAGAGAATAAAACTGTGAAGAGTTGTCATTTAATGAAGAAAGGTTTGGTCACATGAAAGAGAATGAAACACTTTGAATATGTGCTGAAAAATGTTTCTAGTTCTAATTTAAGGTTCTCAAGGGCAGTATGTGCTGAGGACCTCAGGGGGCTGATCGCTTGACTTCCGAAAATCCACAAGGAAGCTGGAAAGTAGACCAAAATGAGCAAACAGCTGACAGTGCTGATGTAAAAACTTTATGCTGAACAGAGATGCAAAGATCCTCCAAACATCACATTTGAAAAGACTGTGAATTTTGTTGTGCTGAAGAGACTGTACTATAAATCCTGCAATGGTGCAAGGGACACCAACAGTTCAAGTGACTCCACCTGTCAAGAGCCTCCGACCATACATCAGACTCTGGCACCTCATGCTCAACAGACTCGGAGTTATGCAAGGGAGAATGAGCTTCCAAAAGAATGCTGGACATGCGAGCGAACAGCTATGATTACAGCAAAGTGGCTCTTTGGTTCATGGACACAGCCAGTTGTGGGGAGGAGGGGGGTCAGCATCAGCCCATTTCAATGTCCACCATAGGCACATTTGACTAAAAAAGGCCCAGAGAGTCCTACAAGGGGACAGATGCAGCTAATTCCCATGACTGCACCAGTAAGTTTGAAAAATATCAAACAATTGTGTGACCTTACCTACTCTTGTTATTAAATGGAAACTCCTGTTAATCTATTTATGAGGAACAATATGCTAAATGGACATGCAATCAGAGGGGTAAAAATACATATGCAAGGGGCAAAAACTTTAAATGATAATTTCAGAACCAACAGTTAATTTATACTAGATACGATATATTGAAGATGTTATAAGACAAATGCAAATGATTTAAATTTATTATAGCACAAGTTCTTAAGATATAAACTATGTCTCAATCCATCTACTTTATGAACATGTTTGACTATAACATAAAAGGGCCCTTTATGGAAATGACAAGATGTGCATAAATTCTGAAAAGTTTTATCAAACATAAACTATGATGCAGATGCATTTATAAATTATTTGCAAATGTTTTATACAGAAACAAAACAAAAGATCAAATTGCTAAAGATATTAAGAACTTATTTACATTACCTATCACATTATGAGTTAACATCTCTGAGGAAATGCTTAGACAAAAAATAGGAGTAAAGATATTACAAATTGTGAAAGCTATTAATAGTCAGCAATTTGAACATGGGGAAAAGTCCATCTGAGTGAAGAATCTGAACTATAGTTTCTGTGATGTAGCTGAATTTTGAGAAATAGTTCAATGGATTTTGAGAAATAGTTCACTTGTTCAGTAATCAGACTTTGGTCTTTGTTGTTTAAATGTTTGTTGATGATGGCTTGTATGATGTGAGGGGGGAGATAAAAAGTAGAATAAGGTATTGGTCCTCGTTTATATGCAGTAGTATACTCATGGTAACACTTTATTTTGATAGTCCACTTTAGATATTCTACTAACAGTAATTAACCTTACAACATTTTGCAACAAAATGTCAACTAGCAGTTAGTAGAATATTAGTAGACTGTCTGCTTAATATCTTCTAACACTTTCTTTGTCAACTTATTCAACTAACCCTAAACCTACCCTAAACTAACCCTAAAGTCTACACTGAGAGTTAGTGGACATGTAGTTGCAAATAATGAGATTTAGTTGATATGTAGTTGACAAGCAGTTGACATGTAGCTACAAATTTACTTACAGTTAGTAGAATGTCTAAAGTGGACTATCAAAATAAAGTGTAACCATACTCATTTTTGTATAAGTATTTCTGGGATTCTGTCAATTCAGGTAAAGAATTGTCATTTATTCAGAAACCTAAGTATGGAAACTAATTGGAGTGATGTTTTGACTCTTGCATTAATGAGGGGTGGCATGCAACCTAACGGAAAAACACATCTACACATGCTTACGGGTCGACCCATGCATTTGCTATTTATCAAACCACCAACAAAGGACTCCTACTAAACCAACTGTAATGAAACTTAAATTGTACATGAATAATTATCTGTGATAGACAATCTATCTGTGTGCAGGAAACAAAACACAGCAGTCTGAGGAGGAGACAGAGCCAGTCTGACCAATTGTCAGTGCATCAAGTGTATCTGAGGGTGTTCATGGAACGGTCTAGGAGAGAGAGGATCTATCAGTCGGGACAGAGATTCCATCTAGGAAGTGCAACACCAGTAGTTACTAAATATGAGCAGCTCAACAAGAGAATCCCACAAACATGAAGAATACCAACGGAAGCAATGATTATATGTTGTATTTTATGCTGACAAAACTGAATCAATGTTCATATTCCCACCATTTCAAGAAGTTAGGGAATCAGAATCTTTTACTTTCCTCTGTTATCAGTCACATCAAATCAATGAGGGAAGATGTTTGGTTCTGATGTCCTCTGGAGTGAGGTGGCATGATTTGGGTCATTGGTAATGAATTTGTGTGACTAATTTAGTCACTAGTGTACAGAACTGAGAAGCCTGAATTGTGAAACTACACTCTGGGAAAAGTCAGGATTTAAAAGACTTATTAAGTCTTTGAGGGGGGAATGTAGTGACTTTTTATTACTCTAAATGCATATAATTATGGCTATTCTGCACCACCATTATAATTGTCTCTGATTCTGTGAGTCTCTGTTGTCTCTGTGTGTTGAAGGTTGCAATGCTCAAAATAGTGAGCCATTATGAAACATCCATGTATGGCATGAACACAGGTGACCATATGAACACGTATTGGAAAACATCCAAATTTAAACAAGACATATATGGGAAGACACTTTTTTCTAATAATAATCCTCTGTCAGATGTATATAAGCGGGTATGACACTGGACTCAAGAAGAAAGAAGGAGAAGAAGGAGAGGAGAGGAAGAAGGAAAGGAGATGAGGGAAGAGAGAGGGACTGAGACACTCTGGAGCTGTCTCTTTTTTTTTTTTTTTTTTTTTCTCCGGCCTGTCAGTAACACAGATAACACATAACAGTGTGTATGTGTAGCTATGCTATCATCATTCACAGCCTTTTTTTATATATATATATATATTTTTTTATTATTAATTTTTATATTTTATTTATTTAACCATACTATGACCGACAAGACCGGGGGATAGAGAGAAAACAACAAAAGACACAACAGCAGAAAAACTACAACAACTTCCAATGTCCGTATGAATCACAGTAAATACTAAATGTTAAATGGTATTGCACAGCACACATAACTAATATTACAAAATATGTTTGAAGCAACAGCATTTTAGGACAGTGAGTGTCTGTGAGCACCTGTTTTTACACCAATGTGAATGCTTGTGTGTACACCTGTGTGCACACCTGTGTGTGTGAACGCGCTTGTATTCATAAGGTTCCTCCATGTAAATGCTTGATAGTGTGAGTGGGGAACCACAGCCCCGCCCCGCAAGGCATGAAGCAGGCACGGAGGAGACCCGGGCTCCCAAACATCCGGAGGCCCCCCAGGGCGCTGGAACCCCAGGAGAACCACCGCAGGGATAACCGCAACCCCCACCCAGAAAAAGGCAGAGGACAGCCCGGAGGAGGTCATCCGGCAGCCACAATGCAGACGCCCCAGGGGGCCACAGTGGCAAGCCCGCAGGCCCCGCCGGCAGTCGGCCACACCAGGGCAGACCGGCCCACACACACATACACAAGCATTCCACCCTCATGCATGCAAAAAAAAACTCACACACTCACCTCACATGTAGACGCACAAAAAAAAAATGGACACTGTACTCACACCCACACTCCCCATTTGTACTCTATACTCCTGGGATCATGCACCACTACCCCCAAAAAGGCAGTCAGCGCCAGACCCCGGAGCTGAATCCCCTTCACTCCGGTGTGGAGACAGGAAGACCACCCCCGTCCCTGCAGCAGCAGAGAAGACCACCAGCCCAGACCCCGACCGGATGGTCAGCTCCTCCTCACAGCCCCCAGCCCCGGACAGAGAACAGAGAACAGGGCTGTAAGGGGAAAAAATAAAAAAAAGGAAGACCCCGTGCTTCACCTCACCCGCTCAAATGTAGTGTTGGTGTATGTTGTTCTCAAGTGCTTTAAAACAGGGGAGGGGCAAGACACTAAGACACGTCAGCTCGTGTCAGCTCGGCCCCTCCCAAGAGCCCTCAATGTCTATGTGCAACTTAAAATTGAGAAGTGGGCATCGGCACCAGAGGGAAGACCCACCCCCAAGGCCCTATATGTATGTGTCATGTGACAGTAAGTAATGAGAGTGTCTAAGTAATGATGTATGATTGGGATGCGAGAGGCCACGAGGAGACAGAGGGAGTCCCAACTCCCCTGCATCCCAGCGACACACCCGCACCCCAAAAACCCTACCTGTATGTTGATGTGATGGGGCGGGAGAGGGGAAACATTAGGGATGGGGAGGAAAACATCGGAGGAGGCAAAGAGCCCCCCCTGCTGGAGCCAGCTCCCCCGCTGACCCCCATAGGCACCCCCGTTGCCCCAAACCTGTCCCGGGCAGGGGGCCCAGGCCCATCCGGCCCAGGCCCATCCAGACCAGGGCCCACGGCAGCCCGTGGTGGCCCACCAGACCCCACAGCAAAGGAAAAACTACCCCCACCCCATCATTCAGTCAACTCCCAGACTACCGAAGACAATAGACACCCAGGTTAAACCAGTCCTTCGCCCCTATTGGGTCCCTCCCTCCCTCCCTCCATGCAGAGTGAATACTGACAGATGGTAACGACGTCCCCACCAGCTAAAGACACCCCCGGCCCCACCGGCAGTCCAGTTCATGAGGACCGTCTTCTTGGCAATGCATAAGGCGGTGAAAGCCATGAGGATTGTGTTACCTTCTGTAGTGATACCATCAAGGTCACCCAACAGGCAGACTGACGGAGAAGCTGGAATTGAACATTTAAGACACTTTGTTAAGTCTTCACAAATCCCATACCAGATCCTCTGAACAGGCGGACAGAACCATAAAGCATGCATTTAATGCCTTTAATCACTGTAGTCTGTCTAATTGCTGCTGCTAGTGGTTCAATAAAAATTGCAAACAGTGAAGGAGAGAGAGGACATCCTTGCCTGGTGCCCCTCTTGAGACAGAAGCTGGACGATCTTTGGTCATTTGTCCTGACACATGCTGTTGGAGAGTTATATAATATTTTTAACCAGTTTATGAAAGAGTTTCCAAAACCAAATTTGTGTAAAGCTGCAAATAGAAAGTTCCAGTTAACCCTATCAAAAGCTTTTTCTGCATCTAGAGACAATATTGTAATTTGAAGGTTTTTATTGCATGAATAGTTTATTAAATTAATTAATCTACTTGTATTTGTTGCGGAATGCCTCCCTTTTATGAAACCAGTTTGGTCGGGATGAATTATGAGAGGGGTTATGTTCTCTATTCTTTTTGAGAGAGCTTTGCAGATTATTTTAATGTCCACATTAATAAGGGATATTGGACGATAGCTAGTAGGCAATACCGGGTCTTTGCCTGGTTTTAACAATAGACTGATGTTGGCAGAATTCATATTTGGTGGAAGTCTACCATTATCCTTGGTTTCCTGTAACATTCTGTAGAATGTTGGCGCCAGAATTCTTTATAGAATTCTGCTGGAAAGCCATCTGGACCTGGAGCCTTCTGATGTCATCTGATGTCAGTGGAGAATCCAATGCCATCGCCTGATTGTCTGATAATCTCGGAAGAGTTATATTATCAAGAAACTGGTCAATTTCGTCTTTTGATGGGTTAATCTGTGGTGAATATAAAGATTTGTAAAAGTCCCTGAAGGTATTGTTTATTCTTTCAGGGTCATATACTATGTCCCCAGTTAAGTCTTTAATAGCACATATAGTTGTTTTTTCTTTATTTATTTTTAACTGGTTAGCTAGGAATTGACCTGATTTGTTACCATGTTCAAATTCTTGCCAGCGAAGTGCTAAGAATTTAGTTTTTTTATTAATAATTTTATTTAATTCTAGTTTTGCTTTACGTATTTTGTGCAGCATTCCCTGTTCCTGGAAGGATACATAGGCTTCTTCTAAGGATTTGATGGTTTCTTCTAATTCCTGAATACATTTCATTTCTCTTTTCTTTTTATGTGATGAGAATGAGATTATTCTACCTCTCATCACAGCTTTGCCTGCTTCCCAGAGAACAGATGCTGATGTTCCAGGCAGGTCATTGTATTCTAAATATAAAGCCCATTCTTTCTTGAAATATTTAATAAAGTCTTCATCTTTAAGTAGTGATGTATTAAATCTCCAATTTTTACATGGCGGGGTGGCCTTCTTATTTATTAACGTTAAAGATATAGGAGCATGATCGCTGACAGCTATAGGGTGTATCTCTGTGTCTGAAATGTCACTCAGCAATGAGCTGCTGACTAAGAAATAATCCAACCGAGAGTAAGAGTGATGGACATGTGAGAAGAAAGTATATTCCCTACGGTTGGGGTGCAAAGAACGCCATGCATCGCAAAGTCCATAGTCGCTCATGTACTGTTTGACTATATTTGTGGAATCAAATTTGCGCTGAGTTCCAGCTGTACTGAGCCTGTCCATTTCTTTATTTAGTCCAAAGTTGAGGTCTCCCCCAAGAACAAGTGCGCAATCTAGGTGTTCAGAGAGTGCGGTGAAAAAAGCATGAAAAAAAGAGGGGTCATCAACATTTGGACCATATATACTGACAATACATAACGTTTTGTTGAATATAGATAATTTTATGATTAGAAATCTACCTTCTGGATATATAACTGTATTAAGAATTGTGAAATTAATATTTTTATGTATTAAAATTGCTACCCCCCTTTGCCTAGAGTTATAGCAGGCTGAGAACACATTAGGAAACTCAGTTGTTTTAAATTCATCTATAGCTGTGGCAGGTCTATGAGTCTCTTGTAGTAAAACAACGTCTGCCTGTAGTTTTTTAAGTTGGCTAAATATTTTTAACCTCTTCTCTCTGGAGCCAGCTCCATTCACATTCCATGTGATAAACCTTAGTGCGCCCATAGATGTGTGTGTGTAGCTAATGTTTCATGCTGCGTGTGATGCTCAACTAAGTGAGATATACGCGGGCTTATATGTGTTTGTGTGCGAGTACGTTTGCCATGTTTGTGTGCGCTGTAAAGTCGGAGTGGTTGCATTGACGCTGAATGTATATGTACTTGGTCGTGCCGTGCAGATATATAAAGATATAGGGTGTTGTGTGTGTGTGTGAGTAGGAAAGCAGGCGATCGGTGCTATGAGAAGAGTTAGAAAGGAGAAAGACATACAAAAAAACAAGCAGGGAGGGATGCAAGTAAAAACTTGACGGAAACGAAAACATTGCAACAACATTTAAACGCTGCGGAGACTGACGGTATCGTGTTTGTTATGAAATCGTGTTATATTAGCGAGTTAACATAAATAGAGGTAAATGTAGGAGCAAGTGATGAAAGAGGAAATAATAATAATAATAATAATAACGAATTCTTATCTGGAGTGATGTTAATATAACCAGGGAGTGGTACTGAGGTCGCGGTAGAGCCGTCCGTCCATGTAGAGCCGGTCCACAGCGCTGACAGCTCGGGAGCCCTTCTGGATGAAATTGTGTCGGATTGGGAACAGAACTTTGCGTCGCTCCAAGATTTCTTTGGGGAACTGGTCGTTTACGCTGAAGTCTGTTCCTTTCAGCTCCTTGCCGCGACTTTTCACTTGCTCCTTCTGTTTAAAATATCCGAATTTGGCCACAATAGGACGCGGCCTTGGGGCTCCAGGTTTCTTCGCTCCCAGCCAATGGACTCTTTCGAGGCAGATGTTTTCAACGGTGTCTTCCGGAAGCTTCAGGTATGTCTTGATAAAGGTTTTAATCGTAGTTTCTGCATCCTCCTCGGCAGATCCCGGAATGCCTGAAAACAGCATTGTCGGCGATGTTGTTTCAGGCGAGTCTGTCGGGCGACTTCTTTTGGAAGACGGCGTCTCACTTTTGGCTGGAGAACATGCAATTTGGTTATTCTTCATGACTATAACGTCGAAGCACCAGTCGATGTATTCCTGGAGTGTTTCCAAATTTTCCTCGCTGTTCTCGCTGTTCATTCAGTTTTTCTGCCAAGTCTCCGCCGTCTGACGTCACCTACAGTATTTCCGTAATCTGTTTATGCATATAGTACATATTCCCTGTGCATTTGCTGCAGTTTGTGTTGTTTTTTCACTATAGCAGTGAGTTAGTGAGTGCAATTAACTCGGCTGCACGGTGGTTAAGATGCGCTTGACTGTGGTGGGTGGATCATTACACTCTCTCGGTCCAGGCGGCTTGTGTTCAGCTTGCTTACCCTGTAGGCTGTGGAGGACTGTCAGAGACGGGCGGCATGGATCAGTGGCCTGGAAAAAAAAAATCTCTGGCCTGGAAAAAAAAACTCTGGAGCTGTCTCAGTGCTGTGTTGCTGCAGCTTCTGTTGCTGCTGTTTGTCTGAGATGCAGTTCATCTTTAATTAAAGTCTTTTTGGCTTCAAAACCCTGTCCATGATTTCCGTGGTTATTGGGAAAGAAAAAATCCACCACACAGACACAAGTCAACACCAAATATCAGTAAGGATATCTGAATAATAAAATAAATAGTTATCATTACACCAAACCCGATCGCAAATTAACATTTGGTATGTGAATTATCAGCTATTCTGTAACAGAACAAATAAATATCACATTGGAAACGAAAATTGTAGGTTTTGTTTGGATATTTACATATTTATCTGAGAGAAATCAAAAGTAATACTCACGTATCCTGGTTTGAAGAATAATAACAGCCCAACGGTCTGTTAGAATTTAAAATGCGCTTCGGAGCAGTGTGACGAGTAAATGTCGCACAGTGGTTGTCCAGACAGCCTAAGCACAACTTTCAGAGATGGTCTGAACCGTGGTTGAATGACAACATCGTGACAACACAGTAACAACCTGAACCACACAACTTAGAATCAACAACCTTGGAAGGCTGGCAACGTTGAGGCAACGTTGTGTGTTTGTTGGGTAGAGTTAACAAATCAAAGAAATAGTATCAGAGAAGACATTTGCGGTTTTATTCAAGAATTTATTGGTCCATTGCAAAGTTCGATAAATGCATTACGAGAAACGGTGGATGATGTCCAAGGTCATTTGGTGTCGATGGAATCCCAGGTCATCAAAACTTTGCAAACCCAAAACTTGTCCCTGCTTGACCGCATTGAAGACCTGGAAAGTAGATCCCGAACAAACTTGAGGATTGTTAATATTCCAGAAGGGAGGGAAAATCATCAAGACCCCGTTAAGTTTGTCTCCGATATGCTGAAAGAGGTGACGGGTGCGGAAGTCTTCGATGAACCACCAATACTGGAGAGAGCTCACCGATCCCCCAGTCAAAAACCGACAGATGGCTGTAAACCACATCCATTTGTGGTTTGGTTTCACCGGTTCCAAGACAAAGAGCAACTACTTTGATGGACAAGGAATCATGAGATCCAGTACAAGGGAAACACAGTCAGAATATATCCGGATCACAGCGCTGCCCTGTCAAAGAAACACGCTTTGTATAATGGCATAAAGCAATCACTTTACCAAAAAGGAATACGATTCCAGCTGCTTTACCCAGCTCACTTGAGAGTAACATTCAAGGATGAAACTTTCATATTCACCTCACCTGAGGAGGCGAAACAGTTTTACGACGAACGGATCAATACCTAAGGACAACTGGAATATCTAAACTGAAAGTGGATTAGGCTTACTGCTATCTAAAAGTGACGAGACGTGAGGCCAAGTATGGTGACCCATACTAGGAATTTGTGCTCAGCATTTAACCCATCCAAGTGCACACACACAGTAGTGAACACACACACGGAGCAGTGGGCAGCCATTGCATTGCTGCGGCGCCCGGGAGCAGTTGGGGGTTCAGTGCTTTGCTCAAGGGTCTCACCTCAGTCGTGGTATTGACAATGGAGAGAGCGCTGGATATTCACTCCCTCCACCGTCAATCCCTGCCGCACCTGGGACTCGAACCTGCAACCTTTCAGTCACAAGTCCGACTCCCTAACCATTAGGCCACGGCTGCCCCACATCTACGAGGAAGACTTGTAAAAGATATATGTATCTTTAAGTCATCTTTAAGGCATTCATTTGATTTAATTCTTGCTTTAAATATGAATGTAAAAAAAAATGAAAATATAAGGACTGTGGATTGATACTCCAAGGAGAGAAAAGTACACTTCTGTAAAGAGCTGTGGATGTAGAAAATGTTATAGTGAATTGGGATACCCCCATTGTTAAGAACGATTCTGAGTAAATTGAGGGATTACTGGGGGTACATGTAGGGGACCTGCCATTTGTCTCCGTTCTTGAGACAAATATAGGACGAGGTCAAGGTTTTTTGTGTTTGATTGGAAGAGATGGGAGAGAGGGTGTGATATTGTTTTTATTTTATTTATTTATTTTTTTTTCACTCACTTGTATCAGTGGAAATATGGTCTTATTTTTATTAATCTATTATAAAAGTATTGATTAATGTGTGATATGTTTAAGAAAGAAGGAGGGTCTTCCATTCGTTTTATTACTCGGAACGTTAAGGGTATGAATGGACCAAATAAACAAGCACGTATTTTCGCTCATCTCAAAAAAATGAAAACGGATATAGCATTTCTGCAAGAAACACATTTACAAATAGCAGATCAGGTAAGACTTAGAAAACTGTGGGTTGGGCAGATTTTTCACTTCAATTTCAACAGTAAAACAAGAGGAGCAGCAATTATAATTCATAAGAAAGTTCAATTTAATGTATCTAAATGTTTCTGACCCCCAAGGATGCTTTGTTATCGTGACTGGTTATCTGTTTCAAATCCCTGTTGTCCTGGTTTGTGTTTATGCCCCAAAATGGGATGATGTTAACTTTATCTCTAAAATCATCTCACATCTACCAGATTTGAATATATACAAATTCATTTTTGACGGAGATTTAAATTGTGTTGTTAATCCAAAATTAGATTGTTCAAATCCAAAACCAATGGCACAATCTAAATTATAATTAGCTCTCTCAAATTGTACGACACAAACAGGATGTGAGAATTTTCCTATTTCTCTCATGTTCATTCTTCTTAATCTAGAATAGATTATTTCTATATTGACAAAACACTACTTCCTTCAGTAGAAAAAAAAATATTCTGCCATTATAATATTAGATCACACCCCACATTTTTTAGACTTACGATTTGCTCTCTGCAGTAATCAATGCCCCACTTGGAGATTGAACCCAACTCTGTTGGCAGACCAAAAATTGCATACGTATATATCAACAGTAATTGATAATTTTTTGGCTACAAATACATTTGAACAGGTATCACCATCGACCTTATGGGAAACATTTAAAGTAATCATCAGAGGTGAAATCATATCCTATTCTTTATATAACAACAAACTAAAGAATGCTAAATTACAACAACTTATTGATTCCATAGCAAAAATTGATAGCCACATCTCATTAACTCCTTCGGAAGAGTTATTTAAAAAGAGAGTGGAACTTAAAGTGGAATATGTTCAGCTTTCAATTGAAAAGACTCAACAATACTTGTTATGGTCTAAAGGGAATTTTTATGAGCATATGGGAAAAAGCAAACGGATTACTAGCACATCAGATAAAATGTCAGTCAGCTTCTAGACTAATTCCACAGATTGAAAATGGATTGCAACAACTAACAATGGACCCCAAGGAAATTAATGACACCTTCAAAGAATATTATTCAAATTTATACTCTTCTGAATTTCTCAAATATACTTCAAAAATGTTAATGTTTCTAGACTAGAATGTTTCTGTTTAAACATTCCAAAAATTAATTTGGAGCAAAAACTACATTTATAACAGCCTATTGATAATCAATAAATGCAATGCAAAGTAGCAAAACTCCTGGCCCAGATGGATATCCCATCGAATTTCATAAATCCTTTGCACCTAAAATAGCTCCACTCTTATTGAAAATGTTTGAAAATGCAAAATTACCACAAAATTACCACAAACCCTTACAGAGATGTAACAAACTGAGCTGAGGCGGGTTGATCCATTTGCAAGACTTTATTAAAATGGCTCATAGAGAAACGGGCGACGTCAAACACAGCAGACGGGTGCAACACAGGTAATCCAAAAGGGTAGTCAGTCCGAGCAGAATGGTCACGGGGGCACAAGCAAACAATCATAAAACAAGGAACAGGCGAGTCTCAAAGGCGGGTGGAGGTAGAGAGGTAACAGATAGTCCATGAGAACGGGGTTATGGGAAATGTAGTGAGTTAATAGTCCATAGTGAAATGAAGGCTCCCTCTAGGGGTGAAGGGAGGGAGCCACAACGGCGCAGTTCATGACAAGAGGCATTTATAACACTTATTCTGCAACCAGGAAAAGACCCATTCATGTGTAGTTCTTACAGACCAATCTCATTATTAAATGTTGATGTTAAAATACTTGCCAAAATTGGATTAAGTTGCTTTATTCTACCCCAAAATTCTCTGTTATAACATACAAAGTATGCTCACAATTTTTTCCAATACTAATGGTGTGTTCAAGTCATGTCGGATAGATCGTATTTATGAGTTGAACACACATGAACGCCACCACAAAGTCGTTATTATGAGTGGGAAACTTAAAATTTTCTATAAGCCGCGAGATTCAGAGTTTGTGGTGTGTCAGTGAAAAAATGTCCCGGATGCAATATACGCAGCCAAAAACAATATATATGGAGCGTCTGTATTGATGGTACATTTGTTGAAATGAATACAATTATTATTTTTTGTAATGTACAAAAAAACTTAGAAGTTAAATATACAAAATATTATATTATTGTATAATTCCCATAGAATATATAATGTTGCTGTTTACATCACCTTCATAAACTCTGAAAAATACAGAAGCACAATGATACACATTTTTTATTCATTTTGTAGATGCAGAGTTTTAAAAATCTTCGAATTTTCTGTAGAAAAGATAAATCGCCATCTTGTTCCGATCAAAGTGACTTGAATGCACCTGACATCGTAATGACGACTTGTCATTTCGTAAGTACAAACGTCCCAGGAGGACTTGAATGCAGCATAAGAGGCACAAGACAAGGATGCCCTTTAAGTCCCCTTCTTTTCACATTAGCGATAGAACCACTTTCTATAATGCTTAAATCTCTTCAGTCCATAAAGGGCATCGATAGGATGGGTATAGAGCATAGAGTTTCTTTATATGCAGATGACCTGTTGTTATACATTACAAACCCAGTTGAAAATGTCCCAAAAATAGTGCAAAATCATCTTTGGCAGTTTCTCAGGATATCAATTAAACCTTTCTAAAAGTGTATGCGTTCCCATTAATCCTCTAGCTCTACAAATTAAGGGTGTGTCCACACTTGTCATGTTTGGTTCGATTAAAATAAACTCTGATGCGATTGCTCTGAGTGCGGTTCATTTGTGTGTGTGTGAAGTGTGAACGCTGCCATCCGAACCCCTTTGATGTCATACACCCGCAGGGCCGCTTTAAGTCGAAATCACCTTTTCCTTTTGTTTGGAGTCTTTGGTGAGTTCCGTCCACTGATCTATATATTCTCTATTATAGATCAGTGGTTCTGTCTCGAAATATATGTCATTCAACCTGACCAATCAGTTCACAAACAATATCACTATGGCTTTAGGTTCGGTATCTTTTGGTTCATTGTCAAAAATACCAGTGTGAATGCTAAGCAGACCAGGACCAAATGTATCATTTTCCTTTTTGGTCCAGACCAAATTAACCAACCGAACCGAACTACAAGTGTGAACACACCCTAAAACTTCATTTCATATCTCCCAATCTGGATTTAAATATTTAGGAGTACATATTACCCAAACTTTTTCAGGTCTATATAAAATTAACGTTTTGCCCCGTATAAAGTTAAAACAGATCTACAAAGATGGGACACATTATATCTATCCTTAGCAGGTAGAATAAATTGTATTAAAATGAATGTCCTACCTAAATTTTTATACTTATTTCAGTCCCTTCCAATTTTTATCCCAAAAGCCTTTTTTCATACATTAAATAAACTTACTGTCAAGGTCAGCAGGGGGGTGTTCCATAAAACAAGTTTACCAAATAAGCCAGGCTTATTTCAGTTAGTCTGGCTTATTTTGAGCCAAATCAAGTGACAATAAGCCTGGCTTATTTGGAACACGCCCCAGGAAAGGACCCAAATGCAGAGTGAGTGAGACAAATATTTAATGAAAACACAAGTTCAGGAGTGCACAGTGGTGAGCAATCTTGACAACTGTGTAGGATTACAAATTTAAGAATCTGTTTAAGATCTGAAGATCCTACATCCTGATGTAACACCATATAAAAAACTATGTTTTTTTACATTGTATTAGGCATTTAATGTGAACATAGTGGCATCTGTTTACTGAAAGGCAACTGGATGTGAATTTCACACCTTAGTAGTTCTTGTGGCCAGGTGATTAAACCATTTGGGTACTGTTAAGCAAGTTTGTTCAACCTCACAGTCGGGGGTTGATTTCCTGTATTGTTTTTAGAAGTGACCCAGATAGAGCTCCTCACCGGAATCCACATTGAAATTTCAAGCTCAACAAAAATCTGACTTTGTTCCAGACTGAAACTTTCTTTCCAACCAAGGGTTGGTGAGTATAACTCTATCCAAAAGAACCTTTTAAAGATCAGTACAAATTTGCTATCCTCTGCGCTGACAGAGAAGAGTTAATAGACAGCTGTCAGGTCAAATTAAATTAAATTATCCTCTAAAAAATTTATTTTAGAGATGAAAATTATCCTCTGCGCAGGCAGGGAAGGTTAGCATTATGTGCTAATAATGGTTATCCTCTGTTTTGACAGGGAAGTTTAACATTACGTGTTAATATTAGTATATCCTCTGTTTTGGGCAGGGAAGAAGTTGTTTATCCTATGTTGACAGAATACATTGGTTATGTATTACATTGGTTGGTGGACGAATTAGCGTACAGTGCTAATAATTTGTAAGAACAAGCGTACCCCTCTGTTGATCAGAGAAGTTTTAGTGTTTTGATTTTGTGGTAACAAAGAAACTCACAAAATATTTAGGAAGAACGCTAGACTGATCCCCACAACTGAAGGTGGTCTTGCGACTCCTTTGTGGTCAGATAGTGAATTCAAATCACTGTTAGGAGTGCAAATTAACCTAATAGTCACTGAGAAAGTTAGACAGGAACTAACTAAGAAATATGAGATCCATCCAGAAAAGACTTGGTCGGTAGATGAGTGTAAAAATGTATTAGGAGCATGTATTCGCAAGAATAATCTAAAAGGCATTATCTGCTGCCACAGAGAACTTGGTTCAGCGCTAGCTACACAACAGTCTCAGCATAACTCAGAGCTAGAGGAACAGAACAAAGAGCTCCGTGCTAAAGTATCCTCTTTAACAAAAAAAAACTGATGTGGAATAAGTTAGTCAGTCTAATAACATTTATCCTGACTTACAAGCTTTGTTTGAGACGGATGTAACCATCCAATCAGTAAATGATGTGCCTGTAGATTCAATGAAGGTATGTGGGGCTAGGAAAAGGTCTCAGGGAATTGTGAAAAAGTGTTCCTCCAAACTCTTTGTCCAAGTACAAACTGTTGCCAAAGCACTAAAACCTAAAGACATCCCAGAGCTTATCCTCAGCTCGCACAAATTTTTCTGAATTTAGACGTGCACTGATTAGCAAAATGCGTCTCTACGACATGTCGTTAGCAGAAATCACACAGCTGATGTCACAAATTCTAACTGAATCTGAATTCAGCAGTTTTGAGTCTGCTGAAACTTCTGAACTACAAAATGCCAGTAAAGGTGATTTGAGAGAAGGTGTTTTGAAAATTCTAAAGAAAATTGTTGGACCAACCCTTTCAGAAAAACCACATGAATTTCACATGTTTTCCACATGTGATCACGTGTCCACATGTGCCTACAAATTTTCCACATGTGACCACATGTGCCTACAAATTTTCCACATGTGATCACATGTGCCTACAAATTTTCCACATGTGACCACATGTGCCTACAAATTTTCCACGTGTGACCACATGTGCCTACAAATTTTCCACATGTGATCATGTGTCCACTTATTTTCCACATGTGGGAAAACATGGACACATGTGATCACATGAAGAAAACATTTAACCACATGTTGCAATACAGTACATGTGCTACTAAATTACAAAACTATTACTCATTTCAAAAATAATATAATTGATATTATAATATTAATATTACAATAATGTAATTCTTCTTCTTCTTTTCTTCTTCTTATTATTACTATTAATATTACTAATAACTACTACGCAGTAATAATCTAATAATAATCATCACAAGATAGATATGTTTTACAGTAAATGCACATTTAACATTTCTCACAACCTTTAAGGGACTTAAAAAGCTTAAAAAGCAAAGTAATTTGTTACAGAAAGCCTTAAGTTTCAAGACAATGGACTTTTTAATATTATGCAAACACTGAGCATATACAAAAAGACAGACAAAATTACTACAGGAGTAAAACTTAGGAAAAGACAAAAAAATCACATCTTGTAAAGTTTCACATACAAAGATAAATACATACAGAGGAATAATAGTAATACCTTAAAATAAATAAATAAAATAAGATGATGATAATGATAATAATAATAATAATAATAATAATAATAATATCATTAACATAGACTACAGAAGAAAAACCTTATGCACCATTACCAAAACAATCCTCATAATTTCTATGATCAAAAATCTATCAATTTTCTTGTTTTTTATTAACATAAAAGATTTAAGGAAAGCGTCAATTTCAATTAAGAAATGTGAAAAAGAGGGCTGCGATTTAAGACAATGCACATACAGAATTTGTGAGTATGGTGATGACGTAATATCCTCTCTTCCAACGGCTAAATAACAGATCCATTAATTCATAAACAAAAAATTAACATCCATTCAAGATTGTACTTGGTAAACATTTAGTCGAAATCATATAAAAGTCCCTATTTATAAAGACTTTGATCATATTCATATTATATAACGTTCATTCCAAATTTGAAATTCTGACGGGAGAAGTTGGAGCTCTGCACATGCGCGTCATTCAAACCATAACGGTCAACTACCACTGAGGAAAACAAAGGTAAGCAAAAATTGCTTGATAAAGTAGTTTTTTTACACATTTAATGTTCAATTTTAGTTTTTATAGCTGTAATGTGTTAATTTTTAAACATTTTCTTTTATTTTTCTGCTTCATATGTTTGTAACTTGGCGTCTTGTTTGAGCACCCGGCGTCGACGGCACGGGGAAAAACTGAGGTAATGATAAATGTCGCACTTCATTTCATACTAACGTTAGTTGTTGTAGTTTAGTTGTTTATGATAGCAATTTAAGCGGAACTAACTTATCATATTAATAGCTTTAAGATTTCAAAACTGTAGGACAATTATATCTCCAGTCATTTTGAATGGTGTTGTGACCGCGCCTTAACCAGTGGTCTTAACCAGTTTATAAACCGGTTAAGGCGCGGTCATACGGGGCCCGGTAAATCACCAGTAGGAGAAAAAATGACGGTTTTGCAGTTCATCCGTACTCACGAATTATTAAACTGTTACCTTGGTTTAACAAATCGTGCCCACGGATTAATAAACCATACCCACGAATTTCCAATTGGTGCGCTCAGATTTAACAAACTGTACGTTCGGTTTTTGAATCCATAAATTACACACAAATTCATAATCCGTGCGCACACTTTCATAATCCGTTCCCACGGGTTTGTAAACTGTACTCACGGATTCATTTTAGAAGAACAGCAAGCTCCTAGGTGTTGCCGAATCATATTGTATATTGTTTTATTGCATACTTACGTGCAATAGGCCAAATGTAAGTGATTCTCTATCAGTTGTATATACCGGGTATAAGGTATAATACAATTTAATAAGAAGTATGTTTGTCAAAATCTTGCTTATTTGTGATAATCTTAATAAACCACTTTATTATTATTGTATAGCCTATAATAAACTTGGTATTGTGTTATGACTAATTTGACTAAGTCGTTTTGGATAAAAGCTTCTTCTAAAAGCATAATTAATAATGATAGTAACTAATAATAATAATAATAATGATAGTAATTATTATTATTATTTTAATTTATAGAGTAAATAAATGAGTGCACTTAAGACAGTAAAATGTTTATCATAAAATAATTCATGAATACTTTATTTTTAAATAGCCTTTTACAGTTTTGGAAATGTGTTCTTATTTTGGTGATTTTTATTATAGACTAAGCTTTTTCCCCTAAGATTTAAATGCATTCTTCACCGTTAATGTTATTATTAAATAACTAGGCCTATTTTAACATTGCATTCAGTTAGAAAGCAAAGGAATGACAACATTACCTGTACAATATTTGTTTTGTATTGCTTATTGATTTTCCTTGTTTTTTAGAAAATTCAGGAAATTATATATTTTGAAAAATAAAGTTTACAAAGCCGTTTGAACCGGGCTCTTCTGTCACTACATATTTTATTGTTGTGCTTTAAAGCAGGGGTTCCCAAACTTTTCAGCCCACGACCCCCAAAATAACAGTGCCAGTACCTCGGGACCCCCACTTTCCTAAAGTATACGAACGTTTTGCAAAATGACGCACAAGCATGATGACAACACAAAGCAACACAACAGTCTTATAACCATAATATTATTTTATAGTTATTTGCTCATTATTTACATTTGAACATTAATATTACCTAATGGGCAATATGCTGGATTTTTATTTTTAATTCACCTTATATTTTTTATTTATTGGTAAAATATGCTATTTCTAATGCTTTAAAAATTATTTGATTTCTGGAAATCATCTTGCGACCCCTCCTCCTGGTTTTGCGACCCCCTGGGGGGTCCCGACCCCTGCTTTGGGAACCCCTGCTTTAAAGTATCATGATCCACACTCTTCTTGTTTATTTTACATTAGGCAGCTGTGTTTTATCTTACTAGTGATTAATGTAAAATAAGTAAAATATTTTTTGAGTGCGGATTATGGTCTCATATACTATGAAAAATAACCTTTAATAAACACAATAATGCATCCAGTTGGCCTGGTTGAAAATCACTGACTGATTTTTTTTTTTCTCCTACAGGTGACTTCCCGTGTTCTGTAGTGTCGGGGAGTATAATCTTTGCACCTCGAGAGGCAGCTGCCACTCGATCGGACACCTCTGTATTTAAAGGTACTAGTCTCATTGTCAGGTTTTGGGACTCTTTCGTTGTGTTTTCTGTTGGTTTACTCCTGTGTATTTGGTTTAGTCCTGTCTGTATTTTGGTTTAGTCCAGTCTCTATTTGGTTTGTTCCTGTCTCCACCCCTCATTATCTCATTATCAGTTTAGTGCCTTCACCTGTCTGCCTCATTATCCACCCTATTTAAGTTTCCTGTGATCATTGTTTGATTGTCCGGTCTCGTCGTTGGTTGCGTGTCTCCTTGCCTGTCTCCCTGTGGATTATTATTTGTGGATTTGTTTATCTGTGTACGTGTCTCTATGCCTATCACCTTGCCCGTCACCTGTTGGATTTCATTGTGGATTTGTTTATTAAAAGACTTATTTCGTTCCTGATCTCACCTCGTTCTCCTCGTTCGTCCTCCCAACACGATACCTGACAGAAGACCGGACCGATACAGTTTTCGCCGTGTTTTCCCCCGTCTTTGTTTTTCGTTTTTTTGCTCAGTGTTTTGTTTTTTGTGTTTTACATTATGAACCCCCTGTGCCGTCCCGAATTTCTCCTCCTCCTGCTGAAGCAGGAGAAAAGCTCGCTCGAGGACCATACGAGACTGTTTATATCCCTCGCAAACAACGCCAGCTATCCGGACGACGTGCTCTGCTCGTTCTACGACGCGAGCCTTAACACCGCGTGCAGAGCACTGTCGTCCGAAGATGGTCCTTGAGCGGACTTCGCCGCCTTTGTGGAGTGGACGCTGGCGAGAAACGGATCCCCCCTCACCGTCTGCCCCGAGGAGGACCTCGCCAGTGCCACTCCGGACCCAGAGCCCAGCCCACCATCTACCCGCTGCGCGGAGCCACAGCCAGAGCCCACCGCTGACGGAGAGCCTAAGCCCAACGCGATCGGCGAGCCATCGCCATGGAGTGCGACAGAGCTGGAGATCGCCTCGGAGCCCGAGCCCATTACGTCAGACCAGGTGCGAGAGCCGGCATCAGAGCCCACCAGAGGGAATAACGCCAGGAACCGCGAGAACGCGGAGTGGAGCTCCGCCCACTGTATTATGGCTGAGGGTGAGCAAAATATGGATCTGGGATTTTTAGAGCGGCAGGAGGATTGCTTGGTTGTCGCAGCTGTTCCGCCTCCAGATTTAAGTGTCTTTGCAGCTGCTCCGCCTCCAGTGTCAAGCTTCGATGTCGCAGCTGCTCCGCCTCCAGTGTCAAGCTTCGTCGTTGCAGCTGCTCCGCCCCCTGAGTCTAGCTCTGATGTTGCAGCTGCTCCGCCCCCTAAGTCAAGAGTCGTCGCTGCAGCTGCTCCGCCCCCTGAGTCTAGCTCTGATGTTGCAGCTGCTCCTCCCCCTAAATCAAGCTTCGTGGTTGCAGCTGCTCTGCCGCCTCCAGTGTCAAGTGTCGACTTCGCAGCTGCTCCGCCCCCTGAGTCAAGCTATGATGTTGCAGCTGCTCTGCCCCTTAAGTCAAGAGTCTTCGCAGCTGCTCCACCCCCTGAGTCAAGCTTCCTCGTTGCAGCGGCTCCGCCTCCAGAGTCAAGTGTCGACTTCGCAGCTGCTCCGCCCCCTGAGTCAAGCTATGATGTTGCAGCTGCTCTGCCCCTTAAGTCAAGCGTCTTCGCAGCTGCTCCACCCCCTCAGTCAAGCTATGATGTTGCAGCTGATCTGTCCCTTAAGTCAAGCGTCCTCGCAGCTGCTCCACCCCCTAAGTCAAGCTTCGTCGTTGCAGCTGTTCCGCCTCCAGTGTCAAGTGTTGATGTCGCAGCTGCTCCACCCCCTAAGTCAAGCATCGTCGCCGCAGCTGCTCCACCCCCTAAGTCAAGCTATGATGTTGCAGCTGATCTGCCCCTTAAGTCAAGCGTCTTCGCAGCTGCTCCACCCCCTAAGTCAAGCTTCGTCGTTGCAGCTGCTCCACCTCCAGTGTCAAGTGTTGATGTCGCAGCTGCTCCACCCCCTAAGTCAGGCATCTTTGCAGCTGCTCCGCCCCCTGAGTCAAGCTATGACGCCGCCGCTGCTCCTGAGTCAAGTGACGCCGCCGCTGCTCCTGAGTCAGGTGACGCCGCCGCTGCTCCTGAGTCAGGTGACGCCGCCGCTGCTCCTGAGTCAAGTGACGCCGCCGCTGCTCCTGAGTCAAGTGACGCCGCAGCCACCTCTGCTCCCTATTCTGAGTCAAGTCATGTTGACGCAGCCGCTTCTCCCTCTTCTGAGTCAAGTCATGTTGTCGCAGCTGCTTCTCCCTCTGAGCCAAGCCTCATTTCAGCTGCTCCGCCTCCAGAATCAAGTATTGTAGTCACAGTTGCATCTCGCTCTGAGTCAAGTGTTGTCGCAGCTGCATCTCCCTCTGAGCCAAGCTTCATCTCAGCTGCTCCGCCTCCAGAGTCAAGTGCAGCTGCTTCTCCCTCTAAGCAAAGCCTCATCTCAGCTGCTCCGCCTCCAGAGTCAAGTATTGTTGTCACAGCTGCATCTCCCTCTGAGTCCAGTCTCGTCGCAGCTGCTCCTCCCTCGGCTTCGCCTCCTGAGTCAAACCCCACTGCTCACCCTCAGCCTGACATCGGCGTGCTGAACTCGCCACGGGTCTACCAGTTTCCATCAGCGTCATGGCTGGAGGACCCTTCATCTCGGCCTCCAGCCCCTGAGTCCTGGACTCCGCCTCAGCCCTTCGACCCGTCGGCACCACCATGGCACCTAGCTCCCTCCTCGCCACCGTGGCCCATGGGTCCGCCGGCTCCGCTGGGCTCCCTCGTCCCTCCGGCTCCGCCTTGGTCTGGCGTCGACCATCCTCAGTCTCGGGATTCCCCTCCACCGGCTACCCCTCGTCCCTCCATCCCTCCAGCTCTGTCAGGCTCCTCCTTTCCTCCGGCTCCATCCCGGCCTCGGGCGCCGGTGCCACCGGTTCCGCCTTGGCCCTCCGGATCCTCTGTGACACCACGGATCTTTGGCTCTCCGTCTCCGCCTCGGGCTCCACCACCACCTGCTCCGCCGCCGTCGGTCGGCCCCCTGGCGTCGGCAGCCCTTCCTCCACCATGGCTCCTCCCTCCATCGGCTCCACCGTGGGCTGCCATCTCGGCTGGGATCTGGGTTCCCCCTGGCTCCTCCTGCTTCAGCTCCCTCCTGTCTTCTCCCTGGCTCCTCCCTCCTGCTGATCCACCCTGGACACTCCTGTCGTCTCCCTGGCTCCTCCCTCCATCATCTCCTCCCTGAACTCCCTTTGTTCTCCTCCTCCCGGATGTCCGTTCCCCTCCTGAGCCCCCACCCAAGCCCCCCCCATGTTTTTGTTTTCGGCGCGAGGTCGCGCCTTCCGGAAGGGGGGGGAGTTATGTCAGGTTTTGGGACTCTTTCGTTGTGTTTTCTGTTGGTTTAGTCCTGTGTATTTGGTTTAGTCCTGTCTGTATTTTGGTTTAGTCCAGTCTTTATTTGGTTTGTTCCTGTCCTTATTTGGTCATGTTCCTGTCTCCACCCCTCATTATCTCATTATCAGTTTAGTGCCTTCACCTGTCTGCCTCATTATCCACCCTATTTAAGTTTCCTGTGATCATTGTTTGATTGTCCGGTCTCGTCGTTGGTTGCGTGTCTCCTTGCCTGTCTCCCTGTGGATTATTATTTGTGGATTTGTTTATCTGTGTACATGTCTCTATGCCTATCTCCTTGCCCGTCACCTGTTGGATTTCATTGTGGATTTGTTTATTAAAAGACTTATTTCGTTCCTGATCTCACCTCGTTCTCCTCGTTCGTCCTCCCAACACGATACCTGACACTCATGACCTCTCACATTTGTGAGTGCATGTTACTCCTGTATTGCTGATGATACACTGGGCAACATTTTGAGCAATGTTGCCGGGGCAACTTTGGCAAATGTTGTCATCAGTGGGCAGCCAGGTAAGATACAGGGCCCACGACTGATCTAAATTATCCAAATGGAAATTTATTACACATTCTCAATGGAAAATTGGCCAAAAAACATTGCTAACAAAAATTGCCCGGCAACGTTGCTCAAAAAGTTGCCCAGTGTATCATCAGCATATTTCCTGTGCTCACAGGTTAACTGTCTAAGAGTATGTGATGATGTTATACAACAGTTCAATAAACTAGAAGTTTCATTTGAGGGAGTAAATAGGCCTATTTGAAAACAATGTTGTGAATTATCTGTTTTTGCTCTCCATTTAGCGAACAAAAATGGTTTAAAAAAAGAACAGTCAAAGCAGCACAGTGGTGTTTTGATATTGAATTCATATTTATTATTATGCAGTCACTATGTGAATAAACTCAGCAGTAGAAACATCACTGCGCACAACTGCAACACTTTAAATGTGGAAAGGAAAGGACAGGACATGTGGCCAACTATGGTGACCTATATTCTGAAATGGGCTCTGCATTTAACCCATCCAAGTGCACACATACACCGTGAACACACCTGTCCACCTTGTGTTTGTTTTTGCTAATTGATATTTTGACTATTTGAAATTTAGTTTTTGCTGTTTTTCTATTCTGGTTGCCATAAAGATGTGAACACATGTCTGGTTGGAATATATTTAAAATGTTGTTTGTTCTGAGAAGATCACAGTCAACCGTATACACTTTTTGTTGTTGTTGTTTTGTTTTATAGGAATTACACATCAGGCCATTCCATTGTTGTTCCTGTGTGTTTGGCTTATTCAGAGCCTGCACTGTGAGTGTCCTTGAATAACTGACAGTACCACGCTATGCATTTCATCACAATACAATATAATATTGATTTTTGATTAAACCAATTTGCCTTTTTTTATTTCTTCTTTTGTATCAAAAAGAAAGGTAAATGGCACATAAATAAATAATGACTGAAATTTTATTTTTGTGTGAACTTTAGCTTAGTCTTTGTGAGATTATTTGTCCAAAACTACTGTAAATTGAAAAAAAGGTATTAAATTGAACGTTACTATTTTTGGACACCGTGAATGTGTTTGTGATTTGTATCTTTTTTTTCATTCATTCATTTAGGACAAGTCTGATGAGTTTGGAGAAATTGCCGTGGCCCTCCTTACAGATAGCGACACCAATCCAGTTCATTACCAACCTGTGAAAATCTCATGTCATCATGGAAATATGACCCAAGTTGTTAGGTCTAAATACAACACAATTACAAAAGAGACTAATAAATATTGTGTTAATTGTACTGAATAGTGCCTCTTGGTGTAATTTCAGGTTCTCTCAACTTCATGCCTTGGGAACTGTGATTGAGTCACATTTTCGTCTTCTTCTTATTTTTTAAAATTTATGAACAAATCTGAAATTGCGCATTTCCGGTTACTAAAGGGACAGTTCACTCAGAAATAAAAATTCTGTCATTAATTACTCACCCTTATGTCATTCCAAACCCGTAAGAACTCTTTTCATCTTCAGAATGGATTAAGATATTTTTTAAGAAATCTGAGATTTCTTACCCTGCATAGACAGCAATGCAACTGAAATGTTCTCAGGTATTAAGGCATCAGACATGACATGAAAGACAAGAAAATTTTGAATAATAATAAGGATGAACCACTGATGTCACATGAGCCATTTTAATGATGTCCTTCCTACGTTTCTGGGCCTGAGAACGTTTCAGTTGCATTGCTTTCTATGCAGGGTCAGAAAGCTCTTGAATTTCTTTAAAAAATGTGTGTTCCCCCTCAGTCGTTCTCTACGACGTTACGTCAATGACGTAATAATGGGGATCGGCTACGAGACCCTATCACCTCTGAGCTAAAGAGAAAAAGCCAATGAGAATTGGCGAGTGGAATTTGCATGCCGCGCCACTCCCTCGGACATACGGGTATATAAGATGGCGGCGTGCATCCACTCATTCAGATTTCTGCTTCGGAGCCTCGCCTGTAAAGAGCTGTTCCTGAAAGAGAAATAGAAGAAAACGGAGAAGAACGATACCTGCTGTTCCTGCTCCTGTTCCTGCCTGCTCGATCGTGTTACCGGCGCTGCCGGCATCTGTGCCAACCAGCGATCTCTGGCTGTTGCCTTCCCTGGGGCACGCTGATCTAAAAGAGCAATTTTCTTACACGGTCGTCGATAGCGTCTTCCGGGATGTCTGTCCGACCGTGTGCTGCTGGATGTGGTGGTTTTCTGTCGTCTAATGACGGCCACGAGCGCTGCCTCTCGTGCCTGGGCCGAGAACACGCTGAGGCGGCGTTTGTGGATGGATCGTGCACTCACTGTGAGCGCATGTCCATGGCCACGCTACGATCGCGCCTCTCGTTCGCGAGATGGCGCCCTTCATCCTCTACCCCTTCCAGTTCGGCGGGCCGTTCTGGCTCCTCGGCTGCATTGGTTAGAGGTGAAGGTGATCTGAGGGTGACAGTGCCGAACGTTCCGTCGGGTCAGCCCCCGCGGAAGTCCGGTCCCTCAAAGCGTGGCCCCGTGGAGTTGCCAAAGCTCAGCACTCGTCCACCAGCTGGACCTAGTGTTACCTTTGGCGCTCCAGAGGATGACAGAATGTCCGTCACTGCATCAGAGGAGGGGCTTACGCCGGCTGATGCTGAAGCTTCTACTGGGCAGCCCCCCGCTGCGGCGGCTGCTCAGTCGGAGGCGGACGCAGAACTGGCGGCCATGCTCCGTCGGGCGGCCGCGAGTATCGGGTTGGAGGTGTCTAAGGCGCCTTCTCCCGAACGCTTGCGGCTTGATGATTGGTATCTGGGCGCGAGTAGCGACGTCGCCACACCTCGCTCCGCCCCAGTGCCTTTCTTTCCCGAGGTGCATGAGGAGCTCACTAAGACGTGGAAGGCCCCCTACTCGGCCCGTACATGTCAGGGCTCCTCCCTTCTCACTACCCTCGATGGCGGGGCAGCCAGGGGGTACGTGGATGTCCCTCAGGTGGAGCGTGCGGTTGCGGTGCATCTGTGCCCGCAAAACGCCGCCACCTGGCGGGACCGTCCGCGTCTCCCGTCCAAAGCTTGTAAGCTCTCGTCAGCGCTTGCTGCGAGGGCTTATAATGCGGCGGGCCAGGCTGCCTCAGCCCTGCATGCGATGGCCACCCTGCAGGTATATCAGGCCAAAGCACTAAAAGAGCTGCACGAGGGTAGTTCTGACCGGAGGATGATGCAGGAACTGCGCTCGGCTACCGACTTCGCCCTCCGGGCGACGAAGGTAACGGCGCGGGCCCTCGGTCAGGTGATGTCTACCATGGTAGTCCAGGAGTGCCATCTCTGACTGAACCTGTCGCAGATGGCTGACGTCGACAAAGCTCGCTTTCTCGACGCACCCGTCTCCCAGGCCGGCCTCTTCGGCGACACCGTTGAGGACTTCGCCCAGCAGTTCTCAGCGGTTCAAAAGCAGTCTGAGGCCATAAGCCACATCCTGCCCCGGCGCAGTGCCAACAAGCCGCCGGGTGCCAGGCCTCAGGCTGCTCGTCGCCGAGGGCGCCCCCCTGCGGCTGCGGCTTCTGCTCCGCCCCCTGCACCACCAGCTGAGCCCAAGACCTCTCAGCCCGGGCGTAGAGCCAGTCGCAGGAAGGCGGCGCAGCCCAAGACTCAGCGGCCCGCTAAATCCACCCGCAAGTCTGCGAAGCGGCCCTGACACGGGCTGCCCGGAGATGAGGGAGATTGCTCTTCGGGGGACGTCACCATCAGTCCCCCCAGCCCCGGGGGAGGGCCAGGGCCAGACGACATCGCTGCTGCCACTGACCTCCGGGTCAGTGGTACCCACTTTTTCAAAAAAAGAGCAATTTTCTTCACCTCTGGGCCTAGTGCCCCGAGTTTCGTTCCTGAGCGATGCACTGCCTCCTCGGACTCGGACTCGGAGCCTGAATTCGCCAGCGCGGGATCCAGGGAAGGTAAGCGCTGCCCCGTGCAGCTCAGCTCTTCTCCAGAACGCCCCGCTTTCTGGGATGAGCCCCCTTCCCCTTTTCCCCCCCGGCTGCCCCACCCCCGGCACGTCAGCTACTGCTCCGCTGATCCCACTGGCACGTCGACTGGGAGCCTGGCTAGCGCTTCCCAGCCCGTCCCCGTGGTTGATCAGGACGGTACGACTCGGCTACGCGATTCAGTTCGTGAGGCGACCGCCCAAGTTCAGAGGCGTCCATTTCACGTCTGTTCGTTCGGACACGGATGCCTCTGTTCTACGGGCGGAGATTGCGGTTCTCCTGGCGAAGGACGCAATCGAGCCTGTCCCTCCAGCCGAGATGAAATCAGGGTTCTACAGTCCCTATTTCATCGTGCCCAAGAAAGGGGGTGGGTTACGACCGATCCTGGATCTTCGAGTGTTGAACCGGTCCCTTCACAGGCTACCGTTTAAGATGCTTACCTCGAAACGCATACTGTCTTGCGTACGACACCAGGATTGGTTTGCAGCCATCGACCTGAAGGACGCATACTTTCATGTCTCGATTCTGCCTCAACACAGACCGTTTCTTCGGTTTGCTTTCGAGGGTCGGGCATATCAGTACAAAGTCCTCCCATTTGGCCTGTCCCTGTCTCCCCGCGTCTTTAACAAAGTCGCGGAGGGTGCCCTGTCCCCCCTTTGGCGGAAGGGCATCAGAATCCTCAACTATCTCGACGACTGGCTGATTCTAGCTCACTCGCGAGATGTGTTGTGCGAACACAGGGACCTGGTGCTGCAGCACCTCAGCCACTTGGGGCTTCGGGTCAACTGGGAGAAGAGCAAGCTCTCCCCTGTGCAGAGCATCTCTTTTCTCGGTATGGAGCTGGACTCGGTCACCATGACAGCACGCCTCACCAACGAGCGCGTCCAGTCAGTGCTGAACTCCCTGAAGTCTTTCAGACACAAGACAGCGGTCCCTCTCAAAGATTTTCAGAGGCTCCTGGGGCATATGACAGCCGCAGCCGCAGTTACGCCGCTTGGGCTGCTTCATATGAGACCGCTTCAGCGCTGGCTACACGACCGAGTCCCGAGATGGTCATGGCACCGCGGCACATTCCGGGTGGGCGTTACTCCGGAATGTCGCCGCCTGTTCAGCCCGTGGTCGGACCCTGTTTTCCTCCGGGCAGGAGTGCCCCTAGGACAGGTGTCCAGGCATATTGTGGTCAACACAGATGCCTCCATGACGGGCTGGGGTGCTGTGTGCAACGGGCAGACAGCCTCGGGCTCCTGGACAGGACCTCGACTGCAGTGGCATATCAATTGCCTCGAGTTGCTGGCCGTGTATCTGGCACTCCGGCGGTTTCTTCCGCTGCTGCGCCACAAGCACGTGCTTGTCCGTACAGACAACACAGCGACCGTAGCGTACATTAACCATCAGGGTGGTCTGTGCTCCCGTCGTCTGTCGCAACTCGCCCGCCATCTCCTCCTCTGGAGACAGACGCGGCTCAAATCGCTGCGGGCCGTTCATGTTCCAGGAGAGCTGAATCGTGCAGCCGACGTGCTCTCACGACAGCTCACCCTTCCTGGAGAATGGCGACTCCACCCCCAGACGGTTCAGCTAATTTGGAGTCGATTCGGGGAAGCTCAGGTGGACCTGTTTGCTTCCCCAGAGTCCTCCCACTGCCAGCTCTTTTTCTCCCTGACTCAGGCCCCCCTCGGCAGGGACGCTCTGGCACACAGCTGGCCTCGGGGCCTCCGCAAGTACGCCTTTCCCCCACTGAGCCTCCTTGCACAGACCCTGTGCAAGATCAGGGAGGACGAGGAGCAGGTCCTGTTGGTTGCGCCGTTTTGGCCCACCCGGACCTGGTTTGCCGACCTCATGCTCCTCGCGACAGTCCCTCCCTGGAAGATTCCCCTGAGGAAGGACCTTCTTTCTCAGGGGGACGGCACGATTTGGCACCCGCGTCCCGATCTATGGAACCTACATGTGTGGCTTCTGGACGGGACACGGAGGACCTCACTGGCCTCCCCCAGGCCGTGATAGACACTATCACTCAGGCTAGAGCCCCCTCTACGAGGCAGGCCTACGCCCTGAGGTGGGGTCTGTTCGTTGACTGGTGTTCTTCTCGCCGAGAGGACCCACGGAAATGCTCGGTCGGAGTGGTGCTTTCCTTCCTGCAAGAGAAGTTGGAGCGGAGACTGTCCCCCTCCACTTTGAAAGTGTATGTCGCAGCGATTGCGGCATATCACGATGCAGTGGATGGTTCATCCCTAGGGAAGCATCACCTGATCGTCAGGTTCCTGAGAGGTGCGAGAAGGATTAACCCTCCTAGATCGCACCTCGTACCCTCTTGGGATCTCTCCGTGGTCCTCCAGGGCCTTCGGGGAGCTCCCTTCGAGCCGCTCGGTTCAGTTGAGCTGAAGTTCTTGACGCTCAAGACTTCGCTCCTGGCTGCGCTGGCCTCCATCAAGAGGGTAGGGGACCTACACGCATTTTCGGTCAGCGAAGAGTGCTTAGAGTTCGGGCCAGGTAACTCTCACGTTATCCTGAGACCCCGGCCCGGCTACGTGCCCAAGGTTCCCACCACTCCCTTTCGAGATCAGGTGGTGAACCTGCAAGCTCTGCCCCAGGAGGAGGCAGACCCGGCCTTGGAGTTGCTGTGTCCCGTCCGTGCCCTGCACGTTTACGTGGACCGCACCCGGAGCTTCAGACGCTCCGAGCAGCTCTTTGTCTGCTTCGGGGGACAGCAGAAGGGGAATGCTGTCTCCAAACAGAGGTTGGCTCACTGGGTAGCTGATGCCATCACCTTGGCGTATGAAGCCCAAGGTGAGCCGTGCCCCCTGGGAGTGAGAGCCCACTCCACCCGGAGTGTTGCCTCCTCCTATGCGCTGGCGCACGGCGCCTCTCTAGCAGACATCTGTAGAGCTGCGGGCTGGGCGACACCCAATACCTTTGCGCGGTTCTACAACCTCTGCGTTGAGCCTGTGTCCTCCCGTGTGTTGGGTAACATCAGGTAATTTGCGGGAGGACGGCTCAGGTGTCGGCTTGCTGCGCCACTCCTCTCGGATCCGTGCGCTATTCTCCCAGTTGTTCCCATGGTTGAACTCTGGGTCCTCCATGCCCCGCAGTACTGGACTAGACGGAGTAGTCCATACTGTGCTCCGGAGCGGGGCCTCCTTCACCCCCCTCCGGTTGTGGCGTCATGTCTCAGTATCTCCACGGAACCTTCCGTGTTTCCCCAGTCTAGTTAGACTTATTTCAAAAGCTTCCACATGACTTAACCGTCATTGTGCTCCGCCCCCCAACGGCTGCTTCAAAACTTGGCACCCCTGGTGGGCCACCACGTGGTCTACAGGGCGTTGGGACGGTTACGCATTGAGCCCTTTGTTCCGACACGCTTGCCTGCCGGCATTGGGTCTCGACTGCGTAACGCAGTTCAGGATTGTGGCGTTTTCCAGAGGTCCCCATTATTACGTCATTGACGTAACGTCGTAGAGAACGACTGAGGGGGTTCTCGGTTACGAAGGTAACCCTCGTTCCCCGAAGGAGGGAACGGAGACGTTACGTCCTCCTGCCACAATCCTGGACTGCGCTGAAGCCGGGTTGCGGCTCGGCTCCTCAGCAAATCTGAATGAGTGGATGCACGCCGCCATCTTATATACCCGTATGTCCGGGGGAGTGGCGTGGCATGCAAATTCCACTCGCCAATTCTCATTGGCTTTTTCTCTTTAGCTCAGAGGTGATAGGGTCTCGTAGCCGATCCCCATTATTACGTCATTGACGTAACGTCTCCGTTCCCTCCTTCGGGGAACGAGGGTTACCTTTGTAACCGAGACGTTCTGAAGATGAATGAAGGTCTTACATGTTTGGAACGACATGAGGATGAGAAATTAATTACAGAATTTTCATTTTTGAATGGACTATAACTTTAAGATAAATGCTTTAGACTGTAGTTATTCATTTAAATTATTCATTGCTTAATAAAACATGATGGAATTTGAACTAAACAACTGAGGTCTTAAACAGGTTTAAAAAAATTTGATTGTATATTGTGCATGAGGGAAATATTGAGTTTTTAAATTCATTTCACCATCACAGGATTGCAACACAAGCAGGTTTATAATATACATGTGATCACATGGGAATTTACATGTTTCACATGTTATCACATGGGTTTCACATGGGATTCACATGTTATCCCATGGGTTTCATGTTGGAATATACCATGGTTTTTACATGTGATCACATGGGTTTCACATAGGATTTACATGTTTTCACATGGGAATTCACACAAGATTCACATAAAAAAACGTTCCAAAAGCACACGTTTGCAAATGGGATTCACATGTTATCACGTGTTTCACATTCAAAAATACCATGCGTTTCACATGGGAATATGCATGTGTTTCACATGTGATCACATGGGTTTCACATGGAATTCACATGTTATCACATGTGTTTCACATAGGAAAATACCATGTTTTTCACGTGGGAATATGCATGTGTTTCACATGTGACCACATGGGTTTCACATGGAATTCACATGTTATCACGTGTGTTTCACATAGGAAAATACCATGTTTTTCACATGGGAATATGCATGTGTTTCACATGTGATCACATGGGTTTCACATGGAATTCACGTTATCACGTGTGTTTCACATAGTAAAATACCATGTTTTTCACATTGGAATATGCATGTGTTTCACATGTGATCTTGTGTGTTTCACATGGGTATTCACACGAGATTCACACGATTCACAGTGATTTTCACATGTGCCACATGATTTTAACATGTGCCACATGTGGTGTTCACATGTGCCACATGTGATTTTGCACATGTGAAATTCATGTGGTTTTTCTGTAAGGGAAATGTGGATTTGTCCAGAATCTGTAAGTCAGTATACTGAAAAGTTTTGCCAGTCAGCTGCAGCATACAGTTGACACGCCAGAGAAGGTGCTGGATCATAAAGGTCCACTAGTTCGAACATGGTTTGATGGACTTTTAACAGAATATAGAACCTTTGATTGCCTTTCTTAGACCTCACATGGTCATACAGAAACCTGCAAGACAATTTGGACAGGTTAGCTACTTGGGAAAGTGACTCTGATGTTAAAGCCAGAGTAAATATTGCAGCAGCATCCTTTAAAATCAACACAGAGAATCGACACAAACGTCAATGTCCTAAGAGAGGGTAATTGTCATTACTGTGGTAAACCTGGACACAGGATGAAAGGAGTGTAGGAAAAGCAAAAAATACCTAAGAGAAATGAACAGTTTAAATCAGCTTCTACGCAGTCTCTTAGAAATGCTGAAACCCTCCCCACTATGACAAACTCTTGGGTCAACTTGCTGAGGTGTTAACTGTTAAGGCTGTGAGTTCTTAATCACCCCCCTAATCTAACACAAAGATGAAAGAGTTCTTTGTGAACAGAACAAAAGGAAGTTGACTATCACTTCCCCCACTTGGGTACACTGATTAAGTACACTTACAGCCATAACTTTTATACTACAACACACTTCAGTCACTTATCCTCTATTATGATGTCTACTGATGTTTAATTAGAGGATAGAAATGTAGCGATTGCATTATTTTGGGAATTTTTGGAAATGTATGTATTTTGGTTCTGCATAAGAAACGTGTGTCTATACAGAATATACAGTGTGTACAATATCTAAAGGGACAGAACAGGACACACAGATCAGTGGGGAACCCAAAGGAAGAACCGAAGTGCAACAGGCCTCGGGGGCCCCATATTCCCCTTCAATAGTTGTGTCCCCACCCCACTGCTCTATAGGTGTCAAATTACTTTAAACTAGGTTAATAAAAAACACAATACAATCACTAGACTTAAAACCACTATACGATCAACTGAAGTCTAAAAAAACACTATACGATCATTAGACTTAAAACCACTATAAAATCAAGAGAAGTCTAAAAATGTCTATGCATGAATACTGCTGGCCTGCTGTTTCTTTGTTTCCTTGTGTGCAGGTATGTGTATGCCAAGTCATCTTCATAACCTGGACCCTGGTGGAAAGCATCACTTCAGAAATCCACAACAAGCTTCATGAAGAACAAGAATCATCTGAGTGAATCTACGTTAGAAGTGGACTACAGAAGACTTCACAGAACAGACTTCACAGCTATTCAAGCGCCATGGACTTCAGGACTTCCACACTTATGCTACATGATTTTTTGTGTCATCATGTAGATTGTACAACAAGTTACATGAATGGAAGGTGGGGCTTATGTTAACAAATATAGACTATAGAATGGACTTATGAAGGTTTAAATTTGTGTTATGTAAGAGTTTTTATAGAACTCTCAAATGGGGGATTGTAGGATTACAAATTTAAGAATCTGTTTAAGATCTGAAGATCCTACATCCTGATGTAACATCATATAAAAAACAAAAGTTTTTTACATTGTATTAGGCATTCAATGTGAACATAGAGGCGTCTGTTTACTGAAAGGCAACTGGATGTGAATTTCACACCTTAGTAGTTCTCGTGGCCAGGTGAAGATTAAACCATTTGGGTACTGTTAAGTAAGTTTGTTCAACCTCACAGTCAGGGGCAGTGTCTATTCTAGTCAGATGGATGTGTCTCTCTGCTCAACACATTTAATCTCTCACAAAAATGGCTTACTCACCATTTCTCCTCCATTAGACATAATATGACTATTTATAAAAGTCCTTTCTGGTCCTCAAATCTGATTGGCTAATAAGAGTGTGATATTAGAGTATCACATTAGAGATCTTAGAGATATTAGAAAATCTCACCATGTTTATGTAAATTCAGTGCTGTATATCAGAGCGCTGCCTGTGTACTTTTGACTGAATTGCCCAGCAACTTTTAATGATGACATTCGTTGTTTATTAAATATTATTATTCGATAAATAATATTTTATGTAAACAATAGTAGTTTTTAAAAGTAGAGTTTAGTATTGAGAAATGGTGTGTGCGTGTCCAAAGGGAGCCATCACTAGAACTCTGAAATCTATCACAAACTCCGCTTCCCATAATCCCGTTCCTGGATGATCACCTGCACAGGTGTCGGCCATTTCCCTTTTTACTTTTTTTTTTTATAAAAACCAGGCTGATCATTCTCTTGCTCTGCCTATTTGTTGTGTGTGTACACTGTCTCTCGACCCAAGCCTGTTGGATTACTGTTTAAAAAAGTTGCATATGGATCTCCACTCCATTGACTTACTGCGTTACAGTGTGTTTGTGATGGTGATTACAGTTACATTGTTCCGCCATTAGATTGGGGCCTGTTTAATATAAGTTATTTTTAGTTTCAACAACAGCTTCATACAGTGAACAAATGCACTGAGCAGTGCTGTCTTCAGAAATCATCCTTAACAGATGGAAGTATTTTAACGTTATGACAAAAATAACGCTTTCCTCAGCTTGGGGCTTGGGCCCAGCTGTCAAACTTGAATCCATGGCAGAAGGAAGTAGTTCTGCACAAAAGAGCATTTGTAAAGGCATTCCGTTGTTGTTTCTTATGTATTTCCAAACGTGCCATTGAACTTGACATGTGCTGGTATTCGGTAATGCAATATATCATGATAATAAATATACACCGTTATCATGGGCACTTCAAAATATCGAGAATAATTATTTACGCGTGTGCAGTCTGATGTAAACAAACACAGATAAGAAGCACATAGCGGAACGCATGAGGGATGCTCTGAATGAATGTACACATTCTCTCTCAGCACAGCAGATGGTGCTAAACAGCAACCTGCAGCTGTTACCCCGGAAACAAAGCAGCTGAGCTACTTTTTAAACTTATTTAAATGATTTAAATAGCCATTCAGATTTTTGTATTAGCAGTGGTGTTTATTACAGCGCCAAATACTTTAATATTTAGACTCGCCTTAGGCCATTTATTTAAAAACCTTTTTACATTTTACATTTTACATCTGGAGTTTAAAATGTAAATCTATATAAAAATATATATACATTGTGTAAAGATATTGTTTAAAAGTGTTTAAATTCTTTATCGTTTGGTCACACTTTACATTAGGGCTTAACCTTAGTTAATTAATTAATTAATTAGTAAACATTTTTAGTTGTGTTATTTTTAACAAAGATTAAAAACTTCTGTAGCAAATGTAGCTTTTTAACATTGATAATGTTAATGCATTAACTAACACTTACTAAGTGATATCTATGGGTCTTTCAATTATTTTGCACTTTAATCTATGTAAAATGTTTAACTTTATACATTGTTTGTGGATTGCTTTATTGCATTTAAATGTTCAGATATTTGTTATAAGAAAAAAGTTGTTAAACCTGTTAAACTGTATTATGACAACACATTTTTTGCAACTAAATTTCATTATTGTGATAATACTGTATACCGTGATAAACATGAAAAATTAATTGCAACATTAAAATTGGATAAATATGGCATGTGATTACATATGGCTGAATCACAACCTTGCCGATATACTATATATATGCCAATGTCTACTCATGTGGTACTGCTCTTTATTTGTAAATAGCAGCATTGAAACTCAACCACTATTTTTGTATTTGCATTTACATAAAGTATTTATCATTTATCAACTTTGCAGATTTAATAACATGTAACATATAAATCAGTACTATATTGGAAATTTCAAGTGACTGATCATTTATATCATCGCCAAATGTAAACTATCCTTGTCCAGCTCTCTATACTACACATGCATTAATATAAATATGTAATTAAATTACAATACATTACAAACAATAATATATTCTAAATAAGTGGTTCTCAGACTTTTTACACCATGTATCACCTCAGAAAATATTCTTTGGGGGTAAGTAATTACTTTATTAAAATGTAAACTGAAATTAAAATATAGCCTACTGTACCTAAAAGTTAAATAAAAAATGAGGGAGCCATCACTGAGATTCTGAACACTATCACAAACTCCATTTCCCATAACCCCTTGCCTCCTGATCACCTCACAGGTGTCGGCCATTTCCCCCTAATCACACACACTATAAAAAGCCATTCTCTGTCAGTTCTTTGCAAAGTCTTGATTAGCACAGTCTGTCAATTCCAAGCATTATTTCCTCTGTTAGATTTCTGTTGCTGACCTAGTCTTGTTTCCAGTTCCCTGATTGTTGATCTGACTGCCTTGCTTTGTTTGATGGACTACTCTCATTTGCTAGCTGCCTACTCCATTGCTTGGACTCTGACTATTCTCTGGATTATCTGCATTGTTCCTGTTTACCTGTTATCAACCCTGCCTGTTATACTACGATTAATGTCTTAAAAAAGTTGCACTTGGATCTCCACTTCGCTGACTCCTACGTTACAAAATGTAAAGTAAAAAGTAAAAATGTACAGTAGGCCTACTTGATCAAAAAAAAAAAAAAAAAGAAGAAGGAAAAATTAACAGGCATCATTTAGACACCGTGCAAACTTACTTAGAGTTACTCCACCCCAAAATGAAAATGTTGTCATTAATCACTTACCCTCATTTCGTCCCAAACCTGTAAAAGCTTAGTTCATCTTTGGAACACAAATTAAGATATTTTTGATGCATTCGGACAGCAATGTAATTAACACAATCAACGCCCAGAAAGGCAAGGAAATAGCTAAAATAATCCATGTGACATCAGGGTTTCAACCGTAATTTTTCAAAGCTATGAGGATACCTTTTGCATGCGCAGAAAACAAAAATAACAACTTGATTCCACAAGTCGTCTCCTCATTATCACCCTAGCATTATTTTGGAGCATTGAACGCAAACAGAGTACACTGTTCTCCATAGATATATACCTAGATGCCTCATCATTAGTGACTGTTTCTATGGGCCGCTATACGTAAGCCATCCGCCATATTGCAGCGGTCAACTTGACGTCATTCACCCATAGATCCCATAGATATATCATTCACTATTCGTACGGACCATGTGACATCACTGTACTTTATCGACGCCATTTTTGTGTCCATGCTACCTGTTTCAGTCTATGGTCACAGCAGCCACAACTACCATGTACAATTACTCAAAAAATAATTTGTCATACAGAAAATGGCACACAAGTTACACACAAACCATCATCTTGAGCAAAATGTGCCATTGTGAATTGTGACTGGTTGCACAAGTGGTTTAATAATCTAGGAGGTGGATATACTGTGAAATTACATATTTTACTATATATTTATGGCATAGAATTTGAAAGCATATCAAGAGAAAGTCTAAAACATCAGTAAAGCATTTTTTAATGGCAAAATTGTAACAAAAATGTTATTGCAGTCATATATCCTATGAATGAATGAAAATGCATATTTTTAAATAAAGAAATTTCATGCTTTTGGTGCTTAAATGTGTGTTTAAATAATGAGATCCAGGTTTAAGAATTCACAAGAAGTGAAAGACATCTTCTCTCAGGTGTATATGTTTTCTTGACTTGCTGGATGTTGGGCTCATGCTCAATAATATATATATATATATATATATACATATATATATATATATATACACACACACACAGTTGAAGACAAAATTATTAGCCCCTTATAACATATTTCTTTATTTTTCAAATAACTCCCAAGTGTTGTTTAACAGAAAGACTATTTTATCAACACAGCCTTTTTAAACATAATACTTTATTCAGGAAGCTTTTAGGGTTTGTAATACAAATAGAAATAAATGGTCAAAATGATTAGCCCTCTGATGTTAATTGTCCATAGTGAATCACTTTTTCTTGATAACAGCCTTTAGTCGTTTTCTGTACTTCTCAACAAGTTTCAAGCATGTCTCCTGAGAAATGACAGCCCATTCTTCCTTAGCAAATCTCTCAAGTTCCTCCAGATTTGTTGGTCTTCTGGCACAAACTCTGGACTTGGACAGTGCCCCACAGATTTTCTTTTAGATTCAAGTCTGAGCTTTGTGCAGGCAAATTCTGAGAAACATCATTATTGATGCTGATGACAGCATCAATAATGACAGGTCTTAATCATGACGTTTTCAAATCTTATGGTTTTTCATTGATGTCAATTTTATTTTATTCTAACATTATTTTAATCACTACAATGATCGATCAGTACTAAAATTAACTTTTTTTATTCAAAGAACATTAACATACAACATGTCAAGAATCTGGCTGAGACGTGTGGATCCATATGCAAACTTTATTTTAGAGTAATCACAACAGACAGGCGGGGGGTCAAACAGGGGCAATCGGGAACAGCGAGGAAAATCCTAAGTAGTAGTATGAGATCCAGGCGAAAAGGTTGAGGCGGGCGGAAAGCAACAAACATGGTCAAACAAAGCAAGGGGTCGAAAGGCCGGCGGAGATCAATCTAGAACCAAGGGACAGACAGGGGTAACAACGGGAAAACAAACCAGGAAATGCTCGGAATTGGCTAGGGAAACTAGATCAAAACTTCGCAATGAGACTGAGTGTGGGCGTGGCTTATATACTGTGAAAAGCAAGATGGCCGACAGGGGTGAGAGGTGAGAGGAGGGGGTTATGGGTAATGTAGTGAAAAATGGTCCATGGTGAAATGAAGGCTCCCTCTGATGGTGAAGGGAGGGAGCCACAACGGCACAGTTCATGACAGAGCCCCCCCCCCTTAGGAGCGGCTTCCAGATGAAACAGACGCCCTCCAGGGCGGATCAGGCGAGTCAGACGCCCTCCTGGGTGGATCAGGCGAGCCAGACGCCCTCCAGGGCGGATCAGGTGAGTCAGACGCCCTCCAGGGCGGATCGGGAGAGTCAGACACCCTTCAGGGCGGATCAGGCGAGTCAGACGCCCTCCAGGGCGGATCTGGTAAATCAGACGCCCTCCAGGGCGGACCAGGCAGGACTTGAACCCTCCAGGGCGGCATGGAAGCCCCCCAGGGCAGAGCAGATTGGACAGGAACCCTCCAGGGTGGAACGGTTTTCCCCGAGGGTGGAGCAGACAGGACAGGAGCCCTCCAGGGCGGAACGGGAAAAATGGGACATGGGCGGATCAAACAGGACATGAGCCCTCCAGGGCAGAGCGGAATCCCCCCAGGGCGGAGCAGACAGGACAGGAGCCCTCCAGGGCAGAGCGGGAACTCCCCAGGGCGGAACAGACAGGTCTGTATTTTGGAGCACAGACAGACAGACACACACAGAGAGAGAAAGCTCGGAGCCCAAGCTCCTGGCCAGGTTGGGTTGGATACCCAGCGTATAGGGGGCCTCAGCGGCTGAATTGGGACTAGACGAGAGCTCAGAGTGGTGTGGGTTGCTGGGCGCTACCACCGTGCAGGGAGCAGGTGCGACCTCCCCCTCGGCTTGAGGATCCGTGGCCTCGGCAACCTCCACGGGGGAGGCCACCCTCAGAGGCTCAGAGGGAGGAGCAGCTGCGGTGACGACGCTTGGCTCAGAGGAAGGAGCAGCTGCGGCGAAGACGCTTGACTCAGGAGGCGGAGCAGATGCGATGGCGCTTGACTCAGGAAGCGGAGCAGACGCGACGACGCTTGACTCAGGAAGCGGAGCAGACGCGACGACGCTTGACTCAGGAAGCGGAGCAGACGCGACGACGCTTGACTCAGGAGGCGGAGCAGATCCAAAGACGCTTGACTCAGGAGGCGGAGCAGATCCAAAGACGCTTGACTCAGGAGGCGGAGCGGCTGCAAAGACGCTTGACTCAGGAGGCGGAGCGGCTGCAAAGACGCTTGACTCAGGAGGCGGAGCGGCTGCAAAGACGCTTGACTCAGGAGGCGGAGCGGCTGCAACGACGACGCTTGACGCTGGGGGCGGAGCAGCTGCAACGACGACGCTTGACGCTGGAGGCGGAGCAGCGGCAAAGACAACATGACTTGGCTCAGCTGAAGGAACAGCAACGACGACGGTGCTTGACTCTGGAGGCGGGGCAGCTGCGACGAGGCTTGACTCTGGAGGCGGGGCAGCTGCGACGACGACGCTTGATGCTGGAGGCGGAGCAGTTGCGGCGAAGACGCGTGACACTGGAGGCGGAGCAGCTGTGATGGCGACGCTTGGCTCAGAGGGCGAAGCAGCTGCGGCGACGACGCTTGACCCGGGAGGCGGAGCAGCTGCGACGGCGATGCTTGACCCGGGAGGCGGAGCAGCTGCGACCGCGATGCTTGACGCTGGAGGCGGAGCAGCTGCGACATGACTTGACTTTGAGGGAACTGCTGTGACTTTACTTGGCTTTGAGGGTGCTGCTGTGACTTTACTTGGCTCTGGAGAGTGAACTGTGACTTGACTTGGCACTGAAGGACTGCTGTGACTACACTTGACCTTGAGGGAACAGCTGTGACTTTACTTGGCTCTGGAGGAACAGCTGTGACTTGACTTGGGTCTGAGGGGACTGCTGCGGCTTGTTGTAGCTTGTGGAGTGAAGCGAGGAAGTCCTCCAACCGGTCGAGTGTAGCTGTGATAAGATCAGGCTCTGGAAGAGCGGCCATGAAGGGTGCTGACTCGGGATGGGCGGCCATGACTGGTGCTGACTCTGACACGGCATCCATCTTGTCGGGTGCAGACTGTGGTGCTAGTAGTGGTGGAAGGTCATCCATGCTGTCAGTCAGTCCGTGGAGAAAGCGGTCATTGGGGGAAAACGCAGCCCTCTTGTTCTTGTGCGCCGTCGCGGCCGCCATTCTGTGATCGCGCGATGACGCGGACGCCATTTTGTCATCGCGTTTCGGCACGGCCGCCATTACTGTCCATAAAGAGTCACCACACCACAAAGCATAATCCACAAAATCTGAAAAACAAGTGCATGGACCGTCAAGTCGCACCCTAGATTTGAGAGGCTCATTGAGACCATTGAGGAAAATATCCATAAAATATTCCTCATCATAAAAGGGGACTTGGTACATGATGTTACAAAACCTCCAAACATAATCCTTAATGGACATACCTCCTTGTTTGAACAATAGAAGATGGTCAAAAGGGTCCATGGCTGTGCGGGGGGAAGGAAAAGCTGCTGGATCCGGGTTGGCGAAGTATTCTGTCAAGAATCTGGCTGAGACGTGTGGATCCATATGCAAACTTTATTTTAGAGTAATCACAACAGACAGGCGGGGGGTCAAACAGGGGCAATCGGGAACAGCGAGGAAAATCCTAAGTAGTAGTATGAGATCCAGGCGAGAAGGTTGAGGCGGGCGGAAAGCAACAAACGTGGTCAAACAAAGCAAGGGGTCGAAAGGCCGGCGGAGATCAATCTAGAACCAAGGGACAGACAGGGGTAACAACGGGAAAACAAACCAGGAAATGCTCGGAATTGGCTAGGGAAACTAGATCAAAACTTCGAAATGAGACTGAGTGTGGGCGTGGCTTATATACTGTGAAAAGCAAGATGGCCGACAGGGGTGAGAGGTGAGAGGAGGGGGTTATGGGTAATGTAGTGAAAAATGGTCCATGGTGAAATGAAGGCTCCCTCTGATGGTGAAGGGAGGGAGCCACAACGGCACAGTTCATGACACAACATGTTATCAAGAAACAACATTGTACAATGAAAAAGAAAAGAAAAAAGGTAGAAATACAAAAAAAGAAAAAACATTTGCCAGGGGGAGGAGAATGTATGACTTCAAAAAAGAAAAACAAGATATTCATATATACACATGTATGCATATATCAAATCAAATAAATGTATTGTAAAATTATTTCTAAGTTTTTAAAGCTTTCTTATTCACAGAGTCTCGAATACTGTCAAAATAAATACATATTTCAGTCGACAAAATTAAAAAAAAATAGGTTTTTATTAGTAAATTTGCACTTATGAATGTGAAATTTGGTCAATATAATAAGTAAATTCATTAAATATAAGTACTGTTCCTCTTGGTCAGGATGGTCAGTAAAGCCAAAGAGCATGTTTCCCTTAACAGTGAACAAGGTCTTAAGCCCTCAATATTTTCATTAATACATTTTTGGACCTTACACCTGTCACAGACCGTTCAGGTGATCCCACCAACCAACCACAGCGCACTCCCTCACCAGAATACTGATCATCGCCACCTGGCACTCATTACCCTCATCAGCACTCTCTGTATAAAAGCACACACCTCATTCCCCTCACCGTCCGATCTCGTGACTAGTACACTGAAGTGCTCTCCTCTTACTTACATGTTTCTACTTACCTTCAAGCTTACCTGTATCTCCAGTCTCCAGCGTCGATCTGCAAGAGAAAGCTCTGATCCTGTGTCTGTCTCCAGTGAGGTGTGTAGTTTTTTCAGCAATGACGGCACCCTCTCGTTGCTGAAAGATCGCTTCTGGTGGCCGAACATGGCTAGGGACGTGAGAAGGTTCATACGGGGATGTCCTGAGTGCACCATATCTAAGAGCTCCCGTCATTTACCAGCAGGCAAGCTCTTACCTCTCCCCATCCCTAATCGCCCCTGGTCACACCTAGGAGTAGACTTTGTCACAGATCTACCAGCCTCTGATGGTAATACCTGCATTCTGGTCATAGTGGATCAATTCTCCAAGTTCTGTCATCTTATTCCCATTAAAGGTCTACCCACGGCTTTTGAAACTGCCGAACTCCTGTTTAACTGGGTTTTCCGACCCTATGGTATACCCGAAGACATAGTCATGGACACCAATTCATTTCCAGAGTATGGAAGGCATTTTTTAAGCTCCTAGGTGTGGCCGTTAGCCTCACCTCTGGCTATCACCCTCAGTCGAATGGGCAGACTGAGCAGAAGATACAGGAGGTGGAGCGATACCTACGAACCTTCTGCCATATTCGACAGAACTCTTGGAACCAGTTCCTGGGCTGGGCCGAGTATGCCCAGAATTCCCTCAGACAACCTTCGACTGGACTCACTCTCTTCCAGCGCATACTCGGTTTCCAGTCCCCGCTTTTCCCCTGGTCAGGAGAACCCTCTGACGTGCCTGCCGTCGACCACTGGTTCCGAGAGAGCGAGAGGGTCTGGGACTCCGCCCGCCACCATCTTCAGTGGGCAGTGCGCAGGCAGAAGTTAACAAAATGATTTGCAGGATGAAATCTGTGAATGAGCTTGTAAGAAACTTCTTTAATCTTATTTCTAAGATGATATTTCTGTGGTAGTGGAAGTGAAATGAAGTGAAGCCAAAATGCAGTTTTATTGACAAACGTGAGAGTCCAAAGTGAAGACCAAACATAAATCCAGAACAAACAAATGATAATCCAAACAGATGAGATAAACTTGACTTGAAGCGGACTTGTCTAAACAGATTTAGCATGGAACAGACTAGCGTGAAGACAGAGACTCACCAGCGGCGGGATACAACATTAATACACGACAAAGGAACAATGAAATGAGGGCAACTTATACTGAACAGCCAGGGTCACATGACACAAACCAACCAATGAGAAACACAGAGCAACACATGACAACCAATCAGAACAAGACACATGGACAAGCAGGAGAACAAGAGGAAGCAAGGAATCCTAGACTTCAAAATAAAAGACATGAAAACATGGACATGGAACAAAAACCCAAACACCCACGTGACAGGTAGCAACCACACTCTTCTCCAGCAAATGCATTTTCCATTCAATAAAAATGAGACAAAAACTAAGGTACAGTAACAATTTCTCTTATTATTCTTGAGGTTTGAGGAAACACAGATTTTTACCAACATAAGATTTAGTAACACTAAAAGACACTAAATCGGGAGAATGGTCTTTATAAATACATCTAAATAGCATATGAGTACCTAAAGGAATTGAAACAAATACAATTGCAAATTCTCTCTGAGTAACTGGTATTTTATAATAAGAAAGGAATTCATCCTTCTTTATTATATAACTGACTAACCAATTTGATACTAAAATTGTTAACTGTCATTAATCTTTTTGCTTATGGGTGTGTAGGAGCGCATGATGGTCATAAGAGGGAGTTTTTCTGCAAAAAAAAAAAAAAAACTTTTCAAAGGTTTTGAAATCCTTCCTGCCTCTGCCCGTCTTGTTCTCCACTGTGTTGGTTTTTTTAAACTTCTTGATAATGCATCTCACATTATCAAGAAGAAAAAAAAAAATTCACAGGGGGGACTAATAATTTTGTCTTCAACTGTATGTATGTATATATACATTGTTTTGCATTTGCCAAAACTAGTTTGCCAAAATCAAAGCGCGGACTGTGAGGGAATTAGTGCTGTCAGTGCCATTCCCGACAGCCTTCATAGGATTCTTCAAGGTCTTAAAGCCTTCATTGAGTGACTACATTCACAATCATATACACTTTCTGTCCTAAATTAAAGATCAAGTCAAAGACTCAGTGTGAGAAGTAGTAGAAAGTAAAAAGTAATTTCTTATTTTAATTTATTATTAAATCTCATTTAGATGTGCCGTGTCTGTTGTCATATCGGACACAAATATGGCGCCGAACATAGCAGAAGTGACGTCTTTGGTATTCATGGATAGTAACAAAGTCTATAGATAACCCAATATGTGTCACTCATATTGTTTTGAATGGGGAAAAATGCAACGCTCATTATGGCTGTGAAGCCCCGCCTTCTTAATGAAAGAGCCAATCATTGATTAGTAAAGTCAGCGCATCACTGCAGCTGCCGTTAGAAGTCCCGGTTGCTATAGAAACAGTCGGCTTTCTAAGACGTGCGCTCAGTACTGCACATGCACACTGGCTGATCTAGCCTGAAAAATAAGTTTTTTTTTAATGCTATTGGAGCACAAGGAACCATATTTATTTGGCAGTTCTTGTCAGATTTCATTGGCAATTTCAAATATGAAATTTAATCATAAACTTGAAGAGTTTTGAAGAATTTGATGTTTTCCCATTCAAAGAGATAGGAGCTGCACTTGCATGGCCGAGAGGCGTTTCAAAGATGGCCGCAGAGTGGAATGACTTGCCTTAAAGGGACTTTGATAGTAATCACTGAATATTCAAAATACCACAATCCTGCAAAGCCGTTGGTCTGTGAACCTAGAATATAGTAGTGATGGGAAAATGAAGCTTTTTGAAGCACCAAGGCTTTCCCCTCAACTGTATCGTAAAAAGGTTCATTAGCTTTTCAACACGTTGCACACTAATGACATCTTGCGGTCAAAGGTGGAAAAAAGTGCTTTTGCGACCCAGATGTCCAAACGGTTTTTGGACCGTTTCATATAATAAACCAATTTTTGCTACGAAAACCATAACGAAAAAAAAATGTAATTTTACTTACACAAGGTATGAATTAATCTGTGAATAAACTTATGAAAGTATAAGCATGGTTCATGTAGGCATATATGATCACAATAAATGAAAAATATTGTTACAATTATTATTATTATTATTATCATTAATTATCATATTATTAAAAGTGCTTGTGAAGCGGGGATTACTACACAGTGAACATGCACAAAACTACACATGTACATATTTATTCGTATTATGATTTATTCTTGACAAAGAAGTGAATGACACTTGAAATCTGCGCAGGAAGTTCGCCTTATTTAAATCAGAATACGAAGCAGTCACGTGGTTGTGTGTGAAAATGAAGCTTCGGACGTCACAGAACACGTGATTATGGCAAAACGAATCAAGCTCCGGTACAGTGCTTCACTGTGAGATGTTTCGTTTTTTTGATACAAGCTTCGAAGCCTCGGTGTCAAACGTCACATCACTAGAATATAGAGAATGACGTCAAGTTGACCATTCAAAAATGGCGACATCTACGTGCTTTGAGCGCTCCAATAGGGTCTCTATACATATCTATGCTGTTCTCTGTCAGCTGCATCATGCTGTTTGCAGTCAAATCAAGCATAAACAGTACACAGCTGATAGAGAACATCGTATGAGTACACTCCAAAATGCATCAACATATTTTCATTTGTGTTCTGAATACGAACAAAGCTTTTTACGGGTTTGGAACAACATGGGGTAAGTATTAATGACAACATTTTCAATTTAGGGTAACACTTTAATTTACATTTAATTCAGTAATTTCTCTTTGTACCAACCAGAGGGAGCCCTAGTAATGCGTGTACCACACTTTTGCTGATGATACACTGGACAACTTTTTGAGCAATGTTGCTGGGCAATTTTGGCAAATGTTGCCATCAATGGGCAGTCAGGTAAGATGCAGGATCCGTGACTGATCTGAATTATCCAGATGGAAATTTGTTACCCATTCTCAATGGGAAATTGCCCAAACATTGCTAAAAAAAAAATATTTGCCCGGCAACATTGCTCAGAAAGTTGCCCAGTGTATCATCAAGCATTAGAGAACCAGTGTTCTAAATTAACATTATGAATGTCTGTAAACAATTGTGTATATATAAATGTAAATGACTTGCAGTAGTGACTGGTTTAAATTTATGAATTTCCTTGTGTGACGGAAAGTCTTAACCAGCTTTACATAGAGTTGGTCATGATGTTTCACAACTCAACCATATTTGAGATGTTGGTGAAGCCTGATGAAGTGTTAAAATTGAAGAAGTGGTATAAAGTCTTGCACATTAGAGAAGAAAACATTTACCAGGATAATTGTGAATCTATTCATCACAACGTGAGTCATGATTACTAATACAGAGTTATTTACATGATTTTAAAGAATTTTTGCACTTTTAAGTAATGCTAAATTTTTTTATTTATTTATTTTGCATATTTGTAATTATAATTTAGCTTTGCTGATAATAGAAATACATTATTCATATACTAATTTATTCATCACGTTTTTTATATATGTGATATTAGCAGGATAAACCAGGCACTTCAGCTTGATCACAGCAATGGAGGATTATTCTAATAATTTGGCATATCAAATAAAAGTGACTTCTCTGGTCTTCTACTATCTGACCTTGATCCTCGGCGTTCCTGGAAATGCATTTGTTTTGTATGTTGCTGGATTGAAGATGAAGAGGACCGTTAATACAGTTGGGTTTCTCAATCTGGCGTTTGCTGATCTCTTGTGCTGCCTTTGCTCTGTTTTCTACGTGATTAGGAGCGTTGATACACACTGGCCATATGGATCCATCATGTGCAAGCTTCTCCCCTTCATTATGTTCATCACCATGTTTACCAGTGTTTTCACCTTGACCTTGATTAGTCTGGATCGCTTTACTCAGGTGATCACACCGGTTTGGGCTCAAAATCATCGCAGCCTATTCATTGCACGACTGTCCTGTGTAGCAGCCTGGGTTCTGGCTTCAATTCTTAGTCTGCCTTTCATGATGTTAAAAGAGACTAAGATAACAAAAAACAAAACAAAATGCATGAGATTTCAACATAATGAAGACAATTTTAAAATGTATGAAAGGTTAAGCATCATCAGATTTGTGATTGGTTTTTTGATTCCTCTCATATGCATCACAATATGCTATGGATTCATCGCACACAAGTTAGGCAGGAGTCATTTTCACTCTGGACGAGCGTTTCGCATCATGTTGGCTGTAATCGTGGCCTTTTTTCTGTGCTGGTTGCCGTGTCACACAGTGATGCTGATAATGTACAGAGACAAATCCAGTTCTTCGATAGCTTTGGCAGTTCATCCATTGACAACCTCTTTGGCAAATTTCAACAGCTGTCTGAACCCCATTCTGTATGTTTTCATGGGGCAGGATTTTAAAAATAATGTTAAACTTTCTCTAAGACATGTTTTTGAAAGAGTTTTCTCTGAGGAGGGAACACAAATGTCACAAACAAAACAGTCACTGCAAATGCACTCAGTGTAGTGAAGATATCAACTCTTTAATTCAGAGTTTTCTGATTGATTTATGTTACTGTTCTAAAACTATTCTAATTATTTATTTTCAAAAGTCAGCAAGTCAAAGTCAGCAAGTGGTCTAACTCTTATTCATGATTCCTGATTTACTTTATATGTATATATGTTCAGTAATTTGTGATGAACTATTGATGAAGTTTAAAACCAGCATAAATTTGACTTGTTTCCAGCCAAAATATCTATAAAATCTTAAATCAAGAAGGATTTTCTAGACAAGTCAAAATTATTGTCTTGTTTTCAGAAAAAAAGAAGTCAAAATTAAGTGGGTTTTTGCTTAAAACAAGCAAAATAATCTTATTTCAAGCAGAAAACTAGATTATTTTTCTTACCCCATTGGCAGATTATTTTGCTTGTTTTAAGCAAAAACTCAATTAATTTTGACTTTTTTTTCTGAAAACAAGACAATAATTTTGACTGGTCAAGAAAAATCTTCTTGATTTAAGATTTTTTAGATATTTTGTCTGGAAACAAGACAAAAACTCTAAGTAAGAAAAGCATTTTTTGCAGTGTATGTTTTATTTTCTTTTGGTTACTATCAGCTATCAAGTTTGTAACATTTCACTAAAAGTCATGATAAAAAAAATTAAAATAAAAATGAATATACACAATCTAAAGGTTGCATTTGTAAATAAAACGAAATCATATTTGATTTTACTTAATGCAGTGATTCAGTCATTTTATAATTTTGCTGTTTGTTCCCACTTTAGTGTTATGTGATTGAGCAAAGTCTATTATGTATGAACACTGTTTTACATATAAAATGCAAAAATAATAAAGTTTAAATCTATAATTATTGAAATGTTCAACAAACATTCAATTCAGGTTTTAATTTTGAGTTTAATTGTTCATAATTAGTGCAAATAGTTTTTTTTTTTTTTTTTCACTCAGTAGATTCTTTGTGCTAACAGAGGTGGCCAAAGCATGATGGTTTCAATGCTTAACTTCTTTAAAACCATAAAAGTCAGATATAATGCTTTAAAAGGAAAAACAAAAAATAATCAGTTACATCTTAAGACACATTTGCTGACAGTTACTAAGAAAACTGACCACTGTAAGTTTCTAACAAAACAACTTCCTCTTTTTCCTCACAGCATACTGTTCTCAAGCGATATACAGTAAATGTCACGCAGCTATAAACCGATAAATGTGGGCCATAAGGCATTAAGATATTATAAGCTTTAACATTATTCATTTGTTTAAAACTTGTTTGTCTTTTGAAAATCACTGTATAAATACAACTCACTTGTAACTGGTTATCTACACTGCATTTATTTACATATTGAATTGCTATTTCTCACATCTATTTACATTTGGCAAGGCATTCAAACTATTGATTTTTTAAATTTTTGTTCCCAATTCATTTATTCCAGGGAATCGAATCCATGGCCTATTGGCCTTTGGCATTGCTAGCACTAGCTCTGCTGTATGAGCAACAGTTTTAGCCATCTGGCCATGATGTTTCCCAGCTCAACTTAATTTTGGCATGTACAATTTATGTACAATGTCCCTTATTGCAACAATAGGTCACTTGAGTTCAATACTATCACTTGAACAGGGATGTGAACAGACATTTTGAGGGACAGGGACTTAAGTGGAAAAAGGGCACCTCATATTTATTTTAATGTGTGTGTGTGTGTGTGTGTGTGTGTGTGTGTGTGTGTTTATGTGTGGACTTGTTTTTATATACTGGTGGGGACCTGAACCTGAATACACACAGACCCATGGGGACTCGTGTCACCGTGGGGACCTAAATTGAGGTCCCCATGGGGAAACAAGCGTATAAATCATACAGAATGAGTTTTTTTGACAAACTAAATGCAGAAAGTCTCCTATGAGGGCTAGGTTTAAGTAAAGGATAGGTGTAGGGCGATAGGAAATATGGTTTGTACAGTATAAAAACCATTACGCCTATGGAGAGTCCCCACAAGGATAGTAAACCAGACGTGTGTGTGTGTGTGTGTGTGTGTGTGTGTGTGTGTGTGTGTGTATAATGACAAAATGACCAATTTAGCATGATTGGTGCTGATAACAGTTCAAACTATAGTATCTCAAAGTAAGGACTGCAACAAAATGTTAAACATATTAAAACAACTCTAACTTACTTACAATTTATTTTAATTGTTTTATTTAATGTTTAATTTATTATGTTGATTCATTTTTCAACAAATGTCTACAAAATAATCATTTCAGATAGAGACCATGGTCTTCTTTAGCATGCACAAATTTTATCACAAGAACAGACAGCAACAAAGTATGTTTTCTATGCTGCTAGTTTTAACTTTAGATGTGGCGATTCTGATGACGTTCTTGATTTTACTGTATTCAGCTGTCATTTCTCCATTAAGTTAGCCTTTATGCCCATGATATATTGCCTTAGCTAAACTTTAGCTAACTTTTTACATGTTAGCTGAGTCATTGATGTTAGCAAGACAAATTAACTATATTTGCTTTTTGTCTTTTGGATAATTAGCTGTAACGACGAGCACTCCCCCGCCAAGACTGCCACGTGGGACATTATCATTTTGTTTGTGCACTTACCTTCAATAAAACCACTCTCTGGGGCTCCCCAGAAACTCCCCAGAAAGAAAGGCAATTTCTCGAATTTCTTCTCTTTTCTCATTATGCTTTTATGTGTGCACATGCCTGCACTTGAATGCCTGATGTATTAATTTCCCCACAGTAAGGGCTCCAGAAGTTGATATTGTTTTAGTAAACTTAACCTGTTATATATGCTTTTTTCCCTTCAGTTTAACTGCAGGTAACATCCTGTTCATAGGTAAAATAATGTAGGCTAGTGTTATTTATATCAAGTCATTAATTTTTCAAGCATAAATGCCTTGATATAAATGACACAATGTTGAAATTACCAGTAAATGCACAAAAAGTGAGAGGAAACAGTTCTAATGTTGACTAACTAAAGGGTACATAACGTACACAGTTTCACCTAATCTCATGTTAATCCTGAGTACCTATAGAGTAGTAATGTATCCTTAATATCTCCAAAAAGTCTTTAGTTTTATTATATTTATGAAAGAAAAATACAGCTTTCCGATTTTCTCCGGAAAAAGCTGAACTTCTGGAGGCGCGCCGTGGGCGGAACTAAGTTCCACGATCACTTGCCTTAAGGCCCGTTCACACCAAGAATGATAACTATAAAGATAACGTTCTAAAAATCGTTTCAAATTTAAGAGAATAGAGGGCTTTTCACACTGCGCTTAACCCCGGGTTATCAACGTTCTAAACACCGCTTTTAACCCCGGGTAAAGAAACGTTTCACACCTGTAATTTACCCGGGGTTATGAAACACTGCTCCGGAGCAGGGTTAGCACCGCATTTGCGGTGTTAACACCGCATTGCGGTGCTAAGTTTGTTCAGTGTGAAATGGAGCGGTGTTTCCTTGTTGCTGTTGGACGTATGGCAGCAGACACAGTGTAACGGAAACTTAAGTAGGAGGTGTTTATGTCGCATTTTGGAAATAATTCTGCTTTAAACCATGCAGGCGGGCCAATAGATATCACACAAGCAACGTGCAAACTTTGCGCAATAGTTATGCCGGTGAACGTAAAGTGAAAGTAAAAACACATCGCTTTAACAGCGCTCTCGGAGACGACGAAACACGAATCTACTTCTACTACTTTTAACAATATCTTTGGCTATCGTCGTCACTATATAGGACGCAACTCAGCACAGGGAGGTTAACGTGGGCCCAATCAGTGACAGAGACACTGCAAATAAGAACGTTAACCCTGGGTTTAGGAATGTACAGTGTGAAACGTCTGCTAATGAATACCCAGGATTAACAGATAACACCAGGTATAGTATGAGCAGTGTGAAACGTGATTACAGATAACCCAGGATTCCATTTATCCGGGGTTTAGGATAACCCAGGGTTAACAATTTCAAGTGTGAAAAGCCTTTAGGAGAGTTCACACCACAACTATAACGATAACTATACAGCACAACGATATCGTTGGATTTTTTTTTTTTACAGCTGATAAATGATAAAACACTGATAGCGAATTAGACTTCATTCAAATTTAAAAGGCTTGCGCATTTGAAATGGCAGGCAACATTATAGAAAAGTAAACAGTCAGCAAACAGAGTAACATAAAACGTAAAATTACCTCAGGAATTCAGCGCAGGGTTGGCCAACATTGTCTTGCCTCATTTGAAGGTGCAGTAGAAAAGAGTCCGTATAATTTTTTTTTCACTGCATTGACTATGTTATAGATCAGAGAGTTTAGGCTAGATTCACTGTTTAGATGTGCTTTGAAATGTGCGCGCTGAGGGCATCTACTGGTTGAAGTCGTGTAAATGCAAAAAACAGACAGTTATCGTTCTCTGGTGTGAACGCATATATCGTTATCGTCAGGGGCGGAGTGGGACACTAAAATCCACCGGGAATATTCTGACCGCACCGGCCCACTACCAGCCCACCACCAGCCCAACCAAATCCCTCGACCACAACCATCTTACAAATATTAATTTAACACAAAGAAAATGTAGGTCCACTAAATCTAATACTAGGTCTATTTTTTAAATCAGATTATGTTGTGTTTTGTGTTATGTTGAGTGGAACTTAATCTGTTCCAACACCAGCCATGTCTACACATTTAGGAAGGATTTTACAGAAATAGGAAATCTGACCACTAGATGGCACTAGGTAAATTATTGACAATTAAGTGTAGTTTAAAGCTTTTATATATTATATTATTAACAGGTAAAACTATCAAAATAAAATTATAAAACTATATACATATTTTACTCTATCTCTAGTAAAGGCCCAGGCTTACGGAGCCCGGGAAGTCACCTTTTGGTGACTGAGGGGACGGTTTTGCAATTCGTCCCCTCAGTTTATAAACCATACGCACAAATTGTTAAACTGTTCCCTCGGTTTAACAAATCAGTTGGAGCGGGAATGTGGTGGAATACAACGATTTAATAAGAAAGATGTCCGTCAAAAAATTATTTGTGATCATCTTAGCACATTATTATTATTGTATAATAAACCTGCCATTGTTTTATGACGGGCTTTTGACTAATTTGTATGTCGTTTTGGATAAAATTATTCTTTAATGTCTATGTAACCTAAATGTAATGATAATAATTATTATTATTTTTATAGGCTAAATAAATGAGTGCACTTGTAAAATGTTTATCATAAAACAATTAATGAATTCTTATTTTTAAGGAACATTTTACAGTTGTAGAAATGTGTTTGTGTAGGCCTAGTATTTATTCTTAATGTGAAGATTTTGGTGATTTTTACATATTTATTTTTTATATAAGCTTATTAAGAGTTATATGTATGCTTCACTTTTAATGCTATTATTAAATAACTAGGCCTATTACAAAGTCCCTTTCAAGGGATTTTATTTCTATAGTCTTTGGCTATTATAACACTGCATTCAGTTAGAGAGCAAAGGAATTGATGAAATCTGATAATTAATCAAAACCTGTACATTATTTGTATTGCTTTTTCTATTTTTCTATTTGAAAAATAAAGTTTACACCTGAACCGCTTATTGAACTCTCAATATTTTATTTTAGCCACCAATGAGTAATTAATCAATGGTGTTTTATCCTATTGGTGATTAGCCTAATGTAAAATAAATGCTAAAAAGAAGACTATTTTGTGAGTGCAGGGCATCATACTTTAAAGCACCAAAATAAAATATTAAGAGTTCAATAAGTGGTTCAACTGTAAACTTTCTTTTTCAAAATAGAAAAAGCAATATAAAAAATTGTTTGCTCTCTACCTGAATGCAATGTTATAATAGGCCTTAATAATAGTTATTTAATAATAACTGTCATGTGGGAGTCATAGGCGGGTGGATCCAAGTGCAAAACTTTATTAAGCAAACTCATGGTCGACAGGCGTGGTCAAAACAGCAGACGGGTACAACACAGGTAATCCAGTAGAGCAAACGATAGTCCAGGCAGATAGTCGGGGCGGGCAGCGATCAATGGGATAGTCCAGAAACGAGCAAGGGTCAAAAAGGCGGGCGGAGAACAATCACAGGAGCCAGGGAACAAGGGGGGTCGACACGGGAAAAAAACAAACACGGAGAACGCTCAGAAATGACAGTTACTGTACAAGACTTCGCAAGGAAATGGTGAATGAACCGGGCTATTTAAGCATTGTGAGCAAGATGGCCGACTGGGGTGAGAGGTGAAAGGAAACAGGAAGTTCATGAGAATGGGGTTATGGGTAATGTAGTGAAATATGGTCCATGGTGAAATGGAGGCTCCCTCTGATGGTGAAGGGAGGGAGCCACAACGGCACAGTTCATGACAGAGCCCCCCCCTTAGGAGCGGCTTCCAGACGCTCGACACAGTCCAATAACACCAAGGGGAGGGGGGATGGGACGGAGTACAAAGGGGAGGACCAGGTCCATGCGGGCTGACAGAGATAGGCAGGGCAAAAGGTCCAGGAGCTGCCGGAATGGCAGCCAAACAACAGAGCTGCCAAGGATGCATAGAAGACCACGAAGATGGAGTAGACAGCCTCCAGGGCGAAGCCGGCGGAGCAGATGCCCTCCAGGGCAGATCGGATGCCCACCAGGGCGGATCAGGTGGAGCAGGCACCCTCCAGGGCAGGGTAGATGAAACAGATGCCCTCCAGGGCGAATCAGGCAGAGCAGGCACCCTCCAGGGCGGAGCAGATGAATCAGACGCTCTCCAGGGCAGATCAGGCGAGTCAGACGCCCTCCAGGGCAGATCAGGCGGGACTAGAACCCTCCAGGGCGGATCAGGCGAGTCAGACGCCCTCCAGGGCGGATCAGGCGAGTCAGACGCCCACCAGGGCGGATCAGGCGAGTCAGACGCCCACCAGGGCGGATCGGGCAGGACTAGAACCCTCCAGGGCAGCACGGAAGCCCCCCAGGGCGGAGCAGACAAGACAGGAACCCTCCAGGGTGGAACGGGATCCCCCCAGGGCGGAGCAGACGGATCTGTAACATAGAGCATAGACAGACACACACACAGAGAGAGAGAATCAGACGAATCGGACGCCCTCCAGGGCGGATCGGGCGAATCGGATGCCCTCCAGGGCGGATCAAACAGGAAATGAGCCCTCCAGGGCAGAACGGAATCCCCCCAGAGCGGAGCAGACAGGACAGGAGCCCTCCAGGGCAGAGCGGGAACTCCCCAGGGCGGAACAGACAGGTCTGTAATTTGGAGCACAGACAGACAGACACACACAGAGAGAGAAAGCTCGGAGCCCAAGCTCCTGGCCAGGTTGGGTTGGATACCCAGCGTATAGGGGGCCTCAGCGGCTGAATTGGGACTAGACGAGAGCTCAGAGTGGTGTGGGTTGCTGGGCGCTACCACCGTGCAGGGAGCAGGTGCGACCACCCCCTCGGCTTGAGGATCCGTGACCTCGGCCACCTCCTCGGGGGAGGCCACCCTCAGAGGTTCTGCGGGGTGAGCCGCCACCTCTGAGGACTCGGTGGTGGTATACGCGGCCCAGACAACCCAAAGAGCAGTTCTCAGGAGGAGCACGGCCTCAGTGAAGGCCAGCACCGGAGTGGTGCCAATGATGGGGCTTGGTATTGGAACAGTAGCTGTGACATGACTGGGCGCTGGTGCTGTCGCTGTGGCTTGGCTTGGTGTGTGTGCAGCTGTGTTGAGACAGGGTTCTGAAGCAGCAGCGACGAGGCTTGATGCGGGAGGAGTGGCAGCGACGAGGCTTGACTCTGGAAGAGGAGCTTCGGCGATGACGCTTGATTCAGTGGGAGGAGCAGCTGTGACAATGAAGCTTGACTCAGGGGGTGTAGCAGCTGAGACGTCACTTAACTCTGGGGAAACAGCTGCGACGAAGAGGCTTGACTCTGGAGGCGGAGCAGCTGCGACAACATGACTGGGCTTAAAGAAAGGAGCAGCTGCGACGACGGTGCTTGACTCTGAAGGCGTGGCAGCTGCGACGGGGCTTGACTCTGAAGGCGGAGCAGCTGCGACAACATGACTTGGCTCAGAGGAAGGAGCAGCTGCGGCGAAGACGCTTGACTCAGGAGGCGGAGCAGATGCGGCGACGCTTGACTCAGGAGGCGGAGCAGATGCGACGACGCTTGACTCAGGAAGCGGAGCAGATGCGACGACGCTTGACTCAGGAAGCGGAGCAGATGCGACGACGCTTGACTCAGGAAGCGGAGCAGATGCAAAGACGCTTGACTCAGGAGGCGGAGCAGATGCAAAGACGCTTGACTCAGGAGGCGGAGCAGATGCAAAGACGCTTGACGCTGGAGGCAGAGCAGCTGCGAAGACAGGGCTTGACTGTGGAGACTGAGCTGCTGCGAAGACAGGGCTTGACTGTGGAGGTGGAGCAGCTGTGTAGATAATTGACTGTGGAGGCGGAACAGCTGCGAAGACGGTGTTTGACTCTGAAGTGACAGCAGTGACATCACTTGACTCTGGAGGGACAGTTGCTACATCACTAGGCTCTGGAGAAGCGACTGCGACGACTTGGCTTGACTGTGGAGGAACAGCGGTAACTTGGTTTGGCTTTGAGGGAACTGCTGTGACTTTACTTGGCTCTGGAGGCACAGCAGTGACTTGACGCTGGGGCAGTATCATTCACCTCGAGAGCAGCTGCGACGAGACTTGACTCAGAGTGAGGAGCAGCTGCGATGAAGACGCTTGACTCTGGAGGTGGAGCAGCTGCGAAGACGCTTGACTCTGGAGGCGGAGCAGCTGCGAAGACGCTTGACTCTGGAGGCGGAGCAGCTGCGAAGACGCTTGACTCTGGAGGCGGAGCAGCTGCGAAGACGCTTGACTCTGGAGGCGGAGCAGCTGCGAAGACGCTTGACTCTGGAGGCGGAGCAGCTGCGAAGACGCTTGACTCTGGAGGCGGAGCAGCTACGAAGACGCTTGACTCTGGAGGCGGAGCAGCTGCGAAGACGGTGCTTGACTCTGGAGGCGGAGCAGCTGCGGCGAAGACACTTGGCGCTGGAGGCAGAGCGGCGACGACGCTTGGCGCTGGAGGCGGAGCAGCTGCGGCGAAGACGGTGCTTGACTCTGAAGGCGGAGCAGCTGCGGCTTGTTGTAGCTTGCGGAGTGAAGCGAGGGTGTCCTCCAACCGGTCGAGTGTCGCTGTGATATGATCTGGCTCTGAAACAGCGGCCATGACAGGTGCTGACTCTGGAAGGGCGGCCATGACAGGTGCTCACTCTGGAAGGGCGGCCATGACAGGTTCTGACTCTGGTAGGGCGGCCATGACAGGTGCTGACTCTGGTAGGGCGGCCATCTTGACGTGCTTGGGAGACTGGGCAGGGTGGAAACGAGTGAGTGCTGACTTGACTGACAGTATAGATGTGTCCCACAGTTTTGAAATAAATCCATAGTGGGAGGTGGGACTGAAAAAGTGTGCAGGTGTAACCATGAACTTACAAACGCCTGCCGGCAAGGCCGCTATTTTGTCCACAGTATCTGTGAAGCAGGAGCGCGGCAGTATGTAATCACATGCCGGCGCGGCCGCCATTTTGAATTCGCCCGCCGGCGCGGCCGCCATTTTGAATTCGCCCGCCGGCGCAGCCGCCATTTTGTGATCGAGTTCCCCCTCTGTGAAACCCACAGAGGCAGATGATGAATCCCCACACCACAAGGCATAGTCTATATATTCCGAGAAACAGGTGCGGGGGCACTCAAAACGCAGCCTTGATTTAAGAGGCTCATCGAGAGCCAGACGGAAAATGTCCATGAAACAGTTTTCATCGGTTGCGGCGAAGTCTTCTGTCATGTGGGAGTCATAGGCGGGTGGATCCAAGTGCAAAACTTTATTAAGCAAACTCATGGTCGACAGGCGCAAGGAAATGGTGAATGAACCAGGCTATTTAAGCATTGTGAGCAAGATGGCCGACTGGGGTGAGAGGTGAAAGGAAACAGGAAGTTCATGAGAATGGGGTTATGGGTAATGTAGTGAAATATGGTCCATGGTGAAATGGAGGCTCCCTCTGATGGTGAAGGGAGGGAGCCACAACGGCACAGTTCATGACAATAACATTTACAGTGAAACTCTGGGGTGAAAAGCTTATTCACCTAAATCACCTAAATAACTTCACATTAAGAATGAATAATAGGCCTAAACTGTAAAAGGTTATTTAAAATAAGCATTCATTGATTATTTAATGATAAACATTTTACAAGTGCACTCATTTATTTAGCTTATATAAAAATAATAATTATTATTATCATTCAGGTTACATATGCATTTAAGAATATTTTTTATCCAAAACGACATACAAATTAGTCAAAAGCCAGTCAATAAACAATGCCAGGTTTATTATACAATAAAAATAAAGTGCTAAGATGATCACAAATAAACATTTTTGACGCACATCTTATTAAATCGTATTCCACCACGTTCCCGACAATCACTAAAGACAATTTGATGTAGGTCTATTCCACATAATAATATGCAATAAAACAATATACAATATGATTCGCCAGGATCTTGCTGTTCTTCTATCGGCTAATGAATCCGTGAGTACAGTTTACAAACCCGTGGGAACGGATTGTGAAAGCGTGCGCACGGATTATGAATTTGTGGGTACGAATTAAAAAACCGAAAGTACAGTTTGCTAAATCCGAGCGCACGAATTGGAAATTCGTGGGTACGGTTTATTAATCCGTGGGCACGATTTGTTAAACCGAGCGAACAGTTTAAGAATTCGTGAGTACGGTTTATAAACTGAACTGCAAAACCGTCGCCACGGATTAATTTTTTTTTCTCCTACAGGTGACTTCCCGGGCTCCGTAGTAAGCTAATTACACCACCTTGATCATACAATTTGTAAAATCACACATCCCTTAGATGTGATTAAACATGCATTGCAAAAATCTAATCAAGTAAGAAAAAAATACAACTCAATATAGGCCTTGTGTTAATACAATGTTTAACTCATTCTCTGTATTGCATTGCTCACCCACTGCAAATTTATCCTACTGATTACAGTACAACAGAATAACACTCCACCACAATCATTCTCTGCAGTGCATTCTACCAAAGTACTAAAACAGTCTCAGGTGTTATACCACACTTGACATTCACACAAACACCTCAATTTGCATAGAACAAGCAAAATGCATTTTGGAAAAATGATTAAAATTTACCATAAGCCTACATAATAAGCCTCGCTCGCTTGCATCGGCTAACTTTAACTTTATGTAAGGCTACTAAACAATCCAATTCATGGCTTAGCTTGATTTATACCAGTAGTGGCAAAGGTAATGTTATAAAGAAAACTGAACTTTGCTAATGACCACTGACAAACAGATGGTCAAATCCAAGTGTCAGTCATAAATTATTATGTTATTAATTCGTCTGTAATATACACATGACTTAACTAGCTTGTTCTAGTAGCTCCTGTCTAGCAATAACGTCATTGAACTCGAACTAAATGTTTTTTATTCTGTCAGTTTACCGTCACTGGTTGGCCGGCGTGGATTTCTGAATAAATCTGGAAGCGTCCTCCTCCAGCCTCCGTTTCTTTTTAATTCTTGTTTTTTCAGCCCCTCCTTTCTCCTTTCTTTTGCCTTCCATTGCTAACAGCGGATCTATCCCTTTCTGTAATAGACTGACCTAGCAAGGCATGCAATCGTCGTTCACGTCATCAACGCATTTTCCATTCCCAGGAGACTGAGACTTGCTGCTCCGTTCTACATCAATTTGAGAGCAAACAAACAACCTTTATTTTATGTGTAGGCTAACCACAACAGACATAATAAGAAGTATTAAATTACGATAGTAAGGCTACAGGGAAAAAAATCTGTAGACTTATGGGAGAGATGAGTAGCCTAACGGGGTAATTGGGTAACCATGATTAAGAAGTATGTAGTAATTCAGTGCTACAAATATTGGTTGGACCTTCTATGCCCGTAATACTATAAAAGACACTTAGCAAGATTCTGGTCATTTCTTTATCAGCGTGTCACTATTAATGAGTAGGCTATTATTTGAAGACGGCCGGCCGCCCGCCAGTCATATTAAACTTACCGGCCGAGCGGTCGCTAAGCCCTAGTGGCCGACTGGGAAATCTCCCGAACCTCCCGATGGCCACTCCGCCCCTGATTATCGTTCTTAGTGTGAACGGGCCTTTAGAATTGCCAATAAAACAGACATTTGATGTTGTTTCACTTACCATCTGCAGTTCTGAATCATGAGTGGGATCTTTTATAGCTGGGTCCGCTCCATCTTTCAGCATCAAACAATGTGCAAATCCAGCGTCGAACTGGTCCTCGTATATGAAACATTCACTTGCTAAACTCCATTGCTGCCCCGGAAAAAGGAACTGTATCCACTGTTCACGTAACGCTGGGTTCTTCAGGAAGCTGAGCAAAGTTATCTTTGCCTTACAACCATAACCACACTTCTTTAGAGACTTTCTTCCCGAATGAATCCCTTGCAGAGTGCAGCCGAATGAAGCACATTGATGGCACACTCTTTCTCACAGTCTGGCCGACATGAGCGTGGGTGCCACGGACGCGCTTTTCCGGGAGAAATACTCATACAAGGAGATCCACCACCTATTATGTCATTAATGCCACGATCGAAAAAAATCAGCTGGAACTTGTAAGTAAGATTTTCGGGAAAAGAAATTCTTTGTCATTTGTCCAATTTTTTTTTTTTTTACTTTGGCCATGTTTAGCATGAGAATCCAACTCTTTAACACTGTAAACAACTCTGAATATACCAAACACCATTGTTTATGAAACCCCCTACCACTCGGGGGAAAAAGAGCTCTACATCACTCATAAGATTCAAGACATTTTAGAGTCATACTATTGAATTTGACCAAACGGTGAATAGGCTAGTTTGGGACATTTTTTTCAGAAATCAACATCAAGATTAGCTATCCACATTATTTTGCCTGTAAGAGCAGGCGCAGCCATTTGTGAATTTAATGTGTCTGGCTTCCGGTCTCATCCGCTTCTAGCTGTACAACTCGTTTTGCTGCTTAATATTGCAAATGTGTTTTACCATATTATTTTAATGATTTTCTTAATTATGAATCGCACCCTTTTTGTGTGATTAACTGTGAGTAATCACACACTTATAGTAAAATTAAACATACAGTACAATATTTATTTTGTTTAACATGTTTCATCATCATTTCACAAAATTGCTATATGCAGCAAATAGAAGTCTCAGAATAGTTTAAATTCAATTTTAGAAGTTTTCAGAAGACATTTAATATTGCAAACTTTGCCTAGACACCAATTCAGAATCAAAAGTCACGTTAATATGAACTCAGCAAAATGTGCTTTTACGCACAGTTAATGCAAATTAATACATGTACCTTTCACCCCTGTGGACTGTTTTTGTGCCTGTATTTGGCTTTTTTTCCCTGTTCTTGCCCTCGTTATATCATTATTAGTTAATCACCCACACCTGTCAGTCTGTCATTAACATCTCTTTATTAGTTGGCTCAGTTCGATGTTTCTTTGTCCGGTATTAAGGGTGTGTATGTGTGTTCCCCTTCAGTCATTCCACTACGACATTACTATGGGAGCACTGCGACCAATCACCTCTGAGCTACAGAGGAAAGGCCAATGAACATTGGCGAGTGGACTTGCATCAGTTGCCACTCCCCTGTACATACGGGTATATATGATGGCGGCGCGCATACACTCATTCAGACTTCTGCTTCAGAGCCTCACTGCTGAGCTGAAAGAGTTGTTTTGGAGATTGCTGTTATCATTTTGATTGCTGTGCCGCCGTTTAGAGGACCATCGAGAGGGTTCTTCCGTCGCTGGTTGCCGCTCCTGTGTAACCGGAAGCAGCCGGCGAGGTAAAGGTAAAGGTCCTTCGACCTGCGGGTGATGATTCAAAATGCTCCGCTGGGCAGAACCCCGCGGACTTCTGATCCACCCTGTGGTCCCGTTGATCTGCCTCAGGCAGATGCACGCACATCTAACCGCGGGCCGTGCATCTCCTTCGGATCAGATCAGGGAGGACAAGGAGCAGGTTCTGCTCAATGCGCCGCATTGGCCCACCAGGACCTGGTTCGCCGACCTCATGCTCTCGCGACAGCCCCTCCCTGGAAGATCCCCTTGAGGAAGGACCTCCTTTCTCAGAGGATGGGCACGATCTGGCACCCTCATCCCGATCTTTGGAAACTGCATGTATGATTGGTGTTCGGTCGGAGTGGTGCTCTCCTTTCTGCAGGAGAAGTTGGAGCGTCTCCTTCAACTTTGAAAGTGTATGTTGCGGCCATCGCAATATATCACAATGCGACATCACCTGGTCGTCAGGTTCCTCAGAGGTGCAAGGAGGATAAACCCCCCTAGAACGCACCTCTTTCCCTCTTGGGATCTTTCCGTGGTCCTACTTGGACTACGAGGTGCTCCCTTCGAGCCGCTGGTGTCAGTTGAGCTAAAGTTCTTATCTCTTAAGACAGCGCTCCTGACCGCACTCGCCTCCTTCAAGAGGGTAGGGGACCTACATGCATTCTCCGTCAGCAAACGTGCCTCGAGTTCGGTCCAGCGGATTCTCATCTAGTATTGAGACTCCGACCTGGCTACATGCCCAAGGTTCCCACCACTCCCTTCAGGGATCAGGTGGTGAACCTGCAAGCACTGTCTCAGGAGGAAGCAGACCCAGCCTTAGCATTGCTGTGTCCTGTCCACATTCTGCGTGTGTACATGGACCGCACCCAGAGTGTCAGATGTTTCAAGCAGCTCTTTGTTTGCTTCGGTGGACGGCAGAAGGGGAATGACGTCTTGAGGAAGGACCTCCTTTCTCAAAGGATGGGCACGATCTGGCACCCGCATCCCGATCTTTGGAAACTGCATGTATGGGCCAACCAAGCAGAGGTGGTTGATGCCATCACCTTGGCGTATGAGGCCCAAGGTGAGCCGTGCCCCCTAGAAGTCAGAGCTCACTCCAACCGGAGTGTTGCTTCCTCCTATGCGCTGGTGGAATTCCTTCGCCTGCTGGTTGTGGCAGCATGTCTCAGTACGTTAAATATTCACGGTTACGGTCGTTACGGGCAGCCATGGCCTAATGGTTAGGGAGTCTGACTTGTAACCCAAAGGTTGCGGGTTCGAGTCCCAGGTCCGGCAGGGATTGTCGGTGGGGGGAGTGAATGAACAGCACTCTCTTAACCCTCAATACCACAACTGAGGTGAGACCCTTGAGCAAGGCACCGAACCCCCAACTGCTCCCCAGCACGATAGCAATATGGCTACCCACTGCTCCGGGTGTGTGTTCACAGTGTGTGTGTTCACTACTGTGTGTGTGCACTTGGATGGGTCAGATGCAGAGCACAAATTCCGAGTATGCGCCTTTTCCATGTGTGTTCCCATAGTAAAGTTGTAGTGGAACGACTGAAGGGGAATGTCTAGGTCAGTGGATCTCAACCTTTTTACCGTGGCGTACCCCCTGGTGCATTTAACATTCTTCTGAGTACCCCCACTTAGACTTAAGTCACACCTTTTCCATTAAGGGATAAAAATTCCCCCTTTTAAATTGATGTACACATGAATTTTAGCTTTTATAGAGGCATCTTAATATTCTATGTATTAAGTGTATTATTATGTAACCCTGGACTACAAAACCAGTCTTAAGTAGCACGGGCACCTGTAGCAGTGGCCAAAAATACATTGTACTGGTCAAAATTACCATATGTTCTTTCATGCCAAAAATCATTAGGATAATAAGTAAAGATCATGTTCTCTGAAGATATTTTGTAAAATTCCTACTGTAAATATATCAAAACTTAATTTTTGATTAGTAATATGCATTGCTAAGAACTTCATTTTCAACTTTAAAGGTGATTTTCTCAAGATTTTGAAAATTCCAGCTTTTCAGATAGTTGTATCTTGGCCAAATATTGTCCAATATTAATATTAATAAATTGCCAGTAGGTGGCAGGATGAGCATCTTAATGAGTGAGATGTCGCTTATTTCATTCAGTAAGGAAGCAAACGGTTCTCTGACTCTCCGAATCGTTCAAATTCAATCTTCCACTTCTGTTGTGGATTTCGTTGCAACTGTTTTGTTGAAAACATAAACAGTAATGTAAGCTATATTTAAAATGTAAAATGTTCACTTAATAATACATTTTTGTTTAACTGTTATATAAAATCAAAATTTGCAATCAATTGTATATTCAGAGAAAACTGCATTCTTGCTCGTATTTTAAACATGAAAAATAACTCACACAGGACATGTTTCTGTATTGAAATGAGTTTCTTAAATCAATCTTTATGTAGCCTACAGTCTGTCAATATTTGTTGCTATTAAGTGCTAACGTATACGTAAAGCAGCATACTCTGTGGGCATTTTACCATACGCACGCTGCTGGTGTGGATACAGTCAGTTTTGACCGCAAGAGATGAGGTAATTTGATGTAATTTGACTGTTCACGGCACTCCCATTTTCCTGTTTTATAATAAAAGCTTGTCAGAAATACATGCACGGTTTTAATGTTACTTTAAATTGTGGTAGAATTAAATGAATGGCAAAGCTCAGCATTTTGTTCACGTAGGTTACGTACACTGGAGATCAAAATTTATATCACAATTTATAAATAATTGAACAATTCTGAAATAATGTCATCTTCACTGCTCAACAGTTGAAGGAGTTTTTGTCCTGTCTATACCATGCTACCAGAACACCTTTTCCACAAAATAACTAAGGCATTTCAACAAAAAACATTATTTTGCAGAAAAACACTGATCAAAATTAGAGAACACTTTCAGATACCTCCCAGTTATTGGTGTTAATCTGGCCCCTGGTGCTAATTTCCTTGATTATCTATCAACCCCTATTTAACTGGCAGCATAACTTCCAGTTTCACTGACTCTGCAAGATGGTGGGCCGTTCTAAAACCAACAGTAGGTTGTCCAGATGAAGGCCAAAGGGATGACCCTTGGTCGTTCCGAATCTGTGATTTCAAGAATATTGAATCTTTACAACATCACAAACTCATTCAAGTCCCCCAAGAAGGTTGGTTGTCCACGGAAGACAAATACAATAGAGGACAGGATACTGCGGAGGATCTCAATGGGCAATTGTTTCCACACTGCAGCTGGAATTGCTCACCAGTTCAGCACTGAACAAGGTAAGGATCTGTCTCGTCATACAGTGTCTCGACGTTTAAGAGCATTTGGACTGAAAGCCCACTCTGCAGTGACCAAACCTCTCATTAGCAGAAAGAATCAAAAGGCTAGACTAAGCTTTGCTGAGGAGCATGTTGAACTGGTCCAAAGTTCACTTCAGTGATGAAAGCAAGTTTAATTTATTTGGGTCCGATGGGAAGCATGTTCGCCGACAAACTGGAAAAAGACTGAACCCAAAGTGTGTAAAGAAGTCAGTGAAAAGTGGAGGAGGAAGTGTCATGGTTTGGGGCATGTTTTCTGCAGCAGGAGTTGGGCCTCTTATACAGCTACATGGCAGAGTGAATGCAAATGTTTATCAGAACCTTCTTCAACAACATATGGTTCCTTCCCTGCGTTCATCACCCAATCAGCCCGCAGTGTTCAAAACGGGTAAAGCAGTTCCTTGAAACTGAAAACATTGAAATAATGACATGGCCTGCCCAGAGTCCTGATCTCAACCCAATAGAGAACCTCTGGAAAATCCTTGGCGACAAAGTTATGGCCTAGAAACCCACTACAGTCACCGAACTGTGGAGGAGACTGGAAGAAGAGTGGACCAAAATCACACCAGAGCAGTGTGAGAGACTAGTGCTGTCCTGTGATGTGCTGCAGATGTGCTGAAGTCATTCAGAGCAGAGGCCTGTACACTTCCTACTAATTGCTGACTGTTGTAACCTTCAGAAAATTGGAAAATCTTTTTCCATGCTACAGTGATTGTTGTTCTCTAATTTTGATCAGTGTGTTTTCTGCAAAATAATGGTTTTTGTTGAAATGCCTTAGTTATTTTGTGGAAAAGGTGTTCTGGTAGCATCAAGGGCGTAGGTTTGTTTTTGAAATTGGTGGGGACATAACAACCCCCCCCCCCCCCTGAGGATTTTGTATTTTATTTTATATATATTTTTTTTGACATTTCAGCTTGATTTGTACGTTATTGTTAATGTTCATAATGACTTTATCAAATTCTGGAAGATTGTGTATCTTTCCGTTCAACCATTTTCTGTCAGAATGCTTTATATTGGGAGCTAATAATAGCCAGATTGCACTTTCTCTTTCCATATGCTCTTGTTATTAACAAATTAAAACTACTTTTGTGTTAGCTTTTTTTTGGACTGCTGTCTTAAATTCGGGTGAAATAGATTACCTGTGAGTTAAACGCGGCGCTGCTTGTCGTCTGGTGCGTGACTCTGCCCAAAAATGCGCGTCCTTGAAAGCGCACAGTTTTCTAACGTAGCCTATTTAACTTCTTAGGTAATCTCATTGGTTTCAGATGCGTCCGAAATTACAAAAACATATAGGCCTACATATATTTATTTGTTTGAGCAAAATTATTGCTAGGGACAGTTTGGCAGTAGCTGGATATTGGGAGGGACACATCCTGTCCGTCCCCCCCTAATTCTACGCCCCTGGGTAGCATGGTATAGACAGGACAAAAACTCCTTCAACTGTTGAGCAGTGAAGATGACATTATTTCAGAATTGTTCAATTATTTATAAATTGTTCTCTAATTTTGATCTCCTGTAGGTAACCCACATTCCCTGAAGGAGGGAACAGAGACGTTACTCCCCTTGTCGCAGTCCCAGGCTGCCCCCTGGTGGGCTGAGCCAAGCTCGGCTCTACAGCAGAAACCTGAATGAGTGTATGCGCGCCACCATCTTATATACCCGTATGTACGGGGGAGTGGTGGCTGATTCAAATCCACTCGCCAATGTTCATTGGCCTTTTCTCTGTAGCTCAGAGGTGATTGGTCGCAGTGCTCCCATAGTAACATCTTCGTTCCCTCTGTCAGGGAACGTGGGTTACCTACATAACCTAGATGTTCCTGCCCTTTGTCTGTGATTTCTGTGGATTACATAAAAGACTTTGCATCGTCTTGCTCTCCTTTTCCTCACCTACCATGACAGAATACTGGACCATAAGAAGAAAAGTAAGTGGCGTGCTACCCCACGTTTTGTTTTTCTGTTTTATCCAGTGTTTTATTTACATTTTTTTTCTTCATCATGAATGACCCGGCCGTCCTTGTCCTCCTGCTGGAGCAGGAGGAATGCTCTCTCAAGAACCACACCACCAACTTTGTGTTTCTGACCCTGCTTGTTTTATCAAAGAGGGCTTAACACCACCACACAAGCGCAGCTGTCTGGAAATGGTCCCTGAGAGAGCCTTGCCACCTTCATGGAGTCCTGTGGAACGCAGATGATGGTGGACATCATTGGCGACCACACCAGCCCCACTTCTGAACCAGAGCCCTGCCAACTATCACCGGTGGATGCTGCTGTGGAGATTGCAGGTTCAAATGAAAACAAATGAAAGAAGGCAAAGAAACAAGGCAAGATCTATGACAATGACTATGACATTGACAAAACAATGAAACAAGGCAATTGTAGCATCTGGACCAATCAGACATACAGTTATTTGTTACATTTAGCAAATCATCTCTAAAACCAGCGAGCCAGCGAAATGTGGAGTTCTGGTCTTCAACCCCCCCGAGCAAATAACCCAGTCGCTGTAGCAACCACTGATAACCTCAGTTTACAATGCCGAAGTATGCAGATTCTGCAACTTTTACTTACTTCTCCCCATAGGAAAGACATTATTCTCATAGAAATGGACTCTTCCCTATTTATTCACAGACAAACCTTTCTGTGAACGAACACACGTAGCCCACATATCACTATGTATATTATGACTGTTCAGATACTTTGTCTTTTGTTTTATTAACTGTTTTATGCATGTTTTATGGTAGATTTATATGTAGTATAATCGTGTTTGGTCTCGTTGAAATTTTATTTTGATTATCTAATAGATGGTGTGCATTAGATGTTGATACCTGTGTGACATATTAGTGTTCTAAGAATCCTCAGTATTTTTAGCCTGAGCCCCTATTGATTTACATATGCAAAACACCATGCCTCTGAAACAACGGGTCGTAAACTAGGACCCAGTTTTCTGACCTCCCGCTGAGAAAGACAGCCTTCTCATTGGTCGAACCCATTTGGGAAGGTGTGACTCTCTCCAGACTTTATAGGGCTCATGCACAGTTCTGCCTTCTCTTCTGCAAAATCTTCAGATTGTTTGTTGTGTGGAGGCTCTCCACGACAAGGCCACGGGCCTGTGGCCCAGCCACATGTGGCCTTCCTAACCATAGAAATGGCTTTTGATCACAAGACTCAAACCTACAACACTGGAGTTTGTTTTCACTCATCCCTGGAGCTCATCATCATGGAAATGTCCTCGACCAGACATTCTTTTCTCTACATCTTCATCTCTGGATTGTGGCCTACGCATCCGCTGTGTCGCCCAATGACAGCAAACCCCATTTCACACAAAGCCATGTGCTCACCCAGGAGGGAGGATTCTCCTGAGCACAACAAACTCAAGGACAACCTCGGAGTTTCAAGAAATTGCAAATCAGGCCATCAAATGGAACCATCCGTACCTGTTTCAAAGGCTTCTCCATCCCCTTTTAGCCTTACTATGTATGCCTGAATTTACCTTGAATGTTCGCTGAACGAACGGGTCAATTGATTGTAATGTGAATTCTGTTTCATCAAGATAATTCTTCTGAATTATCCAAATATTATAATTAATTATAACGAGTTATGATTAATTATTAATATTATTAATATTTCATCACACAATGAAAACAGGGAAAACGCTTGGTAGAGTCCACTACAGCAAAACAATACTTTGCAACCTCCTGTTTGGCATGGCCCTCCTTTTATGGGTGCCAAACAGGAAGTCACCAAAGAAGCAGCAGAGGGAGTCAGTACAATGGCAAGGGCTCCCTCTGCTGGTGTGGCGTTACACATAGCTGTGCGGTGCAAAAGTATGTGAATGTATGAAAGTATGTGTATGTAAAAATATCTTGGATAAGCAGTTAATTTAAAGGTAAAATTAGAGTACGTGCAGATGTGTTTTCAAAGGGGAGTATGTGACCTGTTTTATTCTTGTTCCAAGAACAGGGATCTAAAAATGATCATGTTTGTGGAAGTGAATCATATCACGAACAAAGGAGATTACTGAGAATCCCATAAAAAGAGTTGATGTTGCTCATCAGACTAGAAAAGGTTACAAAATCGTCTCTAAAGAGTTTGGACTCCACAAATCCACGATCAGACAGATTGTGTACAAATGGAGGAAATTCAAGACCAGAGCTCCAAAAGCAGAATGTGTCATAGTCTGCAAGGTTGCCTGGTAAAGATATCAGGGTAACTTCTCAGTAACTTCTAAGCAATGAAAGATCTTTCTCACATTGGCTAATGTTAATGTCCATGAGTCCACCATCAGAAGAACACTAAGCAACCAATGGTCAGTGTTGGGGAGTAACTAGTTACATGTAACGGCGTTACGTAATTTAATTACAAAATAAATGTAACAGTAATCCGTTACAGTTACTGAGAAAAAATGTGTAATTAAATTACAGTTACTTATGAAAATGTTAAAGATTACAAATAGGGTTACATCTGAACAATTTCTTTAAAGACCTAGAATATGTTGAATAATAATAATTTGTTGCGCTCCCTAATTGCACGTGGTGCTGTTCTTGTTTATGCTTTTGATTGGTTCTTTGGTTTGACTTTGCGGCGCACCACATCTGCCAATTACTTTAATCCACATTTGCCGTCGAAAGCTTACGCTACAACCAGTCCAAGATTTGGCAGCATGGCAAGTGATAAAAATGTATTTCATTAATGGAAATTTAAAAATAATTTCATCCTGAAATCCGACAAAGGCGCTAATATAAAAGTTCAGTGCAAAATTTGTTGCCAGCTGTTAAAATGCTTTCGACTTCAAAGGCCTCAGTGTCGAACCAGAGGAAGCATCTGCAGATGTAACTTAGCCTTTCTTTATTTTACAAAAAGCATATAGGTTTTGTCATTGTTGTGCTTGTACAGAAATAAAAACAGAGCCTTTAGTTTAAAATGATATATTACTAGTTTCTGTATAATAAGTAACGGCATAGTCAGTCGATTTACTCTAGTCAGCTGCTGTGTGTAAAAAAAATCAAACAAAATGTGGCAGTGCATTTATCGACTTCGTATTCAAGATCTGTATTCAAAACATTTATAACAAATTTGTTAGTCTGCTTTACCAGACACATGTCTATTTATGATCCCTTTGAACGAATATATAGCTCGCATTTTTCCTCCTTGAAAATGTGTTGGTTAATTTCAGATCTAATATCACTTAATTATTTTAGAATTGAACAATAGGTTGTGATGACTCACAAAGTCACCCAGTTGTAAAATTCAGGGCAACAACAGACTCCTCTGGCCATAGCAATTTTACCACTCATTTTAATTTTAGTAAAATCAGTGCTTTAGACCAGTGGTTTTCAGACCCTGTGTCGCTTAGAAATTGGGTCGCCAGGATGATTTAAGGAAGATGTATGTATGTAGCTAAAGTTCAAGACTCGGGAAGAAGGACGCAGGAAGCAGCAAAAGTAACTTTAATAACAAAATAAACATCAACAACAAAATGAAAGTAAGCAGCAGCCGCTCACGCCAGACTCAACGTCAGACTTTTTGTTCAGTCCTGAGTCTTGCAAGCTAATTAATCCTCTTATTATAACAAAGCCTGTAGACGCGCCTGCAGAATGCACGTTCAGTACCCCAGAGAGTTTCACACGATCCTTAAAACGAAACCGAAATTAAAAGGCGCAGGCGCATTCAAAAGCAATTTTAATACCTTGCGGTTAGACCGACTCCCCAGTGCGCACAAATAAGGCTATTAAACACATCTAGTCTTTATAACAGGTCTCTAGCTCAGTATCATTCTTGAAAGATTTCTATATGCACTTTGAATATTGAGAGAGTACTTTATGGTTGCATTTAATACGACTAAGAAAGAACTGTGTTGTTTATTATTTATTTTTATACTGTTTTTATTTATATGTACAGTAGGCTATATATGTCCCCCCACTTCTCAAACTAAAGTTACACCCTTGTATGTATGTACATATATATGGGTTGCGTCAATTTAAAAAGAAAAAAATAGTTGCGCTTAAAGTTTGAAAGCCACTGCTTTAGACTACTGCATGATTTTCTGACTGTAATGTTAACTGTAAAGTTATAAATGTTTGGAAATTATTTAGCTGGAAATATCTATTAGAAACTTGAAAGTAATCAAAAAGTAATCAAATGTAATCAGTTACTTTACTTTTAGAAAGTAATCAAAAAGTTACACTACTTATTACATTTTGAATAGGGTAATTTGTAATATGTAACCTATTACATTTCCAAAGTAACCTTCCCAACACTGCCAATGGTGTGCATGGCAGAGTTGCAAGAAGAAAGCTACTATTCTCCAAAAAGAAAATTGCTTGCTAAAGATCATATGGACAAGTCAGAGGACTACTGGAGAATGGAAACTTACTGGTTTAAATGAGAAGCTATTCATTTCAGAGAAAAGAACAAATTGCATTCCAGCTTAAGAATCCTATCCCATCTGTGAAACATGGTGGAGGTGGTGGTGGTGGTATCATGGCTTGGGCCTGTTTTCTGCATCTTAGCCAGGACAACCTGCCATCATTGATGGAACAATGAATTCTGAAATTCTAGGAAAACGTCAGGACACCAGTTTAAGAACAGAGTCTTGAGAATGTGGGTCATGCAGCAAGACAACAACCCCAAGCACACAAGTCATTCTACCAAAGAATGTTTAAAGAAGAACAAAGTTAATGTTTTGGAATGGCTGAGTCAAAGTTCAGACCTTAATCCAATTAAAATCTAGAACCTAAGCAAGCAGTTCATACCAGGAAAACCCACCAACATCATAGAGTTGAAGTGGTTCTGCAATAAGAAATGGGCTAAAACTCCTACATGTTATTGTGCAGGGCTGATCAGCATTTACAACTTTCAAGCAAAACTATATTTCAGAATATTATTCTCAGAAAAATTGCCTAGATTAAATACTCTTTGCAAAGTAAAAACTCTTTTGTCAGTATTTTGACATGAAATGTCCACTCCTTTACTGATATTATGTTGTCTACAGGGACTTACCTTGATGTCTGTTTGTGTCTTAAATGCAAAACCTATAGTATACCAATGTATTGCTAATAATACTTATGCCTTGTGTGGATAACATCAGTCCAGATTGTAATATTATTCTGTTTATTGTTATTATATCTTCAGTAACTTCATATTTTTTTAAAACTATAGATTTCCTATTTTATATTTTTATGCCACATATATCACATTACTGCAGAGCAGAGGTGGGGGCAAGTCACACATGTTCAAGTCTCAAGAAAATCAGCTGATTCATTCATGAATAAGCAAGAATGAACAGATACCAACGAGATCAAAGGCAGATATCGCGTCATCACCATAGACTGTAAAAAACATGGACGTAGTGTCAGTGATGTCACACGTAGGTTTCTGAAGAGCATTTTTGAAGCAAAAGTTGGGCGGGGCCTGTCGTCGCCATTTTGGAAGCGCGTCACTCCAGGAAAATTGAAAATGGACAAAGAGGCGGGACGTGGGTGGAGCTAAGATGTCTGGTTTTTACATTTATTAAAATAATCCTGATAAAGTAACACCCTAAGAAAAAACAAACGACTGCTCAATCCGGAGGTCCCAAGATGGCGGAGTGAGAGGTGGTGTTTTCAGCAGGCTCTGAATTAAAACCTTAAAATTAGCCAAAATATTGATCCAGTTCGACTGTAATAGCCCTACTTTATTTTCTAACAATGATGTCAGATCATGACTACAACCTGATTGCTCTTCATGAAGCCTGTGATGAAGATATGATTGAGGAGACTGAAGTAGAGCAGGCTAAGTCCATTGAGGACAAGGATATGTCCAAAAAAGATTAGGTTAACTGGGACCACACACCGGTAAAAAAAAAAAATTACTAAAAGAAGCAAAGTACTAGACGATCAGGCTAAAGAAGACACGGTAAACATTGTTCTTCGGGCGATACAGGAACTCAAAAAATGGATGACCAAATTCAGCGATTTATACCCTTCGAAAAGCAGATTAATGCCAATTCATCAGCCATCGACAAGAACAAAAAAGACAACTGAGCTTCAATCTGAAGTAGATCTTCTCAAAGAAGAGAACGCATTTCTGAAAAGTGCGTGTGATGAGCATGCTCGCTACAAGAGAAGGTGGAATCTGAGGTTGATCGACTTGCCAGAAATAGATGAGGAGAATGTCCAGGAGACGGTCATCGGGATTCTGACCCGGATTATCCTTGTGTCGGTGGAAAGGCTGCGAGACACCGTGGACACCGGCTTGGAAAGAGAGAGAGCGCTGCCACCTCAAACAACATTCCCAGAGTTGTCATCATTCAGTTTGGAATGCGCACGATTCGGGAAGAAGTCTGGAAAAAATCTAAGGATGCCAGAGTCTTCAAGGAACTTCACATCAGCTTCAAGGAAGATTTATCCAAGAAGGACAGACTGGCCCGTGCCAAATTGTGGCCGTTGGTGCAGAAAGAGGGCTATGTGCTGATTGATAACAAGAGAGTGGCCCCAGATTGACTTTTCTTTTCGCTCTATTGTTAGTGTTCTTAAGGTATGTTTTTACCTGTATGTTCTAAAGGGCTATTGAATTTCACCACAAAGTTTTGTGGCTAGTAAGGTTACTCATTCCTGCACATCTTTTCTGTTTAATTTACTGGTATATCTGTGTATATTTATATAGTTTTTATTTTATGTTATCTTTGTTATCATTGAATGTAAGGGGACTGAAAAACAACGTCAAACATAAGGCAACATTTCTCTATTGTAAGGAACGGAAAGTGAATCGTTTTTTTTTTGCAAGGAACTCATTCTGAAAATGAGGACACATTTTTGGAAACTTCAGTGGGGGGACTCTGCCTACTTCAGCCATGGGACTTCTCATTCAGCTGGGGTTATGATTTTGTTTTATAGGTTTCAAGGCTCAATTGTTGACCATAAAAGTGACAAAAATGGTCATTGGTTAATGGTGACTGTGGAGATAGACAGTGTTAAATTCATCTTGGTATGTATATATGGTTGCCCAAAACAAACTATTTTATGAGGACCTATGTGTTAATATTAACCAATGGAAGGTGACATATTTGACGGATGAAGTTATCATGGGGGGGATTTTGATTTGGTCCCAGACAACTCAGTTAACCGTCTTCCCTCTAGAGGGCATCATCACACAATTTGGTTTCAAATACAAATTTGACAGACTGCTGGAGATTAAAAACTTCAGGTGTTAGAAAATACACATGGTTCAATGCATCTAATAATGGGCAGTGCTCCAGACTGGACTACTGGCTTATTCCTTTTAACTGGTTTGATAATATATCTAAATGTGAAATCTCTACAGCTCCCCTAACAGACGATTGTTCAGTGACCCTGATCCTTACCTTAAATAATAATAAGCGACCTCAAAACAACATTTGGAAATTTAATAGTAATCTTTTGCTTAACAAAGGCTTTTGTGTGGAAGTTAAAAATCTCTTTGTTGAGGTGACATCTTTGGATTCTTCACCATTGGGAGTGGTTTAAATTCAAAGTTAAAGAAGTAGCAATTAAAATGGGAAAATATTCTTCTAAACAAATGCGGGTTAAACAAAAGGAAATTGTTACTAATATTAACATTCTATGCTCTAAAGCTATGTTGTCTAGTGAGGATAAAGCCCAATTAGAAAATCTCAAAAATCAACTAGACCATTTATTTTTAGATAAAGCTCGGAGTGCTTTTATTCGCTCTAGGGCTCGTTGGATTGAGGAGGGTGAGAAAAATTCGTCCTATTTTTTTAATCTTGAAAAACAGAGGCAAACGAAAAAGAAAATTTCTAAATTAAGCATTAATGGTGCTGTTACAGAAGATCTGAATTTAATTAATAAGGCAATTAGAGACTTTTATAGTAATTTATATTGCTCAAGATACTCTGAGGCTAGTTGCAAATCCTTTTTTCAGTCTATTCAAGGGTGGATTGAATTAATTAAGGATGACTTTAAAATAATTTTGGAGGATTGTTTAATAATTAAAGAGCTGGATGAAGCTATCATTAAAATGGCCAAGGGTAAATCACCTGGCTTAGATGGCTTAACTGTAGATTTTTATGTCTTCTTTTGGAAAGAGATCTGTCAGCTTTTATTTGAAGCCCTTGGTGAATGTATCTTAAGAGAAGATCTCTCTTCCACAATGAAGCGTGGTCTCATTACTCTAATCCCAAAGGCCGATAAAGATCTACTTTTCTACTGATAATTGGAGACCGATAACCCTTTTATGTACCGATTACAAATTGCTAGCTCTTGCTTATGCCAATCGCCTGAACAGTGGCTTGACAAAGGTTATTAGTGAATATCCATCTGCATTTATAAAAGGAAGGAATATACATTTTCATTCAAGACTGATTCTTGATTTGTTGGATTACAGCCATCTAATAGAGGAAGAGAGTCTAATATTATTCCTTGACTTTTATAAAGCGTTTGATTCGCTAGAGCACTGTTTTATAGCAGAAACATTAAAATGTATGGGTTTTGGGGATAAATTTTGTAAAATAATCAAAATGTTTTATTCAGATATATCTAGTGCGGTGTCTCTGGGACCTGAAATCACTCCTAGCTTCAAGATGTCTAGAGGAATTCACCAAGGTTGTCCTATATCTCCTAAACTATTTATTCTAAGATGCTCACTTTGGCTATTGTTAATGATTTAAATTTGCATGGCATTCAGTTTTTTGAAAAGGAATTTAAGATTAGCCAATTTGCAGACGATACTGTAATTTTTTTAAAAGATAAAAGTATGGTTGAAAATGCACTAAAATTAATTAATGCTTTTTCGAATTTGTAAAGTTATTCCTGTAGTTTCGATCCACCTAATTCAGAATACTTTGACTTACTCTGATTCCACTCCAGTATTGCCGAATTTAACAATTGGTCATCATAAATTAGTAGATAAAAATTTCAATAATAGGGCTGTTACGAATGCTTTTAAATCAAATATGTTCCATGATTATAATAAATAGAATGTATCTGTAATCCATTCTGATGTGCTGGAAAAAGCCTGTACTAAATATGTTAAATGGCCAATTCCGCCTAAAAGTAAAAAAAAAACACATTTCAAAATTTGTCATAAGATTTATCCTGTTTCGATTTTTCTTCACAAGCGATTTAAATTTGACAAGGTGGGTTGTGCTTTTTGTGATTTTACTGAGGAATCCTTAGAACACTTATTTTTTACTTGCTCCATTACAAGTCAGTTCTGGAGTGATGTTAGAAACTGTCTGACTTTAAAAATGTGAAACATCCCTGTTTTGAACATCAACTATATTCTGTTTTATGTGGATGGTTTAGATAATTCAATATCAGACATGGTGAATATTGTTTTCCTGCTTGCTAAATATCATATACATTGTTGTAAGTGGAGAGACTCTCGCCCCTGCTTTGAACATTTCTTAAACGAATTTAAATTATTCTACTCCTCTCTGAGTCTGCTTAAAAAAGTCTTGCCCTGAAAATGATTTCTGACATGTCTAAGTTTGTTGTGTTTTAAGTATTGTCATTTTATTAAAATTTAGGTTACTTATTTAATTATTTATTTATTTTTTGCCTTACTTGTATTGCAGAGTTTTTTGGCACACGTCAGCATGACATCAGAGCAAGGCGGACGTAACTCGGACACATTTCTAACCGGCATGCATCTCACGCTGGTCACCGGTGATCGGTTCTGCGCAGATTTTGGGCGAATTCCAAACAGAAGTGAGCATCCCTATGCCCTGCTCCCTTCGAAGGGCAGAGCCCTTTGAAGTGTGTTCTTTTAAGGGAGTAGGGCATTTTTGTCTTGTATAAGCGTTTGGAACTCTCTTGGCGAAGGGAATGGCTGACTGAATGTTACCTTGACAACGCTGCACGTGCATGCAGCATTCAGCGTTCATCAGTTGCAAATAAACATTTATTCTCATTATTATTATTTTATTTTAATATTGTCTGCGTCTTATTTACTATTAAACTTTTTTTCAAACTAAACGTGCTTAAACCTGCCTACACTACTTTTTTAAAACATATTTCTATCACTGAAAAAAAATATTTTGTATTACATTAAAATAAAGACAAATTTAATCAGCCTATTCTACTTACGTTTATATGTGAAGTCAAAATCAACCCCAACTTTGCTTTAAAATGCATTGAAAGAGCTCCTAACTGAAGATCACATGATGGAAAAATCACAAGATTCACAAATGAAAATCACTTCCGTGAAGTGACCGTCGTATGTTCCCTTCGCTAATGGACTTCTGGAAGGGCCCTTCGTGAAGGAATTAAGTTGCTCACTGTAGGAACGTCCCTACAAATGGCGTCACCTTCCCGAAGTGCCCTTGAAAGGCGTAAAAAAGTTGTTTGGAATTCACCCTTTGCTCATCTCAAACGAGCCTATTCTCTGCCATTAGGTGGGGCTTAGGTTTCCTTCGTTACTGCTGTAAACAAAACAGATATATGAGGAAAAGAAAGTAGCATGTCAACTTTTCTGAAGAATATGAGTTCCCTATAGGCTCCAACTGAATGTTTATATTTTCCTTCCACTACTTCGTAAACAGTGAGCATGTGCCTGTTACAGTATTTTCTCTGCTGGTGCTGACGCTTCTCCGTTTTGCGTCAGTATTGAGCATGCCTGTGTTAACGTCCTGTTCCAGACTTCATAATATTTCCACACAAATTACATTTTAATAGCTTAATAGCAGTTTGTTTGCAAGTCTGAAATAGAGATCGGCTAAAATAAAACTAAAAACCGTTCAGATTTATGGCTGGTGGATCAGTGCTATTACTTGAAATAAAGCACTATGTTTTGAGAGGCAAATGCCAGCGAACTTACAGATGGCATCGTTTAAGTTACAAACATGAGATCATTCATTTATAATCTCTTTAATTTAATGACAGACTTCAACTGAATTGTTAGACAAATAATTAACAGGGCAGCTTACATACCTTTCATTTTGAAGTGGCAACATCATGGCTTCGTAAATGCATACAGCAAATCTCCTTTTATGAATATGGTCCATTTCGAACTGTTTATATCCAATAGACAACATCTGGGAGATTCTCTTACTTTCTGTATTTGGTGCGCTGTAACTCTGTGCTTGTGCAGCGTCATGAACTGTGCAGATTCAAATCACTGTTGTCGCTGATTCTGGGGCTTGCGTTTTGTTTACCAATATACGCAAACTCACAAATATTTAATAATTAAAAAATAATAATTACAGTTGTTATAAAGTCAAGTCATGAAGTTCAAGTCAAGTCATTTTCTGTATTTAGTCAAACAAGTCACAAGTCCTTAAATTTGGGACTCAAGTCAAGTCATGTGACTCGAGTCCCCCACCTCTGCTGCAGAGCATATCAACTTTAAAAGATATTATAGTTGAGGATTACAGAAGTAAATGTGTAACGAGGAGGCACACAAAATGGGATCCATGTGCAACTTTATTAATAACAATAATTGTGGTACAGCAGGCAAGGTCAGAGAGGGGCAAACAGGAACAACATAGGGATATCAGAGAATCGTCAGTGTCCAAACAAGGGGTCAGGATATGCAGCTAGCAAACAAGAGTAGTCCAATAAACAAAGCAAGGGGGTTGATGGGCAGGCAGAATAACAATCGGAGTAGAGTAACAAACTAGGTCAGCAACAGGATATCAAACACAGGGAAATAACCAGGGCCGGCCCAGGCTCTCTTGGCACCCTAGGCGAGATTTTAGATTACCACCACCCTTTTTTGTACCCTTCTCCTGACTGATACCTTTTAACAGTGAGATCCCTCTGATGCTTTGGTAGCGATTTGTGGACCATGGGGACCAGGGAAATGTCAGGAAAAGCCTACTAGAACAGCTGAACTTTATTTGGGTTTAATCAGAGGCACTTTAAATGATGGCAGGTGTACTGACTCCTATTTAACATGAGTTTGTGTGTTAAATGTGATTAGTTAATTCTGAACACAACCACATCCCCAGTTGTAAAAGAGTGTGCACACTAATGCAACCACATTATTTTAGCTTTTTATTTTTATTTCCCACTGAATAAAGATTTAAAGATTGTTTTTCAATTGAGTTGTACAGGTTATAGGTCACATAAAAGGTGGAAACATTTCTGAAATTATTTATCATGGTCTATTTTTTTTTTTTAAATCACATAAACCTGGCATTTTAACAGGGTTGTGTAGACATTTTTTATCCACTGTATTGATATTAACATAAATAAGTAGTAAATAATTTGTGATAATACATAAATTTGACTTACAGTGACCTGAAGAATCACACAAAAATGAAATTAGAAATTAAAGAGCAAATCAACAAAAAAAGTGCAAAAAAATACTGTTATATTCAGAATTACAGGACAGTTTCAAAACTGAACACAGCTGGATTTCTTTGCAGCAAAGTCATCAATGACTGCATCAAATGACAAGTTCTGAAAAACATCATTATTGATGATGACAGCAAGTCGACTGAGACGCTCTTGGGCCTCTTAATCAGCTTGAGCTTTGTACATTACATGTTTTTAAATCTTATGGTTTTTCATTGATATCAATTTTATTTTATTTTATTTTATTAATTTTAATTTAACATTATTTTAATCACTACGATGAATGATAAGTACTAAAATTGTTAACTGTCAATAATTATTTTGCTTTTTTGCTTATTTTGGTCACAAGAGGGTGCTCTTCCACGAGAGAAAAAAGGATCGAGGGATCCACAGAGACCAAACTCGTGACAATATGTTAATTTAGGTTAAATTACTGTCTTATGATTCAAATTGTCTTTTAATTTTAAACCAAAACATTATTCAGTCATTTCCACTTTAAACACATTCCTCTTTTAAAGTCCCCATGAAATCAAAATCAAAGTTTTTTAGCTTTTGGTATGAATATGTTAGCCTTACAGTTATCTATAAATTAGTGTGCTCCAAAACAATGACAAAATTTGTGTTTACAAGATATGAGCATTCAAAACTTACAGTCTCACCACTTCCGCCAATATGACTCAACCATTTTGATGATATCACGCTGCACTTCAGCTTCTTGTCAAACATTCTGTCCAATCAAATGCTCTCTAGAATCCGTGGAGTCCCGCCCCCTACACTATGAATAGATGCTGAAGCTGCAGCTGAGATCGTCACTTGTTCACATAGTTCCTCCAGAGTTAGATTCAGACAGTGTAAATATGCTTTCCATCTGGGCAAATGAGGTCTGGTTTGGCGTTGTGTCACGCGAACCACAGCAGATCGCAGTCTACATGGGACTTTGACCCCGGTCCAGAGACGCGATAGCACAGAGCAGATCATATGCGCGAGTCGACATGTACTAAACTAAACAGCCTCAGCATGATTATGATCACTATTTTTTTTAGTAAGAGTTTCATATTAAATCTAGGGGATAATCTATTAGACTGTGGCTGTTATAAGCTGTCAAATGAGGCTTTACGCAGCTCAATGGCTCTGGCCCAAACAGATATAAATGGAAAGCTATTGGCTATTTTAAAAAGTGGGCGGGACTGCATGATATGGCTCGCCCTGTTTTCCTGTTTCAGTTGAAATTGCGTCACCACATAGAATACTGCTGCGTGTTTCAAGGTACTTCAGTGGACCTTTAATACATGTAAGATTCTCTATTTTTATGCCATATATTACAGTCCTATAGAATAGAGCATATCGTCTCAAAAAGAAGTATGTGTTTTAAATTAGAATTACCGTTGTTTTATGATCATTAAAGTAGTCAAATTATCTTTTGATTTGAACAAAAAACATTATTCATTATGATGTTTGGTCACTGTGGGATACTTTTTTGATTAGCCAGTGGTGTCATCATGTGGTCAAATTATTTCATGTCTCTCATATTGCTCCACAAAGTACCATTTCACATAATAAAATAACTTAAACTCACATCAACATTACATGCAATTTCATTTTGCTAGTTTATTTTTAAGTAGTTTAGGTGTCCTGATGACCTTTTTTGTATCTATTTTGTGAAAATATTGACTGTACGATGTCCCCTATTTTTGCAAATAATAGACCTGTAGCTCCATTGATGTTTTCATTTAGAAAACCATAAAGATAATGTTCATAGTGAAAGATAAATCATTTCTTTATATATTGCTTCTTTACTAATCTTAACCTGTTCATATTTTTTTTTTTTAACTGTAGGTAACAGGTATACTAATTATTATTAAAACAGATTTTTTTCTTCAGTGACAGCACTGACTTGGATAAAAGGGTTTAAAATATTATCATCTATACTATAAATACATTATTAAATTATATTACATTACAAACAAACAGTAATATTATATAAATCAACATTATGAATGTCTGTAAACAACTTTATGTATACATGCAAGTAAACAAAATTGACTTGGTTGACTTTATTCCTGTGTTTATTTAAGTGTTAGATTGCTGTTTTTAGTCTGATGTCAGTATTTTTTTTGTGTTTTTTTTTTTTTATTTATGTTAAAATTCCCTTGTGAGTCTTAACCAGCTTTGCATAGAGTTGGTCATGATGTTTCACAACATGAAACATTGGTGAAATCTGATGAAGAGATAAAGTTGAAGGAGTGTTATAAAGTCTTGAACATTAGAAAAGAAAACATTTCCCGGGATAATTGTTAATCTATTCATCACAAAGTAAGTCATAATTACTTATATAAATTTATTAACATCATTTTAAAGCATGTAAAAATGCCATTATTTGGTTGCTTATTTGTAATTATAATTCACCTTTGCTGATAATAGAAATGCATTGATTATATACTAGTTTATTAATCAAGTTTCTTATCTGACACAACACTTTAAATATAATGTATCATTTTACACTGACAATATGTGGTATTAGCAGGCACTTCGGCTCAATCACAGCAATGGAGGATTATTTGAATATTTTGACATATCCAATGTGGGTGGTTTCTCTGGTCTTCCACTATCTGACCTTGATCCTCGGCGTTCCTGGAAATGCATTTGTCATGTATGTTGCTGGATTGAAGATGAAGAGGACTGTTAATACAGTTGGGTTTCTCAACTTAGCGACTGCTGATCTCTTGTGCTGCCTTTGCTCTCTTTTCTACGTGATTAGGAGCATTGAGAAATACTGGCCGTATGGATCCATCATGTGCAAGATTCTCCCGTATATTATGCTCATCACCATGTTTACCAGTGTTTTCACCTTGAGCTTGATTAGTCTGGATCGCTTTACTCAGGTGATCACACCGGTTTGGGCTCAAAATCATCGCAGCCTATTAATTGCACGACTATCGTGTGGAGTGGCCTGGATTCTGGCTTCAGTTCTTAGTCTTCCTTTCATGATGTTAGCAGAGACTTGCACAGAAAATAACCAAACACACTGCATGTATTATCAACCTGATGAAGAAAGTTTGTATGGAAGGTTAAGCATCATCAGATTCATCTTTGGCTTTTTGGTTCCTCTCATATGCATCACAACATGCTATGGATTCATCGCACACAAGTTAGGCAGGAGTCGTTTTCACTCTAGACGAGCGATTCGCATCATGTTGGCTGTAATTGTGGCATTTTTTCTGTGCTGGTTGCCGTATCACACAGTGGATTTGATAATGATATATGGAGACAAAAGGAGACAAAGTTATTTGGTAGCTGCGGCAGTGGATCCGTTGGCCATCTCTCTGGCATTTTTTAATAGCTGTCTGAACCCCATTCTGTATGTTTTCATGGGGCAGAATTTTAAGAGTAATGTTAAACTTTCTCTAAGACGTGTTTTTGAAAGAGTTTTCTCTGAGGAGGGAACACAAATGTCACAAACCACCCAGTCACTGCAAATGCACTCAGTGTAGTGAAGATATCAACTCATTTATTCAAAGATTAGGTGATTTTTCTGTGGGAAAAGGTTTTCCATAGATTCTTGATTAACAGTTCAATTTTGTTTCATTGTTTTTATGCAGTTTTTATTTAAAATACTTTTTTTTTTTTTTTTCATTTTGCAAACTGGTTTATAAAGAAGTGGTTTCCTGTGTACCGAAAGTTCAAAAGCAGCTTGCAGTCTGTAATACAGAGGCTATTGGGGCTGTAAGTTTTCAGAAAGTCAATGGTGTCTTTTGATGGGACGTGGTCTACAGGCTGAATTCTGATTGTGGTTAAAAATACATGTACATGAATATTCTGTCTTTCATGCGAAGGTCTGTATATACAGTAGACTACATAAACTGCTAAGAATAGCTACTAATGCTATACTATTACTATGTTACTAGCTTTAATCCAAATTTGAATATTTTATGACATTGTCTTCAATTATTTTCTAGTTTTGATATAATATTGTTTTCACTTTAATGTTGTTTCATGATCATTAAACATTCAAAATGTCTTTTAATTTGGACAAAAAGTTTATTCAGTATTATACTTAGGCTTTCTGGAATATTTGATTAGTCTGTCATTCTTTGGCCAAATATTTAACAAGGCCAAACTGTAGGCTATAACTGATCGTTGTCTCAGTCAAATGTTTTATTTTCCTACATAGCCTTTCAAATGTCTCTCATATCATTCCACACTCTGTCTTCTCACATAATAAAAGTATTTAAAACCAAATTAGTTTTTCATGTAATTTCATTTTATAAGTTTATTAGTTAGTTAAGTTGTATTGGGGTCCCGGTCACACTTTTGGTATTTATTTTGTGAAAAATGACAGACTGATTGTACATTGTCCCTCATTTCTTCAAATAATAGGCCTACTTTTACTCTCCTGAGTAGCCTATTTCACTATTATTAAGTCATTTATTTATTTCTTCATCAAGCATAACTCAGACCTTTGAATTTCACCAAACTGTAAGTAATCTGAGACATTATTTTTGATAGTATTTTTGACATGATACTTGAAAAGAACAGAAGCAAAAATAAGCAGTCACTGTTTAGTAAGCATGTTTTGCTGACTATTTTTCAGAAGAAAACTCTTATCTCAGTCATTTCCACTTTAAACATGTTCCTTTTTTAATACATCTAAGACTGTCTATTTTTATGCCACGTATTACAGTCCTGCAGAACATATCATCTCAAAAAGAAGTGTGTGTTTTAAGTTAGAATTACTGTTGTTTTATGATCATTAAACCAGTCAGATTATCTTTTGTTTTGAATAAAAACATTATTCATTATGATATTTGGTCTCTGTTGGGATACTTGATTTTGATTAGCCAGTGGTGTCATCATGTGGCCAACTTATTTCATGTCTCTCATATTGCTCCACAATGTACCATTTCACATAATAAAATAACTTAAACTCACATCAACGTTTCATGCATTTTCATTTTGTTTGTTGATTTTTGAGTAGTTTTCTATTGGTGTCCTGATGACCTTTTTGGTATTTATTTTGTGAAAATATTGACTGTACAATGTCCCTTAGTTTTGCAAATAATAGACTTGTACTCTACGTCTACTCCACTGATGTTTTCACTTCAAATACCATAGAGGTAATGTTCATAGTGAATGATAAATAGAATAGAGATTAAGTTTTGCAAACAAAAATAGAGAATCGCAAAGGAAATTCAAGTATTGTGAGAAAAATGTTCAGAAGAATTGCAAAATATAAATGAAACAAAGCAAAGGGAATGATTTTGCAACACATATTTTCCATTGCAGCAACAGATTTTAAACCTGCAGAAGCTTGAAGCGTAATGGGAAAAAACTGTATTGCGAGCTCACATTTGACTAAAATGCTAAATAAAAACAGCGTTGCAAATAAATTAGAAGCTATGTCCATGGAAAACGTGTGTTGCAAAATCATTGCTTTTGCTCTGTTTTATTTATATTTTGCCATTCTTCTCACGTTTTTTTTTTCTTAATATTTTAATTTTCCTTCACAAAACTTTATTTATTTTGCAATACTACTTGCAATATTTTTTTGTGCAAGTATATCCGGCCATGTTTTGACTGCATATACAGTTGTACATATACAGGGGTTGGGCAATGAAAGTGAAACACTGGCCAATATAGTGTTGGAGGTTTCATGGCTATATTTGCACAGCCTGGTGGCCAATCTTCACTTATTGTGCACCCAGTGGTTCAGACATTGTACCCTAAAGGTGGTGCCATGTATAAGGATGATAATGCACTAATACACACAGCAAGACTGGTGACAGAGAGGTTTGATGAACATAAAAGTAAAGTTGAACATCTCCCATGGCCTGCACAGTCAACAGATTTGAATATTATTGAGGCACTTTGGGATGTTTTGGAGGAGCGAGTCAGGAAAGGTTTTCCTACACCAGAATCACATAGTGACCTGGCCATTGTTCTAGAAAAGGAATGGCTCAAAATCCCTCTGCCTACTGTGCATGACATGTATTTGTCAATCCCAAAACCAAATGATGCTGTATTGGCCACAAAAGGAGGCCCAACACTGTACTAATTGTGGTCTAAAACCAAGTGTTTCAGTTTCATTGTCCAGCCCCTGTACAATGACTGTATGATTTTGAGTTACAAGTTACAAGTACACTGATCTTCAAATTCTAAAAGTTTTCACCCCCTGGCTCTTAATGCATTGTGTTTCCTTCTGGAGCATCAGTGAGTGTTTGAACCTTCTGTAATTTTTGCATATGAGTCCCTCAGTTGTCCTTAGTGTGAAAAGATGGATTTCAAAATCATACAGTCATTGTTGGAAAGGGTTCAAATGCACAAAAAAAATGCTAAAAAAAACTAAAGGACTTTTCTGAAGAACAGAGGTCAGTTTAAATGTTTGGACCAAACATGGGACTCATAAACAAAACAAAAAAAGACAGCTGTGGATCATTCAGGTAACAACACAATATTAAGAATCAAGTGTATGTAAACTCTTGAACAGGGTCAACAGGGAAATAATATTCTACTCAGTTTAACACAACACCACCAGAGGTCAGTATCTACTACCTGCTTACATAACTTTAAAAGAGTCCTTGATTTCACTTGTTTAATTTAGTTAGTGTGTAATGTTGCTGTTTGCAAAGGGAGATATTTTCTTCTACAGAATTCGCTTTTTAAGGCCTACAACGAGCTTCTTCCTAACATTTACATAAACCCTGCCCCAGGAACACAATAGTGGGGTGAGGTCAGTCTAAAACGTCCTGTAATCATGCTTAATTTTTTATCATTACCAAACGTAAACTGTCCTTGTCCAGCGTTTTATACTATAAATTAATTAATATAAATACATAATTAAATTACATTACAAAAATAACAATTATATATTGTAAATTAAAAGGTACATGACATGCACAGTTTCACCTAATCTCATGTTAATATTGAGTAGTACTATAGAGTAGTACTGCATCCTTAATATCTCCAAAAAGTCTTTATTCTTGTAAAATTAATAAAGAAAAATACAGCTTTCCGATTCTCTCCAGAAAAAGCCGAGCTCCTGGAGGCGTGCGGTGGGCGGAGCTATAGAGTCAACTGATTTCCAACAAAAGACAGAAATCTGATGCAGTTATACTTACATGACTGAGATCTTTTCTCACTGGGACCGCTCCATGTTTTAATGGACATTTGTCACTAAAATGCACTTGCTACACTCTGTTGCTGCCCTGGAAAAACAAACTACATCCACTGTTCGCGTAACGCTGGGTTCTCTGGAAAGCTGAACACGGTAAACTTTCCCTCACATCAAAATACACACTTATTTAGAGACATTCTCGAACAAATCCTATGCAGCGCTGCCGACAATTTCCAGATGAAGCGCATTGATGGGCATGGTCTTGCTCTCCTCTGGTCGACGCGTGTGGGAGAAATGCTCATATAAGGAGTACCACCATCGTCTACATCATTAGATTTACGATCGAAAAAAAACAGCCGAAACTTCTACCAACCTGGAAGTAAGATTTTCACCACAGAAATTCTCTGTAATTTGTCCCCCCCTCCCCAACCATGTCTGAAATGTTGGTGAAATCTGATGAAGAGATAAAGATGAAGAAGTGGTATAAAGTCTTGAACACTAGAGAAGAAAACATTTACCGGAATAATTGTGAAACGAATCAGCACAACGTGAGTCATGATATATTTATTTATATGATTTCAAATACTTTTTGTACTTTTAAGCAATGCAGAAATAGCATTGTTTGGTTGAATATTTGTAATTATAATTCAGCTTTGCTGATAATAGAAATGCATTGATCATATACTCATTTATTTATCAAGTTTGTTATCCAACACTACACTTTAAACTTGATTTATGATTTTACTCTAACAATATGTGATATTAGCAGGATAAACCAGGCACTTCAGCTCAGTCACAGCAATGGAGATTTATTATATTTTGGAATATCCACTGAAGGTGGTTTCTCTGGTCTTCGACTACCTGACCTTAATCCTCGGCGTTCCTGGAAATGCATTTGTCGTGTATGTTGCTGGATTGAAGATGAAGAGGACCGTTAATACAGTTGGGTTTCTCAATCTGGCGTTTGCTGATCTCTTGTGCTGCCTTTGCTGTCTTTTCTACGTGATTAGGAATGTTGGTAAACACTGGCCGTATGGATCCATCATGTGCAAGCTTCTCCCCTTCATTATGTTCATCACCATGTTTGCCAGTGTTTTCACCTTGACCTTGATTAGTCTGGATCGCTTTACTCGGGTGATCACACCGGTTTGGGCTCAAAATCATCGCAGCCTATTCATTGCACGACTGTCCTGTGTAGCGACCTGGGTTCTGGCTTCAGTTATAAGTCTGCCTTTCATGATGTTAAGAGAGACTTCCACAAAAAATAATCAAACATACTGCTATCATCTTCAATCTGATGAAGACAGATTTGATGAAGACAGTTCTAAAACGTATGGAAGGTTATGTGTCATAAGATTTGTGTTTGGCTTTTTGATTCCTCTCATATGCATCACAATATGCTATGGATTCATTGCACGCAAGTTAGGCAGGAGTCATTTTCACTCTCGACGAGCGTTTCGCATCATGTTGGCTGTAATTGTGGCTTTTTTTCTGTGCTGGTTGCCGTATCACACAGTGGAATTGGTAATAATGTATGGAGATGAATCAAGTTATTGGATAGCTGTGGCAGTTTATCCGTTAGCCATGTCTTTGGCGTATTTCAACAGCTGTCTGAACCCCATTCTGTATGTTTTCATGGGGCAGAATTTTAAGAGCAATGTTAAACTTTCTCTGAGGCATGTTTTTGAAAGAGTTTTCTCTGAGGAAAGAACACAAATGTCACAAACCACCCAGTCACTGCAAATGCACTCAGTGTACTGAAGATATCAACTAATTTATTCAAAGTTTAGGTTGTTTTTCAATGCGGTTTCAAACAAGAAGGAATGCATATATTCATGTAGTGTGAAGTCTGATCTTTGAAAAAATATAAAGGTTCACTAACCTCGTCAATTCTTTTAATGTGTATTTTTTTTTTTTACTGAACTGTAGTATAAATTTGTCCTATAGTGTGACATAGCAAAAATTAAGAAGAAAAAAACTCTTAATAATATACAAATAGCATGAGTGAGATTTATCTTCATTGTTAGACACTTATTTTCGTACATGTTATTTATTTAATATGACATTTTAATGAACATAATTTCCCCATTACTTACAAAATTTGACAACAAGACAAACTTTGCTGTCATCCGTTCAAAACTGCTAAAAAATTATACCATTTTTAAGATTTTTTGAGATAAAAACGAATCTGTTTCTTTTATGTGTGTCACACTGTAGGACATTAAGTCACACTAAAGGACAGAAATAGTAGTCAAAGGAGAAAGTAAGTTTCATTTTGATACAAAAAATTTTTAGCAACAAAATTCAGTCTTTTGGTCAATCAGTATGTTACTAAAACTCTTCTAGCTCCCCTGCTGCTAATATATGAAATATGACTAAATATGATTGATATTCAAACTATAATCATTAAGATGAGAATACATTTTTTAGACTATATGGCTACTCTTTTTAAGGCATAATTTTGGTTCTATTTACTTTCTGCTTCTTCTGGATCCCTGTTCATTTGTGTCTATATTTCCATGTCCTCTCCCTTCCACTAATTTTTCAATTCTTTCTGTTTTAAAAACAAAGTATCACACTTCATTCTTTTTTCAATGCATTTTATAACAGTAAGTTTTCTGCAAAAACATAAAAATAGTTTAAATAATGTAATTGTTGCATTTAATAGCACTGAAAATGATTTTTAAAAAGAATAAAAAGGAGTTAAAGAAATCTTAATTATTTAAAAAGAGACAGTACAGGTGTCATACCGGAGGACAATATCTGTCACACCATAGGACATTTCAGCTTTTTGTGTCAATTAATGACCTTGCTATTCCGAGCTAACCTGTCATTAGTGGTTAGCAAGACATAATTGCATAATTTTTTATTGTTATGTATTTTAACATACAGTTTTTAATTAAAAAATATAATTTTAGGGTTGTCACACCAAAGGACGAAAACACTTTTGTAGTGGTTCCAAAAAAGCAAAATATTTGAACAATTCATGAGCTTTACAGGGGGCTTCAGTAACATGATCATGAATGGAGTCCTTCAACTAATTTAAGTTTTTTTCTGGAATTTGGTGAGTTAAAATCAGGAAACGGTGTCACACCAGAGGACATGGTTTTCAGAGACAAAGTGTATTGCTTTCAGAAATATATGGATGATTTTATTTTTTATTTTTTGCCATTTGTTAAGATGCAATTATGCTGGAGGTGTTTATTTTTCTGCTTTTTTTTAATTGATAAAGTTATTTAAAAGTAATTTATTCAACCATGCTTGAGGCAGTCACACCATAGGACAATTTTGACGTTTGGCTCAAAACTAAAAAACAAAAAAACAAAAAACGTAATAACACTGCAGCTTTTATAACAACAGGTCCATGTAGGACAAAGAAATGTTTAACAATTTACTGCATTTTAAATAACAATACTAATTATATTCTTTTTTATCTTGAGGGACAGTGAAAATGCCATGTCACTTCAACAACCCATGTGTGCATCGTCAATCCAGATTTGAATATTTTACTGTTTATGACATTGTCTTCAATCATTTTCTAGTTTTGCTGTAATATTGTTTTCACTTTACTGTTGTTTAATGATCATTAATCATTCATAATTACTCCACACTCTCTCTTCTCACATAATAAAACTATTTCAACCCAAATCATATTTCATGCCATTTCATTTTGTTATTTTATTAGTTAGCTGGTTTATATTAGAGTCCTGGTTAACATTTTGATATTTATTTTGTGAAAATGACAGACTGATTGTACATTTTCCCCCATTTCTTCAAATAAAATGGTAACTTTTACTCCTAAGTAGCCTAATTTACTGTTATTAAGTCATTGTTGTTGTTGTTGTTGTTTTTAATCAAGCATAAATGAGACTTTAAAGGAACAGAAGCAAAAAATAAGCAGTCACTGTTCAGGATGACTGTTTTTCAGAAGAAAACCCTTATCTCAGTCGTTTCCACTTTAAACATGTTCCTCTTTTAAATTCATGTAACAGGGTGTCACCGCTCTATTCCATTCTCCTGTTTTATGCCAACATCACATGACTGCAGAGCATATTATCTCAAGAAGATAGTATAGCTTAAGATTTGATGTGTATGCTTTAATTTAGAATTACTGTTTTATTATTATTTAGCATTCAAATTGCCTTTTTTTGGGGCATAAAAACTCTATTTTAACTTTAGTTAGTGTGTGATGTTGCTGATGTTTATGTTTAACAGAATTCGCTTTTTAAGACCTACAACAAATGGCTGGTAGGGACTACAATAAACTTGTTCCCGGATTGAAAACTCAAACCACCAACAAAATTTTGCATAAAGAATCTGAAATTTCAAAATGAAACTTTGCAGATTTAATTACATGTAAAAACCTAAAATGATGACTGTTATACATATACATATAAAGCAATATTATATAGCAGTGGTTCCCAAAGTGTGGTATGGCTCCCTCTAGTCTAGTGGTACGCAGAGGAATCACTAAATTAAATATAATTTAATGTTAAAACACAATACAATTTACTTTTATCTTTATTTTTTTATTATTATTATTTTTATTTTTTTAACTTGTACGTACAACACATTTTAATTTAACCATTATTTAAGTTTTTTATTTACCTGTTTGTAAACACTGTGCAGTGTTAATGTTCAAACTGTGTATTTAAAATGTTAATGTCATGAATCAGGTCCATGGCTTCCGTCCACTCACCACTAGATCTAGGTCATGCTTTCCCCACATTAACTCTCACACTACACAGACTGTTGCATATCACCTGGACTACACTTCCCATCAGCCTTTGCACTAATCACATACACACACCTGTATCCAATCTAAGACACTATTTAAACCCTGGACTTCCTGCCTTTGATTGCCGAGTATTGTTTTGCCTAGCTGACATACAAAGTGTTTTTCCAGTCTGATTCTCTGTTTCTTACCTGGACTGTTACTACGTTTCCTGATTGATCACTACCTGCCTTTTACCTGCCTGAATGTTTGTAAAGAATTGTATATTTACATGTTAAATTGCTATTTTTAGTCTGACATCAGTACTTTCACAATTTATGAATTCCTTTGTGTGATGGGAAGCCTTAACTAGCTTTACATAGAGTTGGTCATGATGTTTCACAGCTCAACCCTGTTTGAGATGTTGGTGATCCTGATGAAGTGATAAAGTTGAGGAAGTGGTATAAAGTCTTGAACATTAGAGAAGAAAACCTTTACCAGGATAATTGTGAATCGAATCAGCACAACGTGAGTCATGATTACTTATGTGGAGTTATTTATATGTTTTTTAAATACTTTTTGTACTTTTAAGTAATACTAAAATAGTATTTATTTAGTTTTCCTGACAATAGAAATGCATTAGTCATATACTCATTGATTCATTGCATAATTTTACACTGACAATATGTGATTTTGGCAGGAAAAACCAGGCACTTCAGCTCAATCACAGTAATGGAGGATTATTTTGATATTTTGGCATATCCAATGTGGGTGACTTCTCTGGTCTTCCACTATCTGACCTTGATCCTCGGCGTTCCTGGAAACGCATTTGTTTTGTATGTTGCTGGATTAAAGATGAAGAGGACCGTTACTACAGTTGGGTTTCTCAGTCTAGCGATTGCTGATCTTTTGTGCTGCTTTTCCACTCTTTGCTATGTGACCGAGAGGACTTATGTTGATCACTGGCCGTATGGATCCATCATGTGCAAGATTCTCCCCTTCATTATGCTCATCACTATGTTTGCCAGTGTTTTCACCTTGACTCTGATTAGTCTGGATCGCTTTACTCAGGTGATCACACCGGTTTGGGCTCAAAATCATCGCAGCCTGTTAATTGCACGACTATCGTGTGGAGTGGCCTGGATTCTGGCTTCAATTATAAGTCTGCCTTTCATGATGTTAGCAGAGACTTACACAATAAATAACCAAACATACTGCCTGTATCATCAACCTGATGAAGAAAGTTTGTATGGAAGCTTAAGCATCATCAGATTTGTGTTTGGCTTTTTGGTTCCTCTCATATGCGTCACAACATGCTATGGATTCATCGCACGCAAGTTAGGCAGGAGTCGTTTTCACTCTGGACGAGTGTTTCGCATCATGTTGGCTGTAATCGTGGCCTTTTTTCTGTGCTGGTTGCCGTATCACACAGTGGAATTGATTATAATGTATGGAGACGAATCAAGTTGGGTAGCTGCAGCAGTGGATCCGTTGGCCATCTCTTTGGCGTATTTCAACAGCTGTCTGAACCCCATTCTGTATGTTTTCATGGGGCAGGACTTTAAGAGCAATGTTAAACTTTCTCTAAGACGTGTTTTTGAAAGAGTTTTCTCTGAGGAGGGAACACAAATATCACAAACCACCCAGTCGCTGCAAATGCACTCAGTGTAGTGAAGATATCAACGCACTGATTCCTAAAACTATTCTAAATATTTATTTTCAAAAGTCAGCTAGTGGTCTTACTCTTATTCATGAGTCCTTTCTCAAAGTGTTTTCTTTCTCTATATTGTCAGTGATTTGTGATGAACTGTTGCAAATGTTTAAAACTGGAATAATGGAATACTATGCTTTATCTTTTTTTTAGTTGCTATCAGCTTAGAAAAAGGTTGTAATATTTCAGTAATGTGTGGTATGTTTGCCATGTTTCTAGACTGAACTCATGAAGAAAAAAAATAATGTACATAATTTCAAGGTTGCATTTAAGAATTTAATTATTTTCTTAATGCATTATTGCTATCCATATCTAGTGTAATAAACTTAACAGCAAAATGTATTATGTTTAAACAGTGTTTTACATATACAAAGTTTATATATATAATCATTACATTCAGTTCACTTGTAATTTGAGTTTTTCATTTTAAGTAGAGATTGTTCATAATTAGTGTGTAGTTTTTTTAACCCAGTAATTTAATTGTGCTAACAGAAGTTTTCTCTTGGACAAATTATTTAAATGCTAAATATCTTTAAAAACATATACAATTCAAATGCTTTAAAGCACAAAAAAAAAAAAAAAAAAAAAAATAATAATAATAATAATAATAATCTGTTACATCTTTAGACACAGACACATTTGCTGACAGTTTAAAAAAACTGACCGCTGTAACTTTCTTTCAGAACAACTTCCTTTTTTTTTTCCTCACAGCATTTGTGTTCTCAAGCGATATACAATATATATTGTCACCCAGCTATAAACTGCTAAATTTGGACTACAAGGTACTAAGATATTATGACTTAATATAAATAACATTAGCCTACATTATTATACCCATGAGTGAGGAAACTGGAGAAAATGCACATAGAACAGGTTAAGATTAAAAAACATATGTAAATACTAATGAAAATGTTTTAATTTCTATTCTGTTATCATTCACTTTAAAATGTCTTGTGAAAAGCACTATAGAATCATTCCGTGTCAAATCAACTAAATTTCAAAAACTTCCCCAGCTCAAATTTTGGATTTTGCTAATATTTTTATGAGAAAAGATAGACATGTATAGTGATGAAAAAGCCAATATATTAAATGTCATGGATGAATAATTACTGAGTAATCCACTATTTTGTAGAGGGAGGTCAAAATGGCAATTTTGTTTTTTCTCCAAAGTTTGTGTAACCGGTCTAATCTGCGTTGTGATTTGAATGGAAGAACCACTCGGACATCGGCTGGCAGTTTGATTCTTCTTTACTGATAAAAAAGACATAAGTGGTGTTTATAAACCGCATCAATTCGCCCTTTCACATTTCTCTCCCATGCTGAGCCAGGGCAGAAAAGGGAAGAGGAGGTGGGAAGACAGGAAATTAAAGACAACATTTCAAGTAGAAATTTAAAGGGGAAGATGCACACCAATGCACAGATAGTCATATCAGGTACACACATGAACATTTTTGGGTAATTCTATACATATATGAAATGAATAGTTTTCATACTGGTTACATTTGCATGTCTGTAACTCAAGAAGTATTACATATATTTGAATGCCCTTTTAGATATTGGGTCTTAACAAACTTTTCTTTTGGCATCTTTATTTTTAATGCCCTATGAGATTTGATTTGAAGAACAAAAATGTTAAAATTAAAATCTTGTTTTTCTCTATAAAAATAATTGCATAGAACATACCCGTTTGAGACTCTTGTGTGCCTGTATAGTAGTAAGTTATCTTAATAGGATTTTTCTTAATATGATTCTGGTTCTTATGAAACTTTTCTTTTGGAATCTTCATTTTTAAGGCCCTGTATGGTTTAATCCCAGAGATATCGAGGTCTCAGTGCAGCTCCATATTTACTATTCTACCCATTTTCAATGGTCAAAAGCCAAATGTAGTTTTGTATTCATCTAGTCATCACTGTATACAATGCAACTATCCAAATAATAACAGTAGCCCAGGGATTAGGATTGTACAGTGTGACACGTCAGATTATGAATGACCAGGATTATTTGTTAAGTCACAGTATGAACAGTGTGAAATGTAAAATAAGACTAGACAGGATTCCATTTTCCTTAGGGTTCAGAATTATACAGTGTTAATTATTACTATGCTTCATCATTTATAACAATAAACAAGAAAAAGAATTTCTAATAATTAATCCAAATGAGACAAATATTGGTTTACTGATGTAAATGCAATGTGCTGCGAAAGCAACCACACTTCTCTATGAGGCATGGGATTTGTTTTAAACGTTACAATACTGCATGTTCAAACTCTTGGTAGCTTCAGAAGCTGTTAAAATTAACAATAACCCAAATATACTGATTCAAATATTGAATCTTATGAATAGACTACAGAAAGCAAGGTAATGTGCCTCAACTTGACCATTTCAGTGCACTTTTAGCACTCAGACAGCTATGTTCTATGCAATTGTTTTGATAGAGGGAAACAAGATACAATTCTAATTTCAACATTATTTCTTCTTCAGACATTGTTCTTTAAATAAAATAAGTATCAGCTGTATACAAAGTGACCAACATTTGGTTTTCAACCACTGAAAATGGGTAACATTCAACAATCTGAACATGAAGCCTCATTGAGATCCCCATATCTCTGGGACTGAATGATGTAGGGTTTTGAAAATTATTGAAGATTCCAAAAGAAATGTTTATTAACAACTAGAATCTAAAATCATATTGCAATATCTTTAATACTTCATGAGTTATAGGCATGCAAACTTTGGAAAAAGAATATTTATGGCACTCAGACTGGTATGTTCAATGCAAACTTTGGAGAAAAACTCGAAAAGTGATGTTTCCCCATTTTTGAATGGTCACCAATGGCATATAATGCAACAAAGATTGCTAAAGTCAACAGATTTTACTAATAGAGCTACTAATCTCTGTGTAAAAATAATATAATGATGCTGCCATCTTTCTACAGTCATTTTTATCTCCCTGTAACTTGACACTGAATCTAAGCCGAAAATTGCCATTTTGACCTCCCTCTACAAAATAGTGGATTACTCAGTAAATATTCATCCATGACATTTAATTTTTGGCTCTCATCACTATACATGTCTATCTTTCTTCAGAATAAATATTAGCCAAATCGAAAATGTGAGCTGGGGAGCTCTGGTTGAGTTGACATGGAATCACCCTATATATGTAATATTGTACTGTTTACTGCTTTTATTGTTTTGCTATAATATTGTTTTCACTTTACTGTTTCATTTAATTGTTTTTTGACACAAGACAGAAGCAAAAATAAGCAGTCACAGTTTAGGATGCGTGTTTTCACTATTTTTCAGAAGAAAAACCTTACCTCAGTCATTTCCACTTTAAACATGTTCCTCTTTTTAATACATGTAACAGTGTCTATCTTATGCCACATATTACAATTCATATCATCTCAAAAATATATTATTGCTAAATATTAAGAAAGTTATGTGTTTTAATTTAAAGTCATTTTGCCTTTTAATTTGAAAAAAAAAACAGTTATTAGGATATTTGGGAATACTTGATTTTGATTGGACAGTGGTGTCGTTATGTCACATCAACATTTCATGCATATATAAGCGTTCAAGTGTAGTAAAGATAGAAACTTTTTTCACTTTAGTGTTATGGAGTTATCGTGTGATAACTCAAAAGCAAAGTGCATGATGTAAAAACAGTGTTTTACATTTTATCATTATTGTAATGTTCATTAAACACTTCACTTCACTTTTAAATAAAGATTGTGACTAGATAAACAAAAGAAGCAAAACTGAAAAAAAAAAAAAAATCAGACACACACATTTAGAGGCATTTACTAAGAAAACTGACCGCTGAAACGAAACAACTTCCTCTTTTTCACCATGACAGGAAAGTGACTAGGAGACACTGACAGAAAACAGAGTTTCCAAAAGCTGTAAATGTAAATAAATGTTGCATGAATTATATTTTTAGACACACATTTACTAAGGAAACCAGCAATTACTAAGAAAATTTGTAACAATAAGTTTATTATTGTCTCTTTATTTTCTAGCAGACGTTCATCAATTAAATGACAGAAGACAGACTTTTAAGTCATAAATCCAAATGTAAATAAAATGAACGCATGAGTAGTATTACTTCTGCATGATTTTGTAGTATAAATAATGTGAGGAGTGTATTCATATTCATATCGGGACTTAAGCAGGTTTGCCAGGCATTTGTTCGGTACTTCAGAGTGTGTATCACAAATCTTTTCTGTTTTTTAAATTATTAAACGGTACAAAACATCAAACAGTTACAGAACAGTATAGTTATAAAAATAGAAATAAAGAAAGAATGTTTACACAAATGCAGTTGTGGTTAAAAAATTAAATGTAATAATAGGATGAAAATAGAGATACAGTTTTGACTGCTTTAGGATTAACAGAGCTTTGGATTGTTTCCATATTAAATAAAGAGAAGAGAGGTTTAGAGCCAGTATTTATGTATGTGAAATTTAGGAAAAACAAATTAAGTTGTATTTTCCCATATTCTCTTTAGTACTCTAGTAATCCAAAGAAAACATTTTTAAAACAGAAAAAAAGTCAAAATGAGAATGGATGAATATTAAAAAGTTCGACCAAAGTTTTGTCATTATTATGTGTCGTTTTTAAATATTCTATTTCAGTTCACATTTAATTAGTTTCAACGTCTTAAAAACACTTATCGTCAGTCTTACTAAGGGTGAATTATGGTTCTCTATAATTGTGGAATATACAGGTCCTTCTCAAAAAATTAGCATATTGTGATAAAGTTCATTATTTTCTGTAATGTACTGATAAACATTAGACTTTCATATATTTTAGATTCATTACACACAACTGAAGTAGTTCAAGCCCTTTTTTTGTTTTAATATTGATGATTTTGGCATACAGCTCATGAAAACCCAAAATTCCTATCTCAAAAAATTAGCATATTTCATCCGACCAATAAAAGAAAAGTGTTTTTAATACAAAAAAAGTCAACCTTCAAATAATTATGTTCAGTTATGCACTCAATACTTGGTCAGGAATCCTTTTGCAGAAATGACTGCTTCAATGCGGCGTGGCATGGAGGCAATCAGCCTGTGGCACTGCTGAGGTGTTATGGAGGCCCAGGATGCTTCGATAGCGGCCTTAAGCTCATCCAGAGTGTTGGGTCTTGCGTCTCTCAACTTTCTCTTCACCATATCCTACAGATTCTCTATGGGGTTCAGGTCAGGAGAGTTGGCAGGCCAATTGAGCACAGTAATACCATGGTCAGTAAACCATTTACCAGTGGTTTTGGCACTGTGAGCAGGTGCCAGGTCGTGCTGAAAAATGAAATCTTCATCTCCATAAAGCTTTACAGCAGATGGAAGCATGAAGTGCTCCAAAATCTCCTGATAGCTAGCTGCATTGACCCTGCCCTTGATAAAACACAGTGGACCAACACCAGCAGCTGACATGGCACCCCAGACCATCACTGACTGTGGGTACTTGACACTGGACTTCAGGCATTTTGGCATTTCCCTCTCCCCAGTCTTCCTCCAGACTCTGGCACCTTGATTTCCAAATGACATGCAAAATTTGCTTTCATCCGAAAAAAGTACTTTGGACCACTGAGCAACAGTCCAGTGCTGCTTCTCTGTAGCCCAGGTCAGGCGCTTCTGCCGCTGTTTCTGGTTCAAAAGTGGCTTGACCTGGGGAATGCGGCACCTGTAGCCCATTTCCTGCACACGCCTGTACACGGTGGCTCTGGATGTTTCTACTCCAGACTCAGTCCACTGCTTCCGCAGGTCCCCCTCTCGTTGTGCCACACTTTTTCCTTCCCACAGACTTCCCACTGAGGTGCCTTGATACAGCACTCTGGGAACAGCCTATTCGTTCAGAAATTTCTTTCTGTGTCTTACCCTCTTGCTTGAGGGTGTCAATGATGGCCTTCTGGACAGCAGTCAGGTCGGCAGTCTTACCCATGATTGCGGTTTTGAGTAATGAACCAGGCTGGGAGTTTTTAAAAGCCTCAGGAATATTTTGCAGGTGTTTAGAGTTAATTAGTTGATTCAGATGATTAGGTTAATAGCTCGTTTAGAGAACCTTTTCATGATATGCTAATTTTTTGAGATAGGAATTTTGGGTTTTCATGAGCTGTATGCCAAAATCATCAATATTAAAACAAAAAAAAAGGCTTGAACTACTTCAGTTGTGTATAATGAATCTAAAATATATGAAAGTCTAATGTTTATCAGTACATTACAGAAAATAATGAACTTTATCACAATATGCTAATTTTTTGAGAAGGACCTGTAATTGTATGTGGTTTCAGTAGAGAAACAAAAAACGAACGCGTAAATACTGCAGCACGTATACGTTGACCTTGTCAAATGTGCGCTCGGGCTTTCCGTAGTTGCAGCTCTCATCCGCTGTCACTTGACGAACATTTTATATGAAGATGTAGATATTTGTTTGTTTTAATATTAAATCAATAATGTCGTCGAAAGGGACGTCGCGAGGTTTTTACTTTAATACTGTTCTGTCTCTCGCGCGCTCTCTGGCTGCTCATCGACCCGCTCCGCTTGACAAGGTGAGAGTTTTACTTCCTATTAGCATCTGGAGCTAACAGCTAACAGGACCAAAACAAATCAAAGTTTAATCAAGCGTTCGATGTTCTTTCTTATTTATATAACCTTTATTAACATGTATATCCAAATGTTAATTATCAGGCATTTAAATCGACTGACATTAGCTTTGTGCACGGTCGTTGCTTTGCTAATTTTACGTTATTCCCCTTAAAACCCTAATTTTAGGGTGTTATTCATTAATACCTACGTATAGTCATCTATATGATTCGTTTAAACTAAAATGAAATAGTCACTTACACAACTGTGTACTCTAAATGCTTTACTGATCTGTTACAATACAGTTACAGGGAATAATCTGTAAAGCATGAACTATTCATTCTAAGTAATAATAATTATTTTAATAATCAAATACATTATATTTGTTTAGAGTTAAATCTGTCATTTTAGATGTCATCCAAAAACACCAGTCAAACCACATTAATATGTCAGATTTGTTCAGACAGAACTGTTATTTTGACTAATGAATTTATTTGATGTTTTAGTTTAAAAGCACTTTTAGTAATTTATTGCTCAGAGATTTAAAGTGTACATTAACCCTGACACAACACAGTGACAATTTTTTTTAAAACATGTTATTACTGCCTGACAGGACGTGAAAAACCAGATAGCTGTTTCAAGGGTGGGTCGCTATAGAAAAGTCATTGTGACTCCAAGAGAGCATTTTCTAAGCCATAGTAATTCGGTGCAAAGATGTAATCATTTAAAACCAAGTGTGTCACACGCTAGTGTCCTAAAAGTCAGTTTTGCATGGAAGATTCTTTATCTGTGCTGGTTTTCTGGGCACTCTTTGGTTGCATGAGATTGTTTGACCTTTATTACGTCAGAAGGAATGATTTAAAATCATAATAAATAATAATTCTGAAGTGTACGTGTTTACCTGAAAAAAGAAAAAAACTTGATCTACAATCTTGTTTTAAAAGGAAGCATGTTATAGACTTCCTTATACCTTGGTGAACTTTTGTACATAATATTGGTATCATTGTTTTTATGATGTGTGTGCACTTATTATATTATTGTGTGGTTTCCAGTGTTATTTTAGTATTATTTAAATGCTGTTATAGTTTTTATTCATATTTTGAATTAACTTTTATTTTGATATTTACAGTTTTTACTTTTTTCATTTTATTTTATTTATTTATTTGTGTGTGTGTGTGTGTGTGTGTGTGTGTGTGTGTGTGCGCTTTTGTCTTTTATTAGTTTGGGGGGTTTATATTACTTAGTTTATTTGATTTATTTTTATTTCAGTTTTGTTTTTTAATTTATATGCAGTTCAACTTCAGTTATTTTTCATCTCATATTTATATTTTATTTAAAGGATTCACTTCCAGGACAAAAATGTACAAACAATTTACTCACCCCCTTGTCATCCAAGATGTTCATGTCTTTCTTCAGTCGTAAAAAAATTATAGTTTTTGAGGGAAATATTTCAGGTATTTTCTCCTGAACTTCCAAAATGCAGTTTGAATGCAGCCTTAAAGGACTCTAAACAATCCCAGCTGAGGAATAAGAGTCTTATCTAGCAAAACGATCTGTCATTTTCTTAAATAAGTGAATATTTATACACTTTTTAACCTCAAATGCTCACCCTGTACATAAAAAGGTCAAACAGAGGTGTAGGGCGATTTTGAAGTTGGAGGAGAAAATGAGATGGGACTTTTTCGACATACCATAACTTTATTGAACCAGATTGCCCAGAGTACACATGCACATCGCAGAGCTAAATAAGATTTCTAGCAATTGAGGTTAAAAAGTGTATAAATATTAACTTATTAAAAAAAAAAAAAAAAAAAAAGACAGATCATTTCGCTAGATAAGACCCTTCTTCGCCTGGTTTGTTAAGAGCTCTTTGAAGCTGCATTTAAACTGCATTTTGGAAGTTCAAACTTGCAGGCACCATTGAAGTCCATTAAATGGAGAAAAATCCTGAAATGTTTTCCTCAAAAAACATAATTTCTTTATAACTTCTATGACCGAAGAAGTAAAAAGGCAGATGGGACATTTGAATACATTTGTACATTTGTGTAATATAGGTCCAGAAGCTACAATGCATGTGTCCCGTGGACATCCGTGGTGTTTTCCAGCTGGATGAGCGGAGGAGAGATGCTGTGATCGCCCTCGGAATCTTCCTGGTGGAGTCTGAGCTGCAGGTACTGGTTTTAGCACAGTTGCACTCCTCAGCTTGTTAATTAAGGGAATAATTAGTACAAAAATAATGAAATTGCTGTAAATGTACTCTCCCTAGAGTCATTCAAGATGTAGATGAGTTTATTTCTTCATCAGATTTGGAGAAATGTAGCACTGCATCACTTGCTTACCAGAGGATCCTCTGCAGTGAATGGGTGCCGTCAGAATGAGAGCTGATAAAAACATCACGGTAATCCACACTAATCCAGTCCAGCAATTAACATCTTGAGAAGAGAAAAGTAGATTGTTTTAAAGAAACAAATCCATTATTAAAGGAATAGTTCACTGTACAGATAATGTACTCACCCCGTTTGTCATCCAAGTCTTTCTTTTTTCAGTCGTAAAGAAATAGTTTTTTGAGAAAAACGTTTCAGGATTTCTCTGCATATAATGGACTTCTATGTTGCCCCCAAGTTGAACTTCCAAAATGCAGTTTAAATGCAGCTTTTGAAGTTAAAGACGAAAACGAGATGGGAGTTTTTTGACATCCCCTAACTGTATTGACCTGAATCACACAGACTACACATGCGCATCGCAGAGACGAGACAAGACGAGCATTTGAGGTTAAAAAGTATAGAAATTGTCAATTTGTTTAAAAAATAACGGATCATTTTGCTAGATAAGACCCTTCTTCCTCAGCTGGGATCATTTGGAGCCCTTTGAAGCTGCATTTAAACTGCATTTTTACAACTGCATTTCTAAGTTCTAACTTTGGTCACCACTCATATCTATTATATGGAGAAAAATCCTGAAATGTTTTCCTTAAAAAGAAGAAAGAAAGACATGGACACCTTGGATGACGAGGGGGTGAATACATTATCTGTAAATTTTTGTTCTGAAAGTGAAATAATTCTTTAAGACATTTTTAACTTCATACCGTTACTTCTGGCTACAATATGAGTCCATAATTCATGATAATGGAAAAAAAAAACACTATTATGGATTATTATGCTCTTACTGATGGAGTTGTAGTGTGCAAAACATCCAGCTTTTGTTTTCTAAAGACATTAACTGATGGACTGGATTGGTGTGGATTACTGTGATGTTTTCATCAGCATTGGACTCTCATTATGACAGCACCCATTCACTGCAGAGGATTCACTGGTGAACAAGTGTAATGCTGCATTTCTTCAAATCTGATGAAAACAAACTCATCTACATCTAGGATGGCCTGGAGATGAGCTGAAATTCAGCAAAATTACATTTTTGGATGAACTTTTTCTTTAAAGTGAGGCATAGTGGACATTTAACCGTATTACTATAGCGTTATGTTAATCAAAGTGAATTCATTCATTGTGTTCATGCGCAGTGATGGTCTGTAGTCCTGAATTGTATGTTTACTTACTCTTCCAGCATAAGGACGCTATTGTCCCGTACTTGTTGGGTTTGCTGAAGGGATTACCAAGGGTGCAATGGATCGAAGAGAGCTCAGAGAGGAAAGGACGAGGTATAAAAATTCTGTCTTTTTATCACATTTCCTTATTTAGGGTGTCAGTTACAGGTGTTCATGGTAACCAATCAAAATAAAAGTTAGGTTTAACTCGAAGATGTCAGAAATATATTCAAATGTACATATTAAGACTACTTCAATTGAAAAAATAATAAAACTTTTTCTTTCTTTCTTTTTTTTTTTTTTTTACACAATATTTCTTTCATCATTTAATTTTATAAATCCCCTTTACTTGCCAAAATATAAAATTAGTTTTATTTTCATGAATTAAAAGATAAATTTAATAATTGTTTTATGCCTTCTGTTGATAACCAGACAAATGTGAATACACAACACAGAATTTCTGGGGGAATAAAAATTCACAAGGCTATTGTAAGAATGAATAAAAGTTGTTATGCATTCAAATAATTAGACATGCTTAAACCAAAATTTGGTAACAATAAATTACAATATTTCATAGTTCCCTAAACATGTCGTTTTTGTTAAACCTTTAATACATTTATTTTAAATTGTCTACGTTTCATGATTTTAATTCATTAGACATTGTTTTTTATTAACACAATTTTATTTAACCATCCAAATGGAGTCCAAAAAAATTCACATGGAAAAAATGGAATCGAGAAAAATTCAAATGGAAAAAAACGGAATTTGGGAAAAAATAAAATTGAATTTCATAGAGCCCTACTTATTACGTTCTCAGTCCTGATCTTACGTATCTCTTTTCCTTGTGTCTTCAGAAACGCTTCCCATTGCGGAGAATTTCTCACTCTGTTTGGTGACGACGCTCTCAGACGTTGCTCAGATGGACGAGTCTATGAGAATCCAGGTGTGTTCATGATCATTTTGCTTGCTGTTGTCTACTTTGCTAATCTGAATAAATCTGCTTTTTAATTTTCAAACCAACATCGTCGTTCTAATTGTGTAGTTCCTTGTTTCTGTCAGTGTTCCTCTGATTAATATCTTTAAGTTTGCCATTCTATTGTATTTAAAAAGAGAAGCTCAATTTCTCACCACAGATCAAATGATTGTATTCAGAGATGATGTCATTTTTATTAGACTTAACAAAAACAAGTTTAATAGGATGTGTTATGTCAGTAGCTGAGCTAATGTCACATGGGAATTCAACAATGCACTCACAGCTTCATTTTCTTTTGTCACATTAATTATGTTGTGTCTCTACCCTGACTTTCATTCTCTTTCAGATTTTAGAGGCTGTGATGAACCTCATGCAGGTACTTCAGGAAATGTGTCAGAACATCGAAGGCCAAGATAAAGGTCAGTTAGGTCCCAGAATCTTTATTTTTAGGTGTTCATGTGAAATGCGTAACTTTCATAATGTGAGAAATAGTAGAAACAATATTACTGTTTTTTTTTTTTTTTTTAATAAAATCTTAATTTGTTATTTTACCAAAGTAGTAGGGATCATACAAAATGCATATTATTTTTTATTTATTACTGACTTAAAGACTATAGTCCACAAGAGAAAATTATAGTTGAATTAATAAAAATGACCGTGTTCAAAAGTTCACATACGCTTGATTCTTAATAATGTCTTGTTACCTAAATGATCCACAGCTGCCTGCTGTTCTTCAGAAAAATCCTTAAGGTTCCACAATTTCTTTGGTTTTTCAGCATTTTTGTGTATTTGAACCCTTTCAAACAATGACTGTATGATTTTGAAAGATGTCTACAAAGTCATATTCATATATAATTTATACAAATGACCCCGTTCAAAAATGTACATACGCTTGATTCTTAATACTGTGCTGTTACCTGAATGATCCACAGCTGTATTATAATTTTTTTGTCTGTTTAGTGATAGTTGTTCATAGGTCCCTTGTTTGTCCTGAGTAGTTAAACTGCCCGCTGTTCTTAAGAAAAATCCTTCAGGTCCCACAAATTCTTTTGTTTTTTAGCATTTTTGTATGATTTTGAGTTCCATCTTTTCTCACCGAGGACAACTGAGGGACTCATATGCAACTATTACAGAAGGTTCAAACACTCACTGATGCTCCAGAAGGAAACACAATGTATTAAGATTGAAGACTAGGGTAATTTTAACTTATTTTGTCTTCTGGAAAACATGTAAGTATATTCTGTAGCTTCTGAAGGGCAGAAATACATGAAAAAATATGGTATTTAAGCAAAATATGAAAAAATGCACACATCTTCATTCTGTTCAAAAGTTTTCACCGTTGGCTCTTAATGCATCGTTTTTCCTTCTGAAGCATCAGTGAGTGTTTGAATCTTCTGTAATAGTTGCATATGAGTCCCTCAGTTGTCCTCAGTGTGAAAAGATGGATCTCAAAATCATACAAAAATGCTAAAAAACAAAAGAATTTGTGGGACCTGAAGGATTTTTCTGAAGAACAGCGGGCAGTTTAACTACTCAGGACAAACAAGGGACCTATGAACAACTATCACTAAACAGACAAAAAAATAATAATAATACAGCTGTGGATCATTCGTAACAGCACAGTATTAAGAATCAAGTGTATGTACATTTTTGAACGGGGTCATTTGTATAAATTATATATGAATATGACTTTGTAGACATCTTTCATGTGAAATATATAATTCAGGTCAGTACTACTAAATAAAAATAAGATGCATTTTGTATGATCCCTCTTATTTTGGTAAAATAATTAACATTTTGCAGATTTTACAAGGTGTATGTAAACTTTTGACATCAACTGTAATTATATAATAACGTAATTTTCCTTTAGAATAAGCACAATACAACCAGATACATATATCAAAATAAACTGAAATCAGTAAATACAACTTAAATGTCTTAATTTTAATTCGGTGTGGTATCAAAATACTCTCTTCTTTTTTTCCTACCCAGAATACCTGTGTAAATACACCGTGCCCTGTCTGCTCGGCGTGGTGCGAGCGTTTGGCCGCTACAGCAACACAGAGGAGCCACTTCTGTCTAAACTCTTCCCACGGGTCTGTCCTCAGCCCTTGGGCACAGGAGACGGGACGGAAGTGACCCGCCGACGATCCTTTAATGATTTCCGCTCCATCTTACCCAGCTCGCTCCTCACTGTCTGTCAGAGCGACACTTTACGCCGTAAAACCAGCAGCGTTTCCAGCATCTCACAACAGGTATCCAATGCATTTTCTCCCTTTACCAGCAGAGGGCGTCCACATCTTTAAAATGAGATGCACTAGAGACACCCCCTTCTAAGGAACAGGTTTAACTTCTTTAGTAATGGGGTATTTGTGCAACAGACTTCCGTTTTCTGCTAAACGGGTCTTGTTGTTTCCGGTTCACGCATTTTAAATATGAAGATGATTTACTCAAGATGCCTTCAGATTAGAGACTAAAGATGATCATAACCAATGTCCATCACATATGTGGATTGATATATAACAGTTTTTTTATTTATATTCTTTTCACTAACATTTATATAACATTTATATATAAATAAATAATTTATATATAAATATCAAATAAAATGTCCACAATAAAAACAGCTAGCTCGTTTAATTGATTTCCTTAAAAGTCAAATGATATCGCCATTATTTATTATGGCTATTAAAGGTAGGGTCCATGATTTTTCAAAAATGCTTTGGGAAACTGATTCAGGCCGATTAGAAGAACAAACTTGTAGCCAATCAGCAGTTACAGGTGTGTCTTCAAATGATGGGGTGGAGAGAGCGCTCAGTGCACGTGTGTGACATTAGCCGAGCCAACCTAGATTGAGATGGCGGATAAAAAAAAGAAAAGAAAAAGTCGTCTGTGGAACAAAAAAGGCTTACGATAAGGCAAGAAGTAGGACCCGTGTGAATATAGGATTACCTTTGCAGCACTGGAGAGAACTGAATGAGCGGGAAGGCCTGCGATCGGACGCCGAGGATGAACGTCGTCTTCCGCGTGAAACGGAGCTAAACCTTTCACGGTTTCAACACACAGTACTAGCAAAATGCACCGAGTCTATTTTTTGCTGTGCTGCATGCGTTGAATTAAAGCGACCGTGCATTGTTCATGTAAAAATAAGCATAGATTGACACGGAAATGTAGTGATTACACCATAAATGCACATAAATAAAGTCTACTGTGTTTCACAGACAACGTGTGGTTTTTGGCTACATTTAAAACAAGGGTAAGTGCACTTTTAAATAAACAAAGGCAACATAATAGATGCACTTGTGGATGTAGAAAAGAAAAGTTCCTTAAGACCCGCGGGATTGCTTTTAATAAAGGTTTAATGCAAAAGAAAGACACGATAGCCGACTGTTTCTGTCTGTGGTAAGTTTTAATTTGAATTATTTGTGATAGCCCAATTTCAATAAGATAGGGAAGCTTTGTGTTTAAATGTGTTGCGACTTGCTTGATCAACTTAATATACAAATCTAGAAGTCAAGTGCATTAAATAATACGTTGTTTATATTTATTGATTTTAAACGTGAATAAATCTATGAATGATTGTATTACCGTGATAAAAGAGGATAACAATGCTGTAATGCTGCACGTCTGGATTTTAAATCAAAATAATGGATAAATGTTGTGTTTGTGGAACAGCCACGGATCAGGAGCGGACTGCAAACGCGTCCTGTGTGAAAGCAAAATGAGTCCGTGCTGCTTCTGCACCACATTCGTAATGCACACTGACTGCAGACAGAGTATGTGTGAAACAGGCTTGATAGCAAGTGATCGTTGCCTTGAGTTGTGAACGTATTTGTGGGGTAGAGCTATCAAAACAGGAGCGAGACCCTTTTGGGTTAGGGGCGTGTTTGTTTTGGTCATTTCAGATGTCAACATTGCCTACCAGAAATCGTAGACCCTACCTTTAACACGTTCTCTGACAAGCGGAAGTGATGAGACCTGTTTTCCGGGTTTGGTCAGGTGACGTTCGACATACACCCCATTTCCTTCAGTACTAATCTTAATGTTTAAGCATATAATGGTATTCTAGGGAATTGTGTCCTTCTAATTGTATAGCAAAAGTTTGGACAGGACGCTTTTTTATTCCTGTGTGTATAAGACAAGGTTCACAGAGAAATGTTTGATTGAGTCAGTGTGGAAGAACTTGACTGGTCTGCATAAAGCCAAGTCCTAATCCCAGCTAAACACCTCTGGTGTGACTTTAAATGCAGACCTAGAGCCAAAAACTCAGACCAAATGCCAATGACTTGTGCATATTGTGTCATTTTAGACACTTCCAAAACTGAATTTTTAAATACATGAATTATGCTTCCAACAGTTTTGGAAGTGCCTTTTTCTGTTCCAAAGAAGGGGGTGTCCCAATACTTTTGTCCATATAGTGTATGCACAAGTCGTTGGTGTTTGGTCTGAGCTTTTGGCTCAAGGTCTGCATTTAAAGGGGGATTTAGGACTTGGCTTTATGCAGACCAGTCAAGGTCTTCCACACTAACTGAATCAAACATTTCTCTATGAACCTTGCCTTATACACAGAGGCATTGTCCTGTCTAAACTTTTGCTATAAAATTAGAAGGACACAATTCCCTAGAATATCATTATATGCTTAAACATTAGGATTAGTACCCATGGAAATTACTAAAGTAGTCAAACCTGCTCATTAGAAGGGGGTGTCCCAATACTTTTGGCAATATAGTGTATTCAGAATTTCTGCAGCTTTCTTGTTGAAAAGTCCAAACATCTAAAGATCTTTAAATCAAGATACAAAGTAAAAAAATGTCTTGTTTTTTAAGAAACTGATAAAATGGATCTGTCAGTGAGGTCAGAAAAATAAACTTGCTTTCCCTTTGAAAAAGGATTTTTTTTTTTTTTTCCTGACCCCACTGGAACATATTTGTTCTTTTTTAATCATGAACTCACTCAATTTTTATTTTCAATTTATTTCTTAAACTGTGTTTACTTGGTCTTCAAAAGGTAGTAAAAAGCATACACAAAGCCTGCAGAAACCCAACCAGTGTCCTACCATTAAAAACATAAAAGCAAATGCTGTAGAGTATCACATACTTATGATAGGAAACGGTAGTAATAAAATAGTATTAAAAAAAAAAAAGTAAGTTATTAAAATTGCATGTATCAGATCAAAAAATAAATAAATACATGAAATATAATAATTTAAAATACTAGATTATATGAATTTGTTGAATTTATAATTTTGTTAATAATGAATGTTTGATTAATAGGCCAGTCCAGAACGTGCCGGACTTCCTCCAAGTTCTCCTGCTGACCCTTCTGCTCCTTATTTTGAAGGTAACTTTTTTAGTTTTTGTAGTTAGTTTTTATAGTAAAACTAAGTTTTTCAATATAGTAAACATGTTTGGACAAGCCTTTGATGCCCAGAAATGCTGTTCAGGTTTGATGGGTCTTAACATGGCCTTCTTTTCGTACACTAGCTGGCTCATATCTGCCGGACGGCAGTGCTGTGGACCCCGACTACTATTTCTCCACCATAAGCTCCAGTTTCTCCGTCTCACCGCTCTTCACCGGCAGTAACAGTAAAGGGTTCGATGTACCTCTGGATTTACTGAGGCAGCTTCTGCAAATGGTCAGTCTCTGTAATGCTTTTAGGTACTGTAGTATATAATGTAACATATTTTTGTTCACTCTTTTGACGTTTTTGTTGTACTTTTCTGTTCTCGGATAGGTCGAGCAGTTTGTGTCAGAATCCTTTATGAAGACGCTGGATCAGACTATGGTTGAAGTCCTGGAGGTGCCAGCTTTCATTTGAATGCTTCTGCTTTGTTTGGTTCAAAAGACAATCTGTTGATTTCTGTTTTTTCTGTTAAAGGTCAATGCATCAGCTAATCTGTTCTACAAGACGTTCAGTGACCCGCTGTATGTGGCCATCTTTAAAATGTTGAGGGACACTTTATACTACATGAAAGGTAAATTGCAAATTAGTATGTGAAGAATAAATTACATTTTTGGAAAAAAAAAAGGGTTCTTTGAAGCAGTTGTTGTTTAACTTAACTTATATATACAGGTGAGATAAAAAAAATGTGACTGATAAATTAATGAAAAATAAAATTACAATTACAAATTAAAAAAAAAACTTTTTAGTTTTATTCTTGGTATTGTTAAGTAAATCACACAATTAAATAAAATGACAATCTATCGCAAATAAATTATTATTGTTATTATTTTTAAACATCTTTTTGTTATTATGATATCCCTATCCGTTATGTTTATTATTTATGATAAAAAAGTATATTTAATACATTTTATCTATTTATCCGTTTATTTATATTCATTTAAATGTTATATTATTTATATTTAGGATATTTTAGATATATATTTCAGTTATGGTTATTATTGTATTATACAGATAAATAAATGTACAATTTATTAATAAATAAAAAATCAAGTCATTTTTGTTCTGCTATTGTTATTATAAATCTACTATATTTATTATAATCACATATTTTAATACAATTATATAATTTATTACATATAAAACCAAATAATTGTTTCTTCTTATTATTAGTGTTATTAATAATAATAATAATAATTTTAGCATTCTTAATCTATAATATGTATTATTTTAACAAATAAGCATAAATAAATATGTATAAATTAGCTAAAGCTAAAATGTATGAAACATTTTAAAAATAACAATTTTGTGTTATTGTAATTACTATTTATCAATTATTTTTAAGAAACAACTAAATAAATTGAATTTACAGTTCATTACAAATAAAATCTGGAATATAAAAATGTAAATGTATAGTAGAAAAGGGGGTTCAGTGTTTAGACAGCTGAAATTGGAATTTTGGGGGAAAATGGATAAAAAAATAAAATAAAATAAAATATGAAGAGTTCAAAAAACAGCTAAAAGCAATCTCAGTCAAAAATGAGAAAATGATACTGAGTGCATGCTCTCTAAACATAATATACGTCCATCAGAAATACTTTTACTTCAAACTCAATAAAATCCCACCCTTAGCCCAATCAGAAATACCAGTACTTGCATAGAAACCTATACATTGGAACCTGATAAAAATGCATTTTTTAAAGATAGCTGTTAGATGGTTTTAGAGGCTTTTGCATCTGAACTCTTCATATATATATTATATATTAGCCAAATCAGGTAAGGCGCTGAATTCCATATAGATATTCAACATACCTGAGACTTACAGTTTTCAATAACTCTAATAGTTTGAGTAACTCTTGCTACTCTTAGTGTTTATGTGATTGTTTTTATGTGCACAGACCTGCAGGTGTCATTCGTGAAGGAGGTTCATGACTTTGTTCTGGAGCAGTTCAGCAGCAGTCAGTCTGAACTACAGAGGATCCTGCATGATGTGGAGTATCTACACAGTGAGCTGAACCCGCTCAAACTGCGCTGCCAGGCCAACGCTGCCTGCGTGGACCTCATGGTGTGGGCCGTCACTGAGGAGCAGGGTGAGACAGAGAGAGGATTTTGGTATCACATGCCTCATGTATGTGTTATGCGACTTCTCTAACTGTTCATTTATCGGGTTAATTCTGCCAGGTGCGGAAAACCTCTGCACAAAACTGTCCGAGAAGCTGCAGTCCAAGACGTCCAGTAAAGTCATCATCGCTCACATGCCTCTGCTCATCTGCTGCTTACAGGTGTGTCCGGAGCTCTGCCCTTCTCACAGTACACTGAAACAATTCATTTTGAACATTTGGAGGTAGGGATGTAATAGTATTATCAATATTGTGACATCGCAATATTATCATGGTCACATGAAGATATGAAGCTCTTCGTTCAGGCGTTCAGCTTGTGATCCGGTGTTTTCCTCTCTACTGTCGTTTCCATTAATAATAAAAGTTTATAAGTGCAGTATGAATTGCTGACATCTAGCGGTTTAAATGGGTAACGTTACTGCAGTCCAAATTCTGGTAACACTTTAGAATAGGGAACACTTATTCACTATTAACTACGACTTTTCCCTCAATAAATTCATAATTTTTCTGTTTATTAATACATAGTAAGGTAGGTTTAGGGATGTAGAATAAGACATTTATTAATTAGTATTAATAAATGTCTTATATTCTGGTAAGATGCATGCTAATAAGCAACTAATTAAGAAACTGTAAAATAAAGTGTTACCCAAATGTAAAATATCGCTTTCAAGTGTTGAAATTAGAAAAGAAGTATTGTAATTTCCCTACTGTAGACTGAGACAGTATATCACAAATGGAAAGAGGGTTGAGTCCCCTTTAAAGTTCTTTAAAGACTTTTTTTCTGAAGTGAATTATTTAATTATTAAAATGTGCAAAATTGTAATTATTTCTTCCAAGTCCTCATTTGTCTATTGTTTTTTTTAAATATTGCAGTGATATTGTATCATAGACTTCATGTCGTGATATTATTGTATCATAAGATTTTGATATCATTACATCCCTATTTAGGCGTATAATAAAACATTTACAATGTTTCACAAAACAGGGTCTCGGACGATTGTGTGAGCGTTTCCCTGTGGTGGCTCACTCAGTCACCATGTCTCTAAGAGATTTCCTAGTGGTACCTTCACCTGTACTAGTGAAGCTCTACAAGTACCACAGTCAGTACACCACAGGTAAGATTTCCCCTTGATACCTGTGATACCTAGATTTATGCTGTTTGTGTCACCATATATCAAAACAAAAATTAAAGGACGCAAAGTAACTGTTCACCCCAAAAAATCTAAATTTACTTGCCTTCAAGCCATCCAAGATGTAGATGAGTTTGTTTCTTCAACCGATTTGGAGAAATTTCGCATTTCATCACTTGTTCACTTGGATCCTCTGCAGTGAATGGGTGCTGTCAGAATGAGAGTCCAAACAGCTGATGAAAACATCACAATAATCCACAAGTAATCCACACCACTCCAGTCCTTCAGTTAACACCTTGTGAAGCGCAAATCTGCGTGTTTGTAAGAAACAAATCCATCATTAAAATGTTTTTAACTTTAAACCATCATTTCTGGCTAAACTACGAGTCAGTGAAAAAGTCTGTCAACTCTAGTCTTGTCAACTCAAAATCCTTTTACATATTTGTTTTGAACTGTTTTCGCTTGTAAATGGTGCTGATCTGTGCATATTTATCACCTAGTTTAGACCTTATCTTACATCTGATTCATTACTTTTTTAATACTATAAAAATATTAAAAGCAATATTATTATAATTTGAAGACTTATATTTTATTCAGAAGCAGTGGTTTGAAGTTAAAACGTCTCAATGGACCTGTGGATTATTTGATGTTTTTATCAGCTGTTTAGACTCTCATTCTGACGGCACCCATTCACTGCAGAGGATCCATTGGTGAGTAAGTGATGTGATACTATATTTCCTCAAATCTGTTCATCTTATCCCTTAATAAAACATGAACAAATGTGTACAGTGAACTAGATTATTTTTATTATCTAACATACATTTGACAGTATTCTTTTTATATAGTTAGCATTACTACTAATACTACTAATTTCCTGACGTACATCAGCGTTGTTTATAACAGAATTCTGGGCAGAATTTGAAAGATTCTCACTAGATCTCGCAGCAACCTTTCATCGTGCGGTGAATTTAAACGCTTCTCACTGGATCTTGCAGCAGTAACAGTGTTGTGAAGTCAACTTTGGCTCCTGAATAAAGCTGGACTCATGCAAGCTGATACACGGTCAGCGCTGCGCAGCTCAAACGTAGCTTTGTTTTGCTTTTGTTTCGTTTGCAAAAATTGAAGTGCTTATGAGTTGAATAACGCGGTGGTCGCGCCAGTGCGACCGCTCACAAAAATTAGTCACACTGGCAGAAAAAAAACGTGTCAGTCTGGACTCTGGAGCCCTGTAAAATGGAGCAGTAAACAAAAAGGCGCATCTGCACCATTTATTAACATGCAGAATTCATATTTAAATAGTAGTTTTGTGGCTTAATATTTATAAATATGAGTCCATATCGTGATTTGATTTAAGTGTAATGACCTATTTATGATTATTTAATCCAAACTTTGACAAAATCAGTGACATTGCGAGTTAAACAGTAGCTTCCGTTTGTGTGACTCATAAGCACTTCAATTTCTATTGCATATGAGAAACATCAAACGGCAAACGAAACAAAAGCAAAACTAAACCGAGCTGTGTTTGAGCTGCGCAGCGCTGACCGTTTATCAGCTTGGACCGCAACGCAAACTTGCACGAGCCCAGCTTTATTCGGGAGCCAAATTTGACTTCACGACACTGTTACTGCTGCAAGATCCAAGTGTTTAAATTTGCCACACTGAATAAGGTTGCTGCGAGATCTAATATCTAGAAGCAGTATTCACCTTGAAGCCTTCCTGCCTTGGAATTCTGCCGCTGCCTTTGGCTCTGCCTCTGAAGGCAGCGTTTTAGAGCTTGCGGACACAGCCTAGGTCTTACTTAAGAAAATGGTATCGGATCGGTACGTACTCGCCAATACCAATGCTAGAATTTGTTGTGGTATCAGTGGCATTTCCATTACTAGTATCGGAATCGGAACAACCCTACTTATTGGGTGAACTGTTCCTTTAAGAAAAGAAACGGATCGGTCCAATTAGTCCAACTCTATTTCCTACTAAACAGGAACAGGAGAGATCAAGATCCATGTGACTAATGAGCATTCCCAGTCCACCTTCAGTTCTCACGCCAGTAAAAAGAGCCAGCCGTCCATGTATGAGCAGCTCCGAGACATTTCAATCGACAATATATGCAGGTAAATCTCATTTATACTGGTGGAAATGTTTTCACGTGAAAATTACAACTAGTTCCTATGTATAATTTACATAGCATCTGTTTTTTTTCAATATACGAGTTTAGGGAGGAGTGTTTTCCAAATCATAGTATGTTTAATGAATGTTAAAAATATATCTTGAGCATAAATGCTGAAAATTCAGCTTTGCATCAGTTTAATAAATTGCATTTTACATTATAGTCACATAGAAAACAGTTTTAGATTGTAATATGTAATATTACTGTCTAATATTACTGTTGGTGAGCAGAGTCTTCTTTCAAAAACATTATGAAATCTTGCCAATCCCAAACTTTTAAACTGTAGTTTACATACTTGACCATCATCATGGCCATAAATACTTTTAGTACTTTGTGAAAGTGTGTGAATTGGAGTTCAGGCTATAACATGAACCATGACAGTTTATAGTATGACTTTGCAGTTTTTCATATAGTTAACCACAGTTCTAATAAGTTACTAGTCACTAATGAGTAACTATTTCTTGTTAATCCAGGTGTTTGAAAGCTGGGTTGTCCATGGACTCAGTCATCGTCGAGGCTTTCCTAGCCAGTCTTTCCAACCGACTTTACATCTCACAGGAAAATGACAAGTATGTTATTGAACTCTGACAGCAAATCACATCATGCATCTAATGCAATACAACATTGTTTCTTACCCATTCTCATTATAAAGCTCTCAAGTGGACTTCTGTTATTTTTAATGGAATACCTAGAACATATTTTGTCGGTCTCTCCTGCAGGGACGCCCACCTTATCCCCGATCACACCATACGAGCATTAGGGCACATCGCTGTGGCTCTTAGAGACACTCCTCGCGTGATGGAGCCCATCCTACAGATCCTACAGCAGAAGTTCTGCCAGCCGCCATCTCAGCTCGACGTCCTCATCATTGATCAGCTGGGCTGTATGGTCATCACTGGAAACGTACACTAGCACTTCTGTCTTCTGTCATAGGAATTGTTTTGTTTGGCCTACTGGTGCTAATATCTCCTGTCTGTTTGTCTCCCACAGCAATACATTTATCAGGAAGTTTGGAACTTGTTCCAGCAGATTAGTGTGAAGGCCAGCTCGATGGTTTACTCCACCAAAGACTATAAGGATCATGGATACAGGTGATTGTTTACAGTGGATGTTTTAGGCCTGACGACTTTTCCTTTCTGCTGATAACCATTAGTGTATACACACATATAAATAAAAATATGCCTATACAAATGTGTCCCTGGACCACAAAACCAGTCTTAAATTTACAGATAATTTACTCGCCCTCTTGTCATCCAAGATGCTTATGTCTTTCTTTCTCGTAAATTATGTTTTTTGAGGAAAACATTTCAGGAATTTTCTCCATATAGTGGACTTCTATGGTGCACCCAAGTTTGAACTTCCCAAATGCAGTTTAAATGCAGCTTCAGAGGATCCCAGCCGATGAAGAAGGGTCTTATCTTGCAAAACTATTGGTTATTTTAAAAAAAATTGACAATTTATATACCTTTAATATCAAATACTCGTCTTGTCTCGTCTTTGAAATGCACATACGTACACCCTATTGAACACCCTATGGAATTCCATGGTTTTCTGTATCAGGACATAATAAAAAATATCCGTTCCTTGCCCGGTCTTAAAATTTGGAAAATAAAACCTCTGATGAATGACAATACGTGACGTATTGCACCATGTCATTATTTATTTATTAAAAATATAGCCAAAATGGACAAGCCATGTGTGACAAAGTTAGGACACCCTTACTCTTAACATTGGATTTAAGAGGGTAAATAGCAGTTAGGCGCTGCTAATCAACCTTTGATTAACAGATCATCAGCAAGAGTTGGCACTTCTATAAAAGCAGACATTTTGGCAGTTTGCTGGTCTGGAGCTTTCAGGTGTGTTAACGCAATGCCAAGGAGAAAAGACATCAGCAATGATCTTGGGAAGAGTAACACCGTTTGAAGTCCATCTTTCCACAGTGAGGAAGATTACTCACAAGTGGAAGACATTCAAGACAGACACCAATCCTCCCAGAAGTAGACAACCCAGGAAGTTCATCCCAAGATCAGATCATGTAATACTCGGAATTGGCAGACAACCCAAGAACTTCACCACAGACTCGACAGGCCTCAGTTTAAATGAAAAAGTTCATGATAGTACAATTAGAAAAATATGGGACAAGTATGGCATTTTTAGAAGGCTTGCCAGAAGAAAATCTCTTCTATCTAAAAAAGCATGGGAGCATGGTTTAGGTTTGCAAAGTTGAATCTGAACAAACCATAAGACTTCTAGAACAATGTCCTTTGAACAGACGAGACCAGAGTGGAGATGTTACGTTGTTTACATCCAGTGGATACTTTCCAAAATGACGCTACGGTGACATAGAGGAGGCGAATTGTTGACTAAAGTCGTCATTTTTGTTTTCTTTGCATACAAAAAGTATTCTCGATGCTTCAAAAAATTTTAACTGACCCACTGATGTCACATGGACTACTTTGGTGATGTTTTTATTACCTTTCTGGACATGGAAAGTATACTGTACATACATATTCAATGGAGGGTCTGAAAGCTCTCGGACTAAATCTAAAATATCTTAAACTGTGTTCCGAAGATGAACGGAGGTCTTACGGGTTTGGAACAACATCAGGGTGAGTCATTAATTACATAATTTTTTATTTTTGGGTGAACTAACCCTTTAAGACCAGATAATGTTTTATTATGTCCTGATACAGAAAACCATGGAATTCAGTAGGGTGTCCTAACTCTTTCACATGACTGTAATAATTAATTAGTTTGAAAATAACCGATCATTTCGCTAGATAAGATCCTTCGTCCTCAGCTGTGATTGTTTAAAGCCCTTTGAAGCTGCATTTAAACTGCATTTTGGACGTTCAAACTTGGGGGCACCATACATATCCATTATATGGAGAGAAATCCTGAAATGTTTTCCCCAAAAAACGAAGTTAACAAAGTTAACAAAGTTTGGAAGTTAACTACTACTTTAAATAGCACTGTAGCAATCGCCAAAAATACACTGTATGGGTCAAAATTATCTATTTTTCTTTTATACCAAAAATCATTAGGATATTAAGTAAAGATCATGTTCCATGAAGACATTTTGTAAATTTCGTACCATAAATATATCAAAACTTAATTTTTGATTTAATAATATGCATTGCTAAGAACTTAATTTGGACAACTTAAAAGGCAATTTTCTCAATATATAGGGTTTTTTGCACCCTCAGATTTCAGTTTTTCAAATAGTTGTATCTTGGCCAAATATTGTCCTATTCCCCTAAAAACCATACATTATTGGAAAGATTATTGGAGCTTATTCATTCAGCTTTCAGATGATGTGCAAATCACAATTTTAAAAAAAAAATGACCCTTATGGTTTTGTGGCCCAGAATGCCATTGCAGTACTGTTTTATTTGCACCTTTAGCAGTAAAGTCAGTTTTGTGGTGTTTGTTGCAGACACTGTTCTCTGGCTGTCATCAACGCTCTGGCCAACATCGCAGCCAACCTGCAGACGGAGCAGATGGTAGATGAGCTGCTGGTGAATCTGCTGGAGTTGTTTGTGCAGCTTGGACTGGAGGGCAAACGAGCCAGCGAAAGAGCCAGTGAGAAGGGCCCGGCCCTGAAGGTACCAAACCTTCACATGAAAGATGTTTGTTTCTGTACTTCATTGTTGGACAGTCATGCAATTTACAGCACAACATTCTCAATGCTATATGAGGATTAAAGAGGAAATGTAGAAATGCTGAAACTTACAACAGGTAGGATTGTTTTCAGTGCTGTAATAGGATTTTTCTTCAGCATTCACAGGTGACAGTGGAAATAGAGTCAACCGATACTGGATTTTACTGATACCAATAGCTAGGTTGGACCACACCGGCCGATTCCGATTAATCGATAAAAATAGATACTGAATGGAAACTAAAACAGTGGTCTACTATTTATAAAGGGACTAAACCATACTTTGTAAAATAATAAATGTATTAATATTAATTAGAATTTAAAAATATTGGTAAATGTTGAAATGAACAAACTAACAAGGAACAATACTTACATTCTACAGCTTTTATTAATCTTAGTTAATGCTGCAAATGGACTCTTATTGTGAAGTGTTACCATTTCATGTCAGCAGTCTTTAAACATCTACACAAAAGCCATCAGATGGATATTGTATGTATAGTCTCACAAGAACACTTGATGAATATCTGATCAAAATAACTAAATATTTTAGTCACAAAACAAGCAAAAGCCCAGCGCCGCGTCCAAGAGATCTCCTATCAGTCATCACACACCAGACGTGTCACATTCAGTTCAGACAGAGGTCTAAAACTGTTTATATCACCAAACAGGCATAAGTTTACTTCAAGAATGATCAAAAAGCGGCATAGATGAGTTTGAAGTTTGGTGTTTAAAACAACAGAGCAAACAGAAAGAGAAAGTGCAATCTATATTATAGCTCTCTATATGAAACATACAGACATTATTAGAGCCACAGAAAGAAAAGCGTTTTGCTAAAAATGCACAATACACACAGTCTTCCCGCCCATGGTGAAGTCTTTGTGTACATTTACATCAATTTGGGACAGATATGATGTATTTAATGTAAAACTCTGTGATAGCGCTCTGTGATCCAGCAGGAACTGAACACAGTTTGCTGTCTCACATGACTAGTTTTAAATATGCAACTTGCTGGCTAACAAATGCATCATTGTGATCAGCTGGATATAAACTAATGCAAATAGATTGTAACAATCGTGACATTAACACTAGAACCGCCACGGGGTAAATTTTACCCGTACGTGTTTTTCAAATGTACATAACAGATTTTCATTAAAACACTCAAGTCTCCCAGTCATTGACTTTTACTAAAATTGTGTCATTTAAACTTCCCTGGTGTTAAAAAGTGTTTAGATAAAACCAGATCGTAAAACAGGGCATTTATACCTAAAAGCACCAGCGGGTCAAATTTACCCTCTATATATATACATGTATTTTCGCGCTGTCATTATCCTGCCGCTTATGTTGTAACATTGTACATTGCTAGGCAGTGACTTTTACTCACTGAATTAGTGGTTATTAGTTTCAAAAATAAAGACAAAATGAATAAAATGAAGGAGATTTATGGATGCCGAAGAGGTATTAGAAGCACTAAATACCATGATGGATTCGGAGAGTCTGGTGCATCTGGGTCGGCTCAGCATCTGACGGCTCATCTGACAGCAATCTCATTTTTAGATGTTTTAGCCTAACGTTAGCCCCACTTATATTGTTCAAACTCTGGACTAATTATTGAATTTTTGTTTTGCCATTTCTATTGTTTATTGTTCATGTGTTGCTATTTATTCTAGTCTGCACGTTCCCTGAAAAAATAAAAATAAATAAAATAATCCAATCAATGTAATGAATACAACCTTTTTTTAAAAAAAAAAATACCCGTAGTTTATTGGCGTTGTTCTCTTATTCAAATTATAAATGATACAACTAAACAAATTAATAATTCAGTAGGTGAAGCTGTACGTGCGCTTGAATTTGTCATCGCATCATCCTATGCAGTGTGGTGAATTATTACACATTTACTGTCTATAGGCTATTTTAGTCATTTAAATAAAATGAATTGTCTTAATATATTGATTATGACAATGAATAATAATATTACAGCACCCAAATATGTAGTTACTTTCTTTTAATTATCTTCGTAAGTGCGGACTTGTTTAGCTTATATGGACTGTAATGAAAACTGACTGTAGCTTGTATAAAAAGCCTTAAACATAAAATAACAGGACAAAAAATATAGTGGATGACTAGACATTCATTTTTTATGACTCCAGACACTTCTTTATGAAGACAGTGGCATAATACAGTGAAACATAATGCTCTTTAGTCATATAAAACACTACTTATTTGCGTGGGTAAAATTTACCCGCATGGCGCTTTTAGGTATACAGCGACCCCCGGCGGTTCTAGTGTTAAACATTTGTGTTGGACTTAGTCACATTGTTTTAACCTCTTGAGGTGCGGCTAATGTTCGCTTCCTCTCAGCCTTGACATGCACTATAGTTCGTTGTCGATGTTTTAAATAACGTATCACGTGTGTAAACAAACAGCAGGTGTTGTCAGTGATTTCCGCCTCTAGAGGCCACTCTCATCATACATATCTATGGTTCTCATACTGTATAATGACAGCAGAGCCTTCTCGGCCGCTTCAGCAACAGACGCAACCTGGAAAAACTATCGTCAGGGATTTTTGCAGATAATTTTTGTGATAGTTCTGCCAATCAACTATCAGTGTCGATTAATCGGCAAAACCAATACATCGGTCGATCTGTAGTGGAAAAGCCATGAAATATCTGTAGTATTTGAGTAATGTAGTGTTTCTGCTTTTAAATCTTTCTTATGTTTGTTTTTCCTCAGGCGTCCAGCAGCGCTGGTAATTTAGGAGTGCTCATTCCTGTCATTGCTGTGGTAAGAGAATGGATTTCTGCAACACAGACTGTACACAGTCTACACTGCGTTGGAATAGTACACTATTTTGCAGTACACTACAAATATATTGACATTTTAGTCACTCACTATTGGTGAACAACAACATTGTTCCGTGAATGTTTGGTTCATGATTTAGAAATTAATAATTAGTTATTATTATTATTTATTCATGTATGTATGTATGTATGTATATTTAGATGAATAAAGATGAATGTATATTTAGTCGTTACTGTTTTTAACTAATAGATATTTATTGAACCATAAATCTATATAAATGAAACTAATGCTTATTTAAGTAAATTTGTTTTGTTGCTAAGTATGTTACAAATTAACACTATTTTTTTGCTGTGCCCACCAATTTGTCTTTGTATGATTAAGGCTGCAAAAAACAGGATTTTTTTTTTTTTTTTTTTTAAACTGTTGCCATAAATTCATCTTTGTATGTAATCATTTTTTTAAAAATTAAATGGAAAATTTTAACATTTCACAGTATGACTGTCTTTACGTTTTTTTTGTTGTTGTTTTTTTATAAATAAATGCAACCCAGATTTGCACTTTTTTTTTAATGCTTGCTTAAGTAAATTTCACAAAATTAGGCTGTATTGTTGATAATTTTTTTGTAAAAATGAACATGCGTTGTTTTTACTTTATTTTACTCCGCACATAATCATTTTGGTTTAACTCTGATTGTGTCATGCTGTTTATAATTTCACCTGTTCACTTTTTTTTTATCTTATAGTTGACCAGACGATTGCCACCTATAAAAGAGGCCAAACCGAGACTGCAGAAGCTGTTCAGAGATTTCTGGCTGTATTCGGTTGTGATGGGCTTCGCTGTCGAAGGCTCAGGTCAGATAATTGTCATTTATAAATCACTTATGTTAAGTCGACATATATTTTGTAGCTGTTTATTTTTTAAGACTGAACAATATGTGACCGTGGACCACAAAACCAGTCTTAAGTAGCATGGGTATATTTGTAGCAATAGCCAAAAATACATTGTATAGGTCAAAATTATAATTTTTTCTCTTATGTCAAAAATCAATAGGATATTAAGTAAAATGAAGATATTTTGTAAATTTCCTACCGTAAATGTATCAAAAATAAATTTTTGATTAGTAATATGCATTGCTATAAACTTTATTTGGACAATTTTAAAGGCGATTTTCTCAATAATTAGATTTTTTCTTTTTTTGCACCCTCAGATTCCAGTTTTTTTTTTTGTTGTTGTTGTTGTTGTATCTCAACCAAATATTGTCTTATCCTAACAAACCATATTTCAATGAAAAGCTTATTTATTCAGCTTTCAGGTTGACCCTTATGACTGCTTTTGTGGTCCAGGGTCACATGTTATTACTTTTAATACAAACAATACCCGTTAAAAAACCTAATCATAGTCATATATAACAAAAAGGTAATAATACTGTAATAATACTGCTACTTAATGTTGTGTTAAAAATACCCCAATATTAAAAAAAAAAAATGTTGGTCTGAATGTTGATTGATTTTGTCATCTTTCATGTTCAGGTTTGTGGCCGGAGGAGTGGTATGAGGGAGTGTGTGAGATTGCAACCAAATCCCCGCTGCTGACGTTTCCAAGCGGAGAGCCGTTGCGCTCAGAACTGCAGTATAACTCTGCCCTAAAGAACGATACTGTCACTGCGGTACTGCTAAATCACTTTAATTCTTGTTATAAAAGACAGTTTACAGCTTCCAATATGGTCAATATGAATTCAAGTGATATTTATTTATATATGTGACCCTGGACCACAAAACCAGTCATAAGTAACACTGATATATTTGTAGCAATAGCCAAAAATACATAGTATGAGTCAAAATAATCAATTTTTTCTTTTATGCCAAAAATCATTAGGATATTAAGTAAAGATATTTTGTAAATTTCCTACCATAAATATATAAAAACATAATTTTTGATTAGTAATATGCATTGCTAAGAACTTAATTTGGACAACTTTAAAGGCGATTTCTCTCAATATTATTATTTTTTATTTTAATTTTTTTTTTTTTTTTGTACTCTCAGATTTCAAATGTATCTTGGCCAAATATTGTCCTATACTAACAAACCATACATTAATGGAAAGCTTATTTATTCAGAAGACAAAAGTGTCATTGACATTTTTACAATTCAGACTTTTTTCTTGCAATTTTAAGAAATATTAGAAAATCACAATCGTGAGATAGAAACTCAGACTTTTTCCCCACATTTCTGAGTTCTTTTTCTCTTTTTTTTTTGTTGCTCAGATTTCTATTTACATCTCTTAAATCTCTTCTTTTAAACTACAGAATAAAAAAGTTAATTGAGTAAATAAAACAAATATAGAATAAAATGTCTAATTTTTTTACTTTTTATTGCAATTGCTACTTAATTCATAATTGTAAAAATTTTGTTTATATCTCTAAGTTGTGAGTTTATATGAAAACAAAAATTGAGCGTGTATTAGAAAAAAACACAGAATTATGAGAAAATAAGTCCAAATATTTAGATGAAAAGTCATAATTACGTTTTTACTTTTTTATCCGGTGGCAGAAATGGGCTTCCATATTATCAGCTCAATTCAGTTCACATTTTGTTATCATCTGAAATTCTGAGTGCAGGCAAATTGATAATACTGTTGAATTTGAACAGGCTTTCTGGACAAAATTCAGCATCCACAAGTATCATGGTTTTGCCCTGTGAAATGAACTGTATTTGTTGTGTTTTAGGCTGAGCTGAATGATTTGAGGGGCACCATCATTAACCTGCTGGATCCTCCGCCGGAGGTCGCTGCGCTCATCAATAAACTGGACTTTGCCATGTCTACCTACCTGCTGTCCGTCTACCGCCTGGAATACATGAGGTACGAGAAAATGCCTGATCTGTTGAACACAAGACTATTTTAGACTTGTGTTTGTATGGTCTTAACAGTCACATGACCTGCTGTATCTTCTCAGGATGTTACGCTCACTGGATTCTGATCGCTTCCAAGTGATGTTTCGATATTTTGAGGACCGAGCGATCCTGAAGGATAAATCAGGTGGGCTAGACCATTTATCGATTTCTGAAAGATTTACAGAATATTTTGTACCCTCATGTAAGACAAGACACTACAGGCAAAACCTTTGTTGTTGTTTTTTTTTTTTTTTCAATTTTGAGCTATTTTTTGCTTTTATAACATATCTGTCTGTAGATTTTAATTACATTACATACAGTTGAGGTCAAAATTGTACATCCCCCTTTTAGAATCTGCAAAATGTTAATACCAAAATAAGAGGGATCATACAAAATATTATTGTTCATTTAGTACTGACCTGAATAAGATATTTCACATAAAAGATGTTTACACAAGTCCACAAGAGAAAATAATTTATAAAGAATTCATAAAAATTACCCGGTTCAAAAGTTTACATGATTCTTAATGCTGTGTTACTACCTGAATGATCCACAGCTGTTTTTTTCCCTTCCTTATGATGCTCTATAAGGAAAAACATTAAGAGTCGGGGGTGAAAACTTTTGAACAGAATGGACATGTGTAAATTTTTCCTATTTTGCCTAAATATAATTTTTTTCATTTAGTACTGCCCTTCAGAAGCTACAGAAGATACTTACATGTTTCCTAGAAGACAAAATAAGTTAAATTTAAGCAGATCTTTTACGATTTACCTTCTGCAGAAGGATTTTTCTGAAGAACAGCAGACAGTTTAACTGTTTAGGACAAGGGACAAGTGAACAACTATCACTAACTTTGAACAGGGTCATTTTTATAAATTCAACTATTATTTTTTCTTGTGGACTATATGTAAACATGAAATATCTTATTCAAGTCAGTACTAAATAAACAATAACATATTTTGGTAAAATTAATGTTTTGCAGATTCTGAAAGGGGATGTAAACCTTTTGACCTCAACTGTATCTTCTAAGGTTGTTTTCTTGAAATTAGTTTTTGCTCCTCTTCAGCAGCACAATAAAACTGAACTTTTTTTCTATCTATATTCTATATTCTAAATTCACGTGATTTATATAACATTTTATTCTTAAAAAACGTTTGATAAAAAGAGAAATCCAAAACTCTTAATTTTCAACTAAATTAAACTGGAGGAACCTTGTTTTATCCAGTGTTAAAATTTTTGTTGTGGAAATTAATTCAAATGTGTCCTTATTTAATTAGATAATGCCTCATTTGCTTATTTAAAAATTACATTTCAAAAAACTTAACGAAATTAAATGTCTTAATGTACTTAAATCAGTCACTTAGGGAAATATGCTGATATCTATTATTTAAAAATTGCCCTGTTGACCTGTAGTGTTTTCTGTTTAGTTTAGTTAATCTGTGGTCAAAAGATGATTGTTTGACAGATTTGAAGTGATTTTGTTCCTCATATCCTCTCAGGGATGATGCAGTGTGTCATTGCGGTGGGTGACAAGGTCTTTGATGTCTTTCTTCAGATGATGGCTGACAAGGTAAATGGAAAAATCACTTGAGCAGCTTTAAAATCCATCCTAACCACTTGTCCTCTAATAACGTGTATCTTTTTTCCTAGGAAAAGACCAAAGCCCACGAGGAGGAGTTAGAAAATCATGCTCAGTTCCTGCTGGTCAATTTCAACCACATTCACAAGAGAATCCGAAGAGTGGCTGACAAATATCTGTCAGGACTCGCTGAAACGTGGGTCCTTCTCCATTACGAACAGGAAAAATGATGTCAGACTATACTGAACTCACTCAAGTGTTTTGTAGAGATGTTGTTTCTGTAGATATGTTGTCATGTTCCTATGTGGGTTAGTTGAGAACAGTAGAAAAGTATATAAGTTGTAAGTAGCATTGGTGTGTTTGTTGCAAAAATAGCCAAAAATGCGTTGTATGGGTCAAAATAATTGATGTTTCTTTAATGCCAAAAATCATTAGGATATTAAGTAAAGATCGTGTTTTGTCATTTTCCTACCGTAAATATATCAAAACTTTATTTTGATTAGTAATATGCGTTGCAGAGAACTTCATTTGGACAACTTTAAAGGCAATTTTCTCAATATTTAGATTTTTTTGCACCCTCAGATTTCAAATTTTCAAATGGTTGTATCTCTGCCAAATATTGTCCCATCCTTAGCTCATTTATTCATCTTTCAGATGATGTATAAATCTTAATTTCAAAAACTTGACACTTATGACTTATGGTTTTGTGGTCCAGGGTCACATATTAGGTTGATTTCTTCTTCTTGAACATTCAATGCAGCCATGTCTCTTTGTTATTCGTCTAGTTTTCCACACTTGTTGTGGAGCGGTCGTGTCCTGAAGACCATGCTGGATATATTACAGACCTTGTCTCTTTCACTCAGCGCTGTAAGTGCTTCTTCCTCTGCTCAGATCAAGTTAATATGGGTTTCCTTATATGGAGATGTTTAGGGTTTTGTTACAGGAGAGGTTTATGACACATTATTGATTTCTAAACTCTTAAAATGTTCTTCAGGACATCCACAAAGACCAGCCGTATTATGACATACCAGACACCCCATATCGCATCACAGTGCCGGATACATACGAGGCCAGAGAGGTACATTTATTTGACTCATTTATTTATTTTACACTTAATGAAACCAGAGAAATGTTATGTACTTGCATCAATTATTTATATATTATATTTTTTCCTTTTTTTTTGTCATTTTTATGTACACTGCCGCTCAAAAGTTTGGGATCAGTAAGATTTTTAATGCTTTTTAAAGGAGACTTTTCTGCTCATCAAGGCTGTGTTTATTTGATTAAAAATACATTAAAAAAAAAACTGTAATATTGTGAAATGTTAATGCAATTTAAAATAGTTTGTTTCTATTTTAATATACTTTAAAATATAATTTATTCCTGTGATGTAAAGCTGAATTTTCAGCATCATGAATACTGGATTCAGTGTCACATGATCTTTCAGAAATCATTCTGATATACTGATTTATTATCAGTTTTGAAAACAGTGCTGCTTAATATTTTTTTTTGGAACCTGTGATACTTTTTTTCAGGATTCTTTGATAAATAAAACGTTAAAAAGAACAGCATTTATTTAAAATAGAAAACTTTTGTAATAATAAACACCTCGTTCAAAGTTTGGGGTCAGTACTTTTTTTTTTCCTTTCTTTCTCTCTTTGAAAGAAATGAATACTTTTATTCAGCAAGGATGTGTTAAATTGATTAAAAGTGATAGTAAAGACTAATATTGTTAGAAAAGATTTCAATTTTGAATAATTGCTGTTCTTTTTATTTTTTTATTCATTAAAGAATCCTGAAAAAAGTATCACAGGTTCCAAAAAAATATCAAGCAGCACAACTGCTTCCAAAACTGATAATAAATCAGTATATTGATAATAATGATTTCTGAAGGATCATGTGACACTGAATACTGGCGTAATGATGCTGAAAATTCAGCTTTACATCACAGGAATAAATTATATTTTAAAGTATATTAAAATAGAAACCAACTATTTTAAATTGCATTAACATTTCACAATATTACAATTTTGTTTCTGTATTTTTAATCAAATAAACACAGCCTTGATGAGCAGAAAAGTCTCCTTTAAAAAGCATTACAAATCTTACTGATCCCAAACTTTTGAGCGGCTGTGTGTGTGTGTGTATATGTCTACAATAATATTATTATAAACACATACAATAATAATAATAATAATAATGTATCCATTATATTTGTGTTATATAAATGTATAAAATAATTGCTATATATATATATATATATATATATATATATACACACACACACACACACACACACACGCATACACATACACACATAAATGTAACAAAATAAAATGTCATATTTTATGTATATCTATTACACAGTATTTATATTAAATGTGTGTATTAAATTTAGATATTTCTTATGTCATGTGTAGAGCATAGTAAAAGACTTTGCCGCCCGCTGTGGAGAAATCCTAAAAGAAGCCATGAAATGGGCGCCATCGGTCACTAAATCTCATCTACAGGTTTGGCCTCCCATTAAAAATACAACAGATATTTAACTTCACTGCCATTCTCTGTAATGCTGTATAATATTATGATGTATTTTCCTCAGGAATACCTGAATAAGCATCAGAATTGGGTGTCGGGTCTGTCTCAACACACGGGTTTGGCTATGGCCACTGAGAGCATCCTGCACTTCGCTGGATATAATCGGCAAAGCACCAGTCTGGGTGTAAGATGAACAACTTTTGTTGAGCTTTAGTTCATGCTGAAAGGAGATACTGAATAGTTTCTTAGTGATAATAAAAAAATCTGGAATTTTGTGAAAAGTATGTTCTCTGTCATTTCAGACCACTATTATTTTGGTATTATTGAGATACTATTTATTTATTTAGTTTTTTTTTTTTATTCCAGTATAACAGTATATCACATGATTGAGATATATATATATATATATATATATATATAGTTAAACTAAATGAAAGTCAAAATATTTAAAAATATTTTGTGATATTTTTTTTGTGTTATTGTTTATTTACAATTACCTGAAAAAGTATGTTTTTTTTATATATTTAATTTATTTTATTGCATTTAATTTTATTGAGTTATTTGTTATTTGCTACTAGTTGAAATTAATCAAGTTTATTTAATTATACTATTTTATTTTATTTGAAGTTGTTTATTTGCAATTACCCAAAAAAGTATGTTTTTTTTTTTTTATTTAATTTAATTTATTTTATTGTATTTAATTTTATTGAGTTATTTGTTATTTGCAACTAGCTGAAATAATGTATTTTATTTTTAGTTATTTTTTATTTGCTACTAGTTGAAATGAATCAAGTTTATTTAATTGTGTTATTTTATTTTAAGTTGTTTATTTGCAACTTGCTGAAATAGTTTATTTTTTATTATTATTGAGTTTTTGTTTAATTGCAACTAGCAACTTTTTTTATTTAATTTCATGTTTTTATTTGTTTTAATTAAATTTTATTTTAAGTTATTGTTTATTTGCAACTAGCTGAAATAAATTGCATTTTTTATTTTATTTATTTTAAAGAGGGAGGTTGCAACAATCAGAACTAAATTTATTTTATTTAGAATTATTTTTATTTGCAAATAGCTGAAATAAATAAGTTTTCAGTTTTATTTTATTTTTGTCAAGTTACAGTTTATTTGCAACTAGCTGAAATAAATTAAGTTTACATTTTATTTTATTAAATTTGTTTTATAATTTAATGTAATTTATTGTTATTTTGAGTTACTGTTTATTTGCAGCTAGCTAAAATAAATATATATATATATATTTTTTTTTTTAGTTATTTTTTTTATTTGCAACTAGCTGAAATATATTAAGTATTTTATTTTATTATTTCAAGTAACAAAATAAATGAGAAAAAAAAAATGTGTGTGTATGTGTGTGTGTGTGTGTATATATATATATATATATATATATATATTGTTACATTTTTCTTTTTATGGTTTTGGTTTTAGTTAACAATAATATCCCTGTTTCAGACCACTCAGCTCACAGAGAGACCAACGTGTGTAAAGAAGGACTACTCCAACTTCATGGCCTCCCTCAACCTGAGAAACCGCTATGCTGGAGAGGTAATGCTAAATAATAAAGCAGTTGGGTATTTTATGAAAGAAGCTCAGAGTCTTAACTCCTCACGTGTCTCATATGCAGGTGGCAGGGATGATCAATTTCTCTGAGGCCACGCAGAGCACGTCAGATCTGAATAAGCTGATGATTCGGCAGATGAATGAAGCTCTGGACGGAGGCCAGCCAGAAGCCTTCACTGAAGCCATGTTCAAAATGGCTGCACTGTTGATCAGCTCAAAAGGCATGTATCTACATTGCAAGCCATACGTCAAATTGCATAGAGAAACACTGAAGTATACAACAAATCAAGTTCAGTTTCACAGTATGTTGTTAGACAGCAGATAGCAAAATAAGATCAACAAAGTCAGTGGTGTTTTGATTTGATGTTGTGTTTATTGTATAGAATGGGACCCTCAGCTGCTGCATCACCTGTGCTGGTCTCCATTAAAGATGTTCACTGAGAATGGCATGGAAACGGCTATTGCCTGTTGGGAATGGCTCCTGGCTGCAAGGACAGGCGTTGAAGTCCCGGTAAGATACACACATACACAGTGGTGTATAAAGTACCTGAAAGCCATACTTAAGTAAAAGTACAGATATCTTACTAGAAAATGAGTTTGGTAGAAGTTGAAGTCACCGTTTAGAATATTACTTAAGTCTTAAAGTATGTGATTAATTAATTAATTATTAATTAATCACACATTTTTTTCAGAAATTATTTGCGATTAATCCCATCTAACATTAAAGTTATATTTTTATATATGTATATATATTTGTGCGTTCAGCCGCAACTGAAAACATAGTTAAATGTAAAATAGTAATTGAATAATAGAATAATGCTAGTTACAACTCATATAGTTAACTTATTATTTTATAATAAATATTTTTGCCTTTTTATTTTATTTTTAAATTTGAGACACTTTCAAAATTTTTCACATTATCACAGTTTATTTGCTATAGTTATAGAATAATGGTAATAAAATATGACAAGCCAACTGTCAGAAAAAATTCATCTTGATAATGTCGGATAACTTTGATAAAACAGAATGTAACAAAACATGGTCAGGTCAAAGTGTCAAATCTAATTTGTGGTCACACATTTGTATCAATTTTACTGATAGTCCACGGTATGAAATTTTTTTTGGGTATAATATGTCACAGTTTACTTTATTTCCAGTTTCTGGTTGACTGTATATTGTATTATATTTAGGGCTGTCAGTCGATTACATTTTTTATCTAATTAATTACATGATGTTTCGATTAATTAATCTAATTAATCGCAAAATTTATTTGACTGTGGAAATACTCACAAAAGATTATTTAAAGCTATATTTGTTAACTGAGAAAGTATTAAGTAGACATTACAAATTGTAACTTTAGAAAAAAATATTTAGTTTGATTCCAACACAAAAGGTATTACACAAAAACATTCAGGCTGCAATGTAAACTATGGAACATAAAAGAAGATAATTTGAGAAACATCTTTTTGTTCATACAATGAAGGTCATTGGTAACCAAAACAGCTTTGTTACAACAGTCTTCAAAATACCTTCTATGTTCCACAAAAGAAAATATATATATATATATATATATATGAAATTATAGGTTCATTAGTTAAACATTTAAACATATTTTAACTAACATGAACTAACCATAAGCAATTCATTTGTTACTGTATTTGCTAATCTTCATTAACGTTAGTAAATTAAAATACAGTTGTTCATTGTTTATTCATGTTAGTTCACAGTGCATTAACTAATGTTAACAAGATTTGAATAATGTATTAGTAAATGTTAAAATTAACATTAACAAAGATTAATAAATTCTGCTATGGCTTCAAACACAAAAAAAAACACAAAAAAATATAACACCATATCTTATTTGCTAAGCTGCTCATGTGATATATATATATATAAATATATGAGACGAAACACATACAGGGGCATTTTTTGCACCAATATCTTGAATTTTAGGCCATAGCTGCATTTGTGGAGTTGTTATATTACGTTTCCACATATTACGTGCGTATCTTAGCTATGTAGGTTTTCCAGGTGCTTTTTGCTAAGCTTTCACTGAATTTCTGCTCTGTTCTGGGGTCAGTTCATGCGGGAGATGGCAGGCGCCTGGCAGATGACCGTTGAGCTGAAGATGGGGCTGTTCTCTGACACCCAGGTGGAGGCGGATCCCCTGGCGGCCTCAGAGGAAAGCCAGCCCATCCCCTGCCCACCCGACGTCACGCCCCACTACATCTGGATTGAGGTTACTTCCTGTTACCCTGTTCATCTGTTGAAGCTTATGGGCATTTTCATAGCTGTGGATTTACCCGAGTCGAAAGCTTCTTATGATACACACCTGAAATAGCTTGATGACTCCTTGTGAGGAAAACTCCCATCTATAGTTTGATGAGGCTATTCAGGAAATAGAAGTGTTGTGTAATTAAGACAATGAACTAGGGCTGCACAATTAATTAGGGATGCACGATATTATGTCAATATTTTTCATCTCATTTTGGCCGATACGATATATTAAAAACTACATATTTTTAACAGGAACTTGAACAATAATCAAGTGGTTAACATTCACCCCTTCTTTTTCATCAGTATATTATTTGTAATTTGAATTTTGTGAATGGGAGTTCCTCTTCTGCTATGGTATAAGCCGGGCTTCAGATGCTTTGCTTTCAATTTTTTTTAAATCTTTTTGTCAAGTTTTACAAGAAACGATAATTGTCTGTTAAATTTACTTGCTAAAAAAAATTAAAAGAAAGCTTCCATAGAGTAACGTGAGGTAAACAGCAAAGTTGACAAGCTTTTCAAAATGAAAACGAGAAAGAAAAAAGAAAAGTCAAACTAAACTGGCTAAAGGTGGCTTTTTTTTTTTTTTTAACACAAGAATACCAACATGTTTACCTTTTCTGGTTTAAGAATTGGTCTTTTACTTTACTTGGAAACCAAAGCCTACGTCCACCATGGTTTCGCATTGTTTTTGCCGCGCACCTTCGTGCTAATCCTGCGCTTTTATCCTGATGAAGGCTTTCACGCCAAAGCATTGATAATAAAAAGATTTAACTGAGTGTGCAGTTATAATCCTGTTTTGCTTCACATTGCAAAGCACTGCACTTTGACAGGGCTGCAGGACACAAACAAGACATACTTCATTCATACAACTTGTTAATTCGTTCCTACAATTTTTCAGTGTATTAATTTGTAAAATGAGGGAACAAATGAATAAGTCGTAGGAACAAGTTCTTAATTCATTGCCATGAAATCTTTTATTTCCCATTCACGTTTACCACAGTAAGAGATAAGAAAACATGAATTAAAAGTGAATGAAATGAAAATAAACCTGCGAAATTAAAGGGTGAAATGGTGAGGATTTGGGAAAAGATACCATAAATATTAAATTAGTGGAAATTTGTGACCAACCAGCAAAGCAAAACACATATCCTTGCATGGCTTTATGGACTCCCAATGGCATGAATCCAAAAGCATGGTCGCCATGTAACATTTGCCTGCTAACCCATTATTTCTCTTATAAGGAAGGCTTTGTAACTCACTTGTGTCATAATATTCACGTAAAAATGTTTCACATGAGCAACAGTGTGTTTTGCCGTAGTTCCGCCGGTGAAAGAGATTCACTGACTGCACACCATAATTAGGGAACATTTTATTTTAAATGCAGATCATGTCAATTGCAAACATTGCGATTGTGTTTTAAAATACAACAACGCCCCGTTAAACCATTTAAAAAGGCCCATTCGTGACTGGATATAAAAAAGCCAACTTAATTTTTATCAAATGATCATAATCATATTCAAGTAGTCCTGCTACTAGTCTTATATTTAGCCAAAAAAAAAAAAAGCACTTTAATTCTGGTGAGAAAGCTGGCATTTTGAGTATCATTTCTGTCATGCCAGTGAATATATGCCACTGCAATAAATGCATTTTGCAGCATTAAGGTTAACGATTAATTGGTTGTTAATTTAAAATGAAAACTGACATCCCTTCTTTTTACCGAACGGACATTAGGGCTGCCGCTGCAGGTGCTATTACTATTTACTCTATCACACAGGAATGTCTCATTCTGTAAGTGCATTCTCAGTTTACATGCAGCGATCCAAAACAGTGAATCTAATCACCATTCAGGTAAAACTTTGCTTCAAGAATGAGTCACACTGCTGACTTCATCTAATGGCTAAAACACCCAAAGCACATGTGAGTTAACATATTCCTCTTAACAGCAAGACATATTGGCATTATTTTTCATATCCGATATCAGTCCGATAATATCGTGCATCCTTACAATTAATCAAATTTGTAATTGCGATCACAAATCACAACTAGACTAATGAATATGCACAATATTGTTATTGTGGGCACATCAAAATAAGAAGAATAATTATTTATAACAAATTCTGAATTTTGAGTGCATTTTGCCGCTGTATGCTGCCTTGTGTGCACTCATATTTAAACAAGCACGGATGAGAAGCACATGGCAGAACGTGTGAGAAACGCTCTGGATGAAAGCACACATTCATTTCCTAAACAAAACCGCTTTCTGTTTCTGAAAAGTGTTTAACTTATTTAAATAGCCGATTTGTGTGTTTGCTATGGTGTTCATCACAGCGACTGTGTTATTTAATGAACCATCTACTACGAGTTAAATTATTAAACTTCTATAGCAAATGTAGCTTTTGCTCAGTGTGAATATTAATGCATTAAGGTTAATTAATGAGATCTTATTGTAAAGTGATACCTATTGGTTTTTATAATTCTTTTGCACTTTAATCGGTGTAATTTTTTTTTACTTTACACATTTTTATTTATTGCTTTATAGTATTTAAATGTTCAGTTATTTTTGTTAAAGAAAATAGTTATTAAACCTGTAATGTTGTATTATGGCAACACTTTTTTTTGCAAATAAGTTTCAATATCATGATAATACCATGATAAAAGAATTATCAATTAATCGCAACATTAAAAATTTGATGCCGGCACATCCCTATGCATATTGTATATTTTTACTTTTTTATTTAAAAAAAAAACAATATTGTTGACATTTTTGGCAACGAGAAAAGCAAAAAAAAGTTTTCAGCTTGTTTTTTTTTTATTATATATATATAAAATGATGGCATGCAGTTGCTTCAAACAATGGTATAAAGCTATTTAAAACATCAATCAGTGTCAATTTTGATAATCGTAATTAATAATCGCAATTACAATTTCAAAGGAATAATTGACAATTATGATTTTTGTCATGATCGTGCAGCCCTACAATAAACCTTTTACTTCAGTTTGTTCTGATTTTGTTTTTGTTTTTTTCAAAATTAAATTTGAGCATTTTATTTCATTCTAAGTTAGTTATTTTTGTTTTCTGTGTCTAGTTTCTGGTCCAGCGTTTTGAGATCGCCAAGTACAGCAGTGCTGATCAGGTGGAGATTTTCGGCAGTCTTCTCCAGAGGTCTTTGTCTCTCAATGTTGGCGGCCCAAAAAGCAGCCTGAACCGCCACGTGGCGGCCATTGGACCACGCTTCAGGTTAGCAAGTAGACTACACTGAAAAACTGTTTTTCAGTTGTAAATGAAGATTAATGAATTAAGTTTTACAATTCATGCTATTTGAGTCTTTCTACTTCAAAAATCTACATTTAATTCAACATAAATGGGTAAAAAAAGGAAATTAATTTACCAACCAACTCTAGGAAACCAAGGAACATGTCCAGCTCATATTTTAACCCTAAATAAGAAGAAAGCAATATAAACAGGAGTGCACATATGTTTTTTTTTTTTTTTTTGGTCTGGTTCTCATGAGAGCATCTGAAGATTTGGTTTGATGCTCACACTGCACATAGTGTGACCCATTAAGTAAACTATAAAAAATATGAAATAATAGTATTATTTATTTAGTTATACTAATACTATTATAATGTATAATAATACTATTATTTGTGACCCTGGACCACAAAACCAGTCTTAAGTAGCATCTGTATATTTGTATAATAGCCAACAATACATTGTATGGGTTAAAATTAGGATATTAAGTAAAGAACATGTTCCATGAAGATATTTTGTACATTTCCTACCGTAAATATATCAAAACTTATTTTTCGATTAGTAATATTCACTGCTAAGAACTTCATTTGGAAAACCTTAAAGGCGATTTTCTCAATATTTAGATTTTTTTGCAACCTTTAGATTCCAGATATTTAAATAGTTGTATCTCAGCCAAATATTGTCCTATCCTAACAAATCATACATTAATGGAAAGCTTATTCATTCAAAATTGGCCCTTATGGTTTTGTGTTCCAGGGTCACATATTTTAAAATAAAAAAATGAGTATTAAATAAAAATATAATTATTTTCATTTAAAAATACAGTGCTAATATTAAATTTTTTTCCCTTTTTAAATTTTCATATGAATTTAAAACAAACCTAATCTTACACGGTAGTTTTACAGCAAGTCCATCTAAAATGGTTATTGTGCATTAACAGCTGTCTGATGAGCAGTCTGCAATTGTTTTTGTATTTTTTTTTTTTTTTGGTTGCGCATGCCTATTTATGTGCACCCTTGACTATAAAAATGTATTTTGCATAAAAGAAAAACAAACAAATCTATTTTAGGGTAAGTTTTCCAATGAATTTTTTTGATAATTATGGACATTTTCCCAAAAAATGATAATTTTAATGCCATTTCTTATTATTTGTGACAATTAGTATAATTAGTATAAATTCTTAGTAGAAGAAATTTTTGCTATTTTACTAACAATGCAATGGTATTTTATATACATGTATATGTCCCTGTAATTTAGTTTTTATTAATTTGTAGTTTTTGTTATTTTAGTACATCAAGGTAAACAAAGTGAAAATTATAAATATTGATTTGGGAACTAGCTGAAATAAAATAAATTTGTGTATATTTAACTTGATTTCATTTAAGTTTATTTCAATCATTTTATTTTTGTTATATATTTAGTCTTAATTTAACTTTTGGTTAACTATAATAGCCCTGGTTGACAACCATGAAAGAAAATACATTTTTACAATATTTCTCTGCATTCAGGTTGTTGACACTGGGACTTGCCCTCCTGCATTCTGACGTCGTGACCAACGCCACCATCCGTAATGTCCTACGTGAAAAGATTTACTCCACCGCCTTTGATTATTTCAGGTACTGCATAGTTTTTGATATGATAAATGTTAATTTTATTGAAGTAATGAAAACGTAGTTATAGTAAAACATTTCTTTCAGTTAATGATAATAACCCTGATTTGTAGTTGATTTTCAGTTTTAGTTTAAAGGTTTAGTTCACCCAAAAATGAAAATTAGCGCATTATTTACTCACCCTCAAGGTGTATATGACTTCCTTTTTTCAGATGAATACAATTAGAGTTGTATTAAAAATTGTCTGGCTCCTTCAAGCTTTATAATGCAATAGGCGGGTGTTTCTCTTCATCAGTCCAAAACAAGTCTAATAAAGTAAGAAAAAGTGCCTCACACGGCTCCGGGGGTGAATAAAAGCCTCCTACAGTAAATCAACACATTTTTGTAAGAAAAATATCCTTATTTAAAACGTAATAATCACTTTTGTCTCATTACGAACACTGACGCATAGTGGAGAGATCAAAACAAAACAACGGTCATGAATTTAAAGAACAAAATGAGGATTTGTAAAGAAAGAGGTCAGAGGATTTCGATATAATTATTTGTTCCTCTGATTCCTTGGCTCATGCCGAGTGAAATCGTAAGGTTTATTTATTTTTTCAGAACTGACAAATGAATTCTACGAAAAGCATGCAAATATGGCACAGTGCCACCTAGTGGTCAGGAGATATGGAACCAAGAACATTGATACCAATTATGTCTAAATTGGCCAAACGTCCTGTCCACCATTTTGTTAATGTTGAAAACCTACTTTTTCGTACTCCTCCTAGACCATTGGTCCGATTTTCACCAAATTTGACTCGATCATCTTCAGACCATGCTGACAAAATGTTAAGGATCTCTGCAAAGCTTTGACACATGTGCACAAAATATTGTATGTGCCAGTTTTTGTAAAGAAATGCAACAAATTTGAACCATGAAGCCAAAATGACTCTGAGGCTTCATCTCTGTAAAGCTTTGACAGATTGACACCAAACTGTGTCTGTTCCATTGTCACCTCACACTAAACACACCACATAATTTGATAATAGTGCCACCTATTAGTCAAAAGTGATAGACCATTAAATCACATTACAAATGGTTATTTTTTTATGATTTTTTTTTTCCATTTTGACCTAAATCATCTTAAAATGGCTTCAGTTACTCATTACTTTAGTTGCTCTGATGCTTGCTGGCTTGCTTGCCGCCGTAATTGCTGCCGTACATTAGCACTTGTTTTGGCCAGACAATTTTTAATATAACTCTGATTGCATTCGTCTGAAAGAAAGGAAGTTATATACACCTAGGATGCCATGAGGGTGAGTAAATAATGAGTTAATTTAAATTGTACAAATTTAACAAATAATATTTATTCTTAATCTGCTTTTTTTTTTTCAGCGTTGCTTCGAAGTTCCCCACCCAGGGAGACAATCGTCTGCGCGAGGACATAAGCATCATGATCCGCTTCTACGCCAACATCCTCTCCGATAAGAAGTACCTAGCTGCTAGTCAGCTCGTGCCACCTGGTGAGCTTGGCGCCAATCCCCCTCAAAGCTCCCTATCTGCTGGGATTTTCGGATCGCTTATCGTTTCCAGTACTTCTCCGATATCGATATTAAGTAAGCCTCTCTTGCTCCGACTGTGCAACTACAGTGCAGCAGGAGCATGTTTATGCGGTTCAAATTTGCATGGCCGCAAATTTGAAACCTGTACAAAAAAATGCACGGCAATCATCCGGACGGCCGAATTTATCAATTTGTCGCCAAGCGCAAATTGACAAATGCGTCCGTCCCGTCTCTCCCCGCCTGTACCGCCACCACCCTTCTCTGTCCATTGTAGAAAACATGATCTCATCAGAACATTAGCGCTCTCATGTAAAATGCATGATCATTTCAATATCAGAGAACTAATTGAGACTTCATTCGTCCCTTAAAGCCTCTCCATCGTGTGATGTGCTACATCGCAAGACAGCACCACAAATCAGTTGCTTCACTTGGTATTTACTCGTCGAATGTATAATTTGCAGGCTTCTCTTCCTCGGATGCTGTGTGTTAATAATTCATTAAAGCTAATGGGAAAGGAAAGGAGAAAAAGTGCTGGAATGATGGAACAAAATAGTCAAAGCAGAAAGTTGTAAATGGGATAAAAGAAGAGCATTAGCTTACAAATAATGAGTGAATCTCACAGAACCTGTCGGGAACATGTCCAGGTCATATTTCACCCCTAAATTAGGAAAAACAAATATGAACTTACTTTTTTTTTTCATATGGAAATAACTATTTTGTGGCAATTGTTTCATAACAAATGTGCACATTTTCCAAAAAAATATGTATGTATTTACATTTCTTTATACATGTAGAGAGAGAGAGAAAAATTAAATAGAAATTTTCCCACACATTTTCCAAAAACATCACTTCATTTCATTTAATTACTTCAATACATAAATACAAAAATAATACATACTTATTTAATGAGATAAAAAAAAAGTGTATAATTTTTTTTTTTTTCATTAAAAATGTGCATATTTTCCCTTACATTATCAAAAAATTCATTAAATTAATTTCACTTGTTCTTGTTTTTTTTTCAATAAATATATATTTGAGGTTATATATTTATATATATATATATATATATATATATATATATATATATATACATACATTTATTTCATGACAATTCTGCACATTTTCCATCACATTATCAAAAAAATCATTCATTTAATTTATGTGCAATAAATATGATACAGAAATACAAAAACAATACATAATATATATTTAATGAGATAAAGACATTTAAAATATATATATATATATATATATATATATATATATATATATATATATATATATATATATATATAATAATTTTTATTTTTATTTTTTTTTTTTTTTTATTCTTTCTTTCTGGCAGTTGTACACATTTTTGTACACATTTGTTTTTTGTTATTTGGTTAGAGACTTTTTTTGTCTTATTTTTACGCACCTACAGATTGCCGTCAGGTGTGCGGGGATTAGTTGTTAATTCATTTGTCCAACAAATGGTACATAAATGCAAAAATAATACATATTTAATGAGATAAAGATGAAGACATTTTACTTTAATCCATTTGTGTTAATGTTTTCATATTTTATATTTATATATATATATATATATATATATATAGTTGTGCACATTTACACGCATTATCAAAAAATGTAATTAATTACTTTGTGTGCACATAATATAAAATACATAATAATATATAATTTTATATTATGTATTATTTTATATTAAGTGCATGTTTCATGCTCATTAAGAAATTAATTGTTTTTTATGAATTTAAGTATTTTCACCCTAGTCATGTCAGTAGCCAAATAATGGAATAATTATCACTGCAATATTGCTAATAAAATAATAAAAATGAGAATTTCTAATAAACTCAAAGTAAAAACAATAGTGATATTTTGGTTGAATGTGAAAACGTCATGAACATTTTGTCATAATACAAAAAAATAGATTTATATTCTTTAGATTTTGGGGTGAATTATTATGATCCGCACACACACTTCATGAGATTCACTCTGATAGTGTAGGTGTTCAGTATCGGAGAGGAGCTTACAATTCTGCAAAATCCCTCATTTAACAACATTTCCTCTTACAGACAACCAGGATCCCTCCCTGAACAGTTTGTCTGTGATGAACGCCGCCGACCCGAGGAACAACATGGACGTGGCCATGGGTTCGCGCCAGCAGAGCGCTCAGGGCTGGATTAACACCTACCCCCTGTCCAGCGGGATGTCCACCACCTCTAAGAAATCAGGTATCGCTCAAACACACAACAGCTCTTTGACCTGTTCGTCATCCTGATTCGTTTTAATGGTTTAATCTGTTTAACCAATGTGCAACTGTTAATGCAATGATCTCCCTGATTGTTAAGGACCAGCACTGCATTAGCTGAGCGATGAGTGCTTTCTGAGCTACTGGAAATTAACAGGTGGCCATTGTGTCACTGATTTTTCTATTGTGTAAAGAGTTAAAATAGGATTAGAACACCCAAATGCATCCTATGTGAGGCGAGTCCGTTAAATCTAAAACCAACCTGATTAAAGTTTAAAAAAACAATTAACTACTAGGACATAGTGCTTAATGTAAAGCTGTTTTTTGCACTTTTTAACAGCCCAGTCTTTTGGTTTGTGTCAGTCAAGTTAATTGGGGTCCAAGCACCGACGATGCGGAGGCACCTATTGTATCTGTTGCCGTTCTTCATCATCTTCTTCCGTTTCTTCCGCTCTTGAATTTTTTTTTTGTTTATGTAACTTTGCTTCCTTCTAATGCATCTAATTTTACCCAATTATAAGGCAACTTTAGCTATTTTTTTAGAAATTATACGTGCCGCGTATAATGCACTGCGTTGAGTTTAGTGACAAAAAAAATATTTTAAATGGCAGAAAAATTTAGTATTTTATTTTTATTTTATTGTGTTTTAAAAGTTAAAATCTTTTCCACACAAATGTCATAAAACATTTTCAATTGCTAAAAGGATGTAATATTTTGTAGTCACAGCCAGGGTTATTATATTAAACTAAAACTAAAACCATAAAAATATTTTTGTTATTTAAAATGCACATAAACTAAAACAAAATAAAGTATTAACTTATAGCCAAGGCAGTATATATATATATATATATATATATATATATATATGTGTATGTATATATATATATATGTGTATGTATATATGTGTATGTATTATTTTTTTTTGTTTGTTTTTTTTTTAGTTTATGTGCTAAAAACGATGTATTAACAACTAGAAACAAAAAAGATCATAAAAATGCATTACATTCATTTAAATGGCAGAAAAATTTAGTATTTCATTTTATTTTATTTTATTTTTAAATAAAAGTTTAATGTTTAGTCCTCATGCAGTTCTGTTACTATGTCTTCTGCTGTTTTCTCTCACTATAGGCATGTCCAAAAAGAGCAACAGAGGCACCCAGTTGCACAAGTACTACATGAAGCGCAGGACGTTACTGTTGGCCTTACTGGTAGAGATGGTTTTTCCCCTACCTGGTTCCTGTTTAACAAATACACTCCTGTGTTTTTCTGTGTCTTGACCGTTTTATTTTTTTTATTTTTTATTTTTTTGCAGGCCAGTGAGATTGAGCGACTGACCACTTGGTACAACCCTCTATCAACGCAGGAGCTAGCCATCGCCACAGAGCAGTCGGTAGAGACCAGCATCTCCAACTGGAGATCCAAATACATCAACCTGAGTGAGAAACAGTGGAAAGACAACGTCAATTTGGCATGGAGTATCGCTCCGTATCTGGCCTTGCAGCTTCCAGCTAGGTACACAAATAACGAGACTGTAACTCTGCTAAACTGTAGTGAGCCGTTAACCCTTTAGTCATTTTTTTTAGGCACGTATCAGAATCCACTGCATCAAGTTAAGTGAGGGGGAAAAAAAAAAAAAGCGTTAAACATTTTTGGTGTCCACACGACGCGACAGAATAAATCAAATATCACAGCCAGTCAGAAGCATGTGTGGGTGGGCTCTTCCTGGAACATTATTAAATGTACATACTGAGTGACTAATATCGTCTTTGTTATGGAATACACTTGTCGCATTGAGTTCACAGTTTGAACGTACATCTTTGCTTTCATTTATTTTCCAGATCTGAGGTAAACTATCTGTTGTTGCTTTCAGTATGGCTATAAAGGTCACACAAAAAAAACTGTTTCTAAATTAGAAATTTTGCGTGTCGCCGCCGCGGCTAGTTAGGACAAAAACTCAGATTAACATGGAACAGATACCTTTTATCGCGTGTCACGGCATCACGTCACGTGTGGTTAGGACACGGTATTGTATTATATTATTCAAAAGTGCACTTACAGTTTTACGCATAAGGAATTGTTTTCAAAAAGATTATTCAAATGTTTACAATGTTTTCCTATTTTTGGACTTTTTTTTGTGACAATTATTTTTTATTTTTTATTTGTCACTTTTTTGTGACAATTGTGCCCATTTTCCAAAATCAAAACATTTTCTATAATATTTAAAAACTTATATTATATTATATTATATTATATTATTTAAAAATACACTTACATTTTTACACAAAGGAATTTTTACAAAAACATTTTATATTAATTTATTGTATTTTATTCAAAAGTTTAAAATGTTTTCCTATTTTGACTTTTTTTTTTTTTTTGGTGACAATTATGGCCATTTTCCCAATAATTAAAAAAACCAAACAATTTCTATAATATGGAAAAAGAACATATATTGTATTATATTATATTATATTATATTATATTATTTTAAATGCACTCACATTTTTACACAAAGGAATTGTTTACAAAAAGATTTTATCTTACTTGCTTGTATTTTATTTTATTGAAATGTTTAAAATAGTTTAGTTTAGGACACACCTAGTTTAGGACACTTTTTCAGTGACTTGTGACAATTATGCACATTTTTTTTCAATATTTAAATAAACAACACTTTCTATAACATGAAAAATATATATTATATTATATTTTATATTGTTAAAAAAATGCACTCACATTTTACTCAAAGGAATTGTTTACAAAAATATTTTATTTTATTTTTTATTATTATTATTTAAAAGTGCACTCACATTTTTACACATAAGGAAATTGTTTTAAAACATGTTTAACATATTTTTCTATTTTTCTAAACTCTTTTTGTTTTTATTATATTATATTATATTATATTATTCAGAAATGCACAAATTTTTACACAAAGGAATTGTTTACAAAAAGATTTTATTTTCTTGTATATATTTTTATTCAAAAGTTATTTTATTCAAATGTTTAAAATGTTAGAATAACTTTTTATGAATAAGCCCTCTTTAACTGTCCTCTTAGGTTGTTTTGAGAATGTTCTGTGGGCCACTAATAAAAAAATAGGACGTCTGTACATTTGTTTGTTGCAAATTTGCAGACGATGCAATTGAGATCTTTATATTGGCTTGTTGGGGTGATATTGCTGTCAACTGACAGCAAAGTTTCCCTTCTGAGCTAGCAGAACTGCACACATTTTGTAGTTAATAATATCTCTAGAAACAAATTGCATTAATTATGCTTTAATTTCCTTTAATAAAAAAGAAATTGAGTAAAACGGTGTGTGGACGTGGATTAATAATCTGGCCCCTTGGTATAAAGAAGAAAAAATGCTGGCTCTCCTCACTATCTAGGTCAATAATTAGTTATAAATGATAAATAATACGTGTTTAGTATGTTAACATTACTTACTAAACTTACTTATCTTTTGAGGCTGGTTATTTGTCACCTATGGTATCAATTTAGCATCGCATTACATTCTGGTATCGTACCGAAGTCAAAATTATGGTATCGAGTATCACACCATTTGCTTTGCAAAATGAGGTTTCAGTCTAGTTTTGAGGTTTTAGTACAGAGCCTTTTGATGTCACTGTATGACCTCTTTTCTTGCTTTGTAGGTTCAAAAATGCAGACGCCATTGTGGCTGAAGTGACCCGTCTGGTTCGACTGGATCCTGGCGCTGTCAGCGACGTGCCGGAGGCAGTCAAGGTGAGAGCTGCCGTTGTACCACAACAGGACATTATGTACTACTATGTGCTAAAATCACTGTAATTGTCGCTTGTGTTCTTTCCCATAGTTCCTGGTGACGTGGCACACCATTGATGCTGATTCTCCAGAGCTGAGTCACATACTGTGCTGGGCTCCTGCAGATCCTCCCACCGGCCTCTCGTACTTCTCCAGCATGTACCCTCCTCATCCGCTGACCGCTCAGTATGGAGTCAAAGTCCTGCGCTCCTTCCCTCCTGTACGTACCAGCAGACTCTGTTTTTGCCTCTAGACCAGTAGATCTCAACTTTTGTCACTTCAAGACCCCCATTGTCAAGACTTTATTTGTCTGCTGCAATAACAAAGCTGTTTGTTTGCAAATCATTTATTTACGTAAATATTTTATTTAATTAATATTTTAATATTTATACAAATATTTTTAATTGTATAATAAAATAAACTTAAGAAATAATTAGAATAATTAAATTCCATGACAACTTTCTAAATTCATAAATTTACTTGACTTTTCTTACATAATAAAATATCTTAGAGCTTGACATAAGTTGAAAATAAGTTAAAAAGTGATTTCCTTGAATTTATAATATTCTTAATGGCTTTTTCATGTCTTTTTTTAATCACACTTTAAATTGTAATTTTTACCCAATAAAATATTTTAGAGTTTGACATAACTAGAAGGAAGTCCTTGAAAAATCTTTGACTTTTTTTATTTATTTTTTTTTCCACTGTTAATTCACATAGCTTCTCCAGGTCTAGAAATCACATTTCTGCCAAATAGAGCTTAATATAACTATAAGATATTCATTATAAACACTTCCTTGACATTTTAATATTTTTTAATATTTAAAATATTAATTCTTATGATTTCTTCAGGATTTGACATAATTAGAAAAATGTTAATTAATAAAAATCCTTGACTTTTTAATATTTTTAATGATAATTTTCATGACTTTTTTTCCGGCCTAGAAATCGTTTCAAATAGCAATTTCTGTCTAATAAAATATTTTAGTTTAAAATAACTAGAAAAAAAGGCATCTCCTTTTTTTAATATTTGTAAAATATTTATACCCAATGTAACATTTTAGAATTTTACATAATTAAAAAAAGGTTAATTAAAAAAATGACTTTTTTTAATTTTTTAAAAATATTTTAATGTTGACTTTTCCAGGCCTAGAAATCATGTTTCAAATAGCAATTTCTGTCCAATAAAATATTTTAGAGTTTAAGATTACTAGAAAAAATATATATTTATTATAAACATTTCCTTGATTTTTTTTTTTTCCAGGTCTAGACATCACACGTTCTACACGTAGCACTTTCTAAACAATAAAATATTTTAAAATTTGACATAATTAGAACAAAATATTAACAAAAAAATTCCTTGACTTTTTAATATTTTTAATGTTAATTTCCATGACTTTTCCAGGCGTTTAAATCATTTCAAATAGCAATTTCTGCCTAATAAAATATTTTAATTTAATATAACTAGAAAAAAACACAAACATTTCCTTTTTAATATTTGTAAAATATTTAAAATATTAGCCTAGAAATCACGTTTCAAAAAGAATGTTTCAAATTCTGCCCAGTAAATTATTTAAAGCTTAATATAACTAAGAAAAAAAAGTTCATAATAAAGATTTCCTTGACTTTTTCATATTTTTACAATATTTTAAATATTAATTCATTTGATTTTTCCAGGTCAAACATTTTCAAAAAGCTGTTTTTAGTCAATATAACATTTTAGAGTTTGGCATAAATAAAAAAATTACTTGACTTTTAATATTTTTATTATATTTTAATGTTAATTTAATGTTAATGTTAAAGGGTTTTTAATGGTAATTCCCATGACATTTACAGGCTTAGAAATCATGTTTCAAATACCAATTTCTACACAATAAAATATATTTAACAGCTTGAATTTTTGATATTTTTAAATTATTTTTAATATAAATTTCAATTACTTTTATAGATGTAGAATTTCAAATACCCAATAAAATTTATTATAGCTTTATATAACTAGAATTATTTTCATTATAAAAAAAAAATTAATTGGCTTTTTAATATTTTTAATATTAATTCTCATAACTTTTCCAGGTCTACAAATCATGCTTTTAAAATGTCCTGCTTCATGCTTCCGCTGAGCAATTAACTGAGCAATCTCAATCAAAATCAGATATTCAGATATTCATTTAGCCACAGTTTCTATTGCTATAATTAGACCTTGACACTCTTGATCATGAAAAAATTAGACAAGTCATTTTAAACCTGTATGACTTTTCTTTCTTCTGTGCAACACAAAAGGAGATGTTTTGAAGGGTCTTTATGATATAAACTCCACAAAGGTGTCATAAAAAGTGATCCTCATCTTGCTTTATTTATCGTGTTAGGAACAGATTACATTTTGTCCATTATGTTTTTGTGATTTCCAACTTGTTTGTCTTACAGGACGCTATTTTGTTTTACATTCCTCAAATTGTTCAAGCGCTGCGGTATGACAAGGTGAGCAAGAGTGAACTGTGAACTTTCCTGAGCTCCTTTTTCTTAACACAACAGTGTTTTCATCTGACTCACACAGCCCAGGGCTGGTATTAACATCTTGGCTGGTGTTTTTGACAGATGGGTTATGTGCGCGAGTACATCCTGTGGGCCGCGCAGAAGTCCCAGCTCCTCGCTCATCAGTTCATATGGAACATGAAGACCAATATCTTTCTGGACGAGGAGGGCCATCAGAAAGATCGTACGTAACCTGTCTGAATGGGTCCAGTTACTCGCTTTAGTTATATTATTAAAAAAACTCCCAATTTACATACACTATTGTTAAAAAAATTCGAACAAATGCTGTTAAAAAAAATAGTTTAGTTGCCCAGTTTAATGATTAAGATCTTTTCATGTTCAAAATAAACACTTTTTCCCCTAAAAATGTCATTACTGTAATGATGAAAAAAAATATATATATTTTAAAAAAGTCTCACATTTTTATATATTTTTCCATCATTACAGTAATGACATTTTGATCTTGAATAGAAAGTTGAACTGCATTTATTTGAAATAAAAATGTTTTGTAAAATTGTAAATGTCTTTCACATTTATGTGCTGTCACATTTGATAAATTGAATGCATCCATACTAAAAAAATCTTAAAATAATAAGACCTTTTCTGACCTCAGATGTTTTGAATTGTTGTGTACAATATTTTATTTTATTTTAAAAAATAAATAAATAAATAAAAGCATATATATTTTATATATACACAATTGTTCAAAACATTTGAGGTCAGTAATCTTATTATTTTAAGATTATTTTTTTGGCATGGATGCATTCAATTTATCAAATGTGACAGTTAAGACATGTATCATTTTATATAAAAATTTGAAAAATAAATATTCTTTTTTCTTTAAAAAAAATGTTATGTTAAAATATGTATTATTTATTATTATTTATATATAATATATTATTATATATATAAATCATTTATTATTTTAAGAATTTTATTTAGCACAGATGCATTCAATTTGTCAAATGTGTCAGTAAAGACATTTATTTCAAATAAATGCAGTTTAACTTTCTATTCAAGATCAAAATCTCATTACTGTAATAATGGAAAAAAATATATAAAAATGTGAAAAATAAATATTATTTTTTCTTTCTTTTTTTTTAAATAAAATAAATATTTTATACATACACAACTATTCAAAACATTTGAGGTCCGTAAGATTTTATTTTATTTTTTTATTATTATTATTAATTTTTTTTTAGCATCAATGCATTTAATTTATCAAATGTAACAGTAAAGACATATTTGTAATGTTACACAGCATTTCTATTTTAAATAAATGCAGTTCACTATTTCTATTCTATTGTTGGCCATTTTAAGGATTATTAAGATTTTTTTACATTTTCACAGCAAACGTTTTTCCCCTAAAAATCTCATTACTGTAATGATGGGAAAATGTGAAAAACAAATGAATATATAATTTAGCAAGTATTTTATATAAACAATACCGTTCATATAAAATACTTTGTTTGAGGGTTTTTTTTTCCTCACAGTTTCCAAAAAAATATGAAATGTGAAATCTAACATAATTTACTGATAAGTAAGACTTTTTTTAAAAGATTATTATGAACATGGACATCTGTGCTGATGCTCTTTAAAAACTCAAAGGTGGGAGATGGCTCTCTGCATGTCAATCATTTTCCATGTTCCATTAGGTTTAGAATGTTATTAGATGTTATTGCATGAGATGTACAGATTAATAGTATCTCTGTGTGTGTTTATTGAGTGCTGTCTTTTGTGTTGTGCTTCAGCGGACATTGGTGATCTTCTGGAGCAGATGGTGGAAGAGATCACACACTCTCTGTCGGGCCCCGCTAAAGACTTCTACCAGCGCGAGTTTGACTTCTTCAACAAGATCACCAACGTCTCTGCTATTATCAAGTAATCCCAAATGTGATTTCCACCACATATGAGCTCTCTTCCAAACACTAGTGAACTGCCTCACTACTGACTACAGTTACCTTCCTAACTGTAATGCAACCTCATAAGGAAATGATTAGAAACACCATCATTTATTCACTGATTTCATCGCAGTTTATTCTAGGATTGTGCTAAACCTGAAGGATGTATATGATGATGCCTTACATATTGATTAAAATTAGTTTATGAGGTGATGAAAAGTTACTAATTAATTGAGTCATGAAAATATCAAATCAAACGCACTTTAAATTCTAAAATAATGCAAAATGACACCCCCAGATTTTTATTTGTTCACCTGCATGTCATGAATTTTGTCATTTGTGATTACAAGGTTTTTAAATAATTCTTTACTCATGACAATATTAATTTCTACACAATACAATATTTTTATAACTAGAGCTTGTCATAACTAGGAAAAATAGCATTCCATTTTGTATCTTTTTAATAATCTTTTAAAACATTTTATTATTAATTCCAATGACTTTTTTTTTTCAACAGTGATGCATTAAATTGAGAAATCACAGTAAAAACAATCAAAATTAAACACTATAAAAATAGTTTATTTTATAAATATAATACTTAATATATAAATATAAAATATTTTATATAAATATAAAAAATATTATTTGTTTACCTGCATGTCAGGAATTTTGTCATTTGTGATTACAAGGTTTTTATATAATTTTTTACTGATAGATATCAAATTCTTCCCAATTAAATATTTGTATAACTAAAGCTTGAAATAACTAGAAAAAATAAATAATTGTAAAAATTTCCTTAGCAATTGTAAAATATTTTTAATATTAATTCCCATGACTTTTCCAGATCTAGAAATGGCGCTTTTTATCTTCTTCTTCTTCTTCTTCTTCTCCTTCTTAGTAGTAGTAGTAGTAGTAGTAGTAGAAATTAATGGAAATGTATTTTATTTCAGCAATGATGCATTAAAATTGAGAAGTCACAGTAAATCGTAATATTTAATGTATAAATCTAAAATATTTTATATAAATATACATTTTAAGATGCTTTGCATTTGTGACAAAATTAATGTAAAAGGGCAAATCTCATGACATCTGTATAGTGTGTCATAATTTGCCACAAAATTGAGAGAAATAAATTAAAGCTTTAATCTTTGCAAGAAAATTAAGCTAACAGGATGTTTTGCACTGTTTAATTACTGTGGAAATAATAGTACATCAGTACATCACTGTAATACAAAAAACATACTTTGATTTAAATGATTTAAATAAATGATTTTGTTGTATATGTAGGTATTATTAGTATTTCTTGTACTGCCTTTAAATGAAAAAGATGAAAAAGTCAGTGTAGTCTAGTATTCGTTTTATTTTTTACTAAAATAATTGTACAATAACTTAATTTTCTCTATGCAGAATATACTTTGAATGCACTACAAGTAAATAGAATTTTAAAAAGCATGCATTTCTTGTTTTCAGGCCTGTTCCCAAAGGAGATGAGCGTAAGCGAGCGTGTCTGAAGGCGCTGTCAGAAATCAAAGTTCAGCCAGGTCAGCAATTGGTCAATTTAAGATAAATCTGAGTAGTTATTTGCGATAAGAGTAACTGAGCTTCAAAAATATTACTTATTAGGCATTTGTGTCATTTTTATCTGTTTCTGACTTTTCTAACACTGTAATCAGGATGCTATTTGCCAAGCAATCCAGAAGCTATCGTCCTCGATATCGATTACAAGTCGGGAACACCTATGCAGAGGTACCGCAAAACGTCACATGCTATCTGTTTACATTTCACGTGTGATTTATGAGCTCATTAACATTAGCCTGTTTTTACAGCGCTGCCAAAGCCCCTTATCTGGCAAAATTCAAAGTAAAGAGGTGTGGAGTAAGCGAGCTGGAAAAAGAGGGTGAGTCGCACATGACCTTTCATGTGCTATGAACTAGCAGCGACTGCAGTATCCACACAGCATCTGTATGATCATAAGCGACCTATTGTCTGTGTCTGCAGGTCTGCGCTGCCCCTCAGACTCTCAGGATGAAGCTGATGAGAATTCAGAGACGGCTCAAAAGGTCTGCTGGCAGGCGGCCATCTTTAAAGTGGGCGATGATTGCAGACAGGTCAGTATCATGGAAAACATGCTTTATGTAAATGGGAATCTCATGAAACCTTTTAAGTGTGTATTATACTGCAAAATCAAAGAAAGAAACAAGATATTATCATTTTTAGATCCATTAAAGATTTTGTACCATGACATCATTTCATGAATATTTAAACTTTGCATATGGGTCATTTAGTGTCAAATCAACCAAAAAAATGTTAAAACTTCCCCAGGTCAAGATTTAGATTTTGCTCATATTTTTTTTCTGAGGAAAGATAGACATGTATAGTGATGAAAGCCAAAATATTAAATGTCATGGATGAATATTTACTGAGCAATCCACTATTTTGTAGAGGGAGGTCAAAATGGCAATTTACAGCTGAGATTCAGAGTCTGAATGACTTCAGAAAGCTGGCAGCACCATAATGTTATTTTTACACAGAGATTGGTAGCTCTATTAGTAAAATCTGTTGACTTTAGCAATTTTTTTGCATTATGTGCCAATGCCTTTCCTTTTGGCATCTGTATTTAAGGCCCTATATGAATCGGTTCCAGAGATATTAGTGTTTCAATATGGCTCCTGGAGTAAATTGTTAAAATGTGCACATTTTTTAGTGGTCAAAAACCAAATGTGAGTCAGTTTGCAAAAAAAAAAAAGTATTTATTTTCTTCTAAAGAGGAATGTCTGAAGAACAAATAATGTTGAAACTATAAACTAGTATCTTGTTTCCTTCTGTCAAATTTTTCCAAAGTTTGCGTGCCTATAACTCAAGAAGTATTAAAGATATCGCCATATGATTTTAGATTCTAGTAGTTAATAAACTTTTCTTTTAGAAACTTAATTTTTAAGGCCCTACATCATTCAGCCCCAAGGATATAGGGAGCTCAATGAGGCTCAATGCTCAGATTGTTGAATATTATATATTGTATAATAATTCATTTTCAGTGGTCGAAAACCAAGTGTTGGTCACTTTGTATGAAGCTGATACTTATTTTATTTAAAGAACAATGTCTGAAGAAGAAATAGAATTGTATCTTGTTTCCTTCTATCAAAACAATTGCATAGAACAATTGCATAGAACGCTGTCTGAGTGCTAGAAGTGCACTGAAATCTGTAGTCTATTCATGAGATTCTATATTTGAATCAGTTTCAAGTATATTTGGAAAAAGGGATTTTGTTCATTTAAACAGTTTCTGAAGCTACCAAGAGTTTAATCATGCAGTATTGTAATATGTTTGAAACATATTACACATTGCATTCACATCAATAAACCAATATTTGCCTCATCTGGATTCTTTTTTTTTTCCGGTCATGAAAAATTTAAATTTGAAGGTATCATAAAATCTGATAAAAAATAATAGATAAAAATAAAAATCATTGTAGATAAAATGCTCTCTCATTTAGTAAGTTATGTTAAAAAATAAATAATTGATAAAAAAATAAATGCATAAATGTCATTTGTACGGAAGTTCTAAGAGGCCATGCATTGTTATTTTTTTTCTATCTTGTTTTCTCGTTATCATGACTTAATCTTCTCGTGATCTCGACATAACCAGTTGTTTTCTCGTGATCACAAGTTATTTTTTTCGTGATCTCGACATAACTAGTTGTTTTGTCATGATCACGACATAATTTTCTCGTGATCTCGACATAACAAAAGTTGTTTTCTCATTATCACGACTTATTTTTCTCGTTATCTCGACATAACAAAAATTGTTTTCTCGTTATCACGACTTATTTTTCTCGTTATCTCGACATAACAAAAGTTGTTTTCTCGTTATCACGACATAACAGAAGCTGTTCTCCAAGTTACACAACTACACCAACAGATGGCAGTATAGAACTTAAGATGACTGGGACTTGAATGCTGTATATCGTACTGTACATGTTTGGGACAGAGTGAGGACCTTTCCGTAATTGCTATAATTTGTGCAGTTCATTACTGACATTTAATTGACCTAAAAATCTTAAATGCTTGAATAAAAATTTTATTGGAAGTGTATATGTTATCATTATGTTCTAAATGCTGCATGACTTCTTTCACTGTAGCATTCAGTGAAACTTATTGCTTAGTAAAACCAATTTTGACGTCTCTGTATTCTGTTTGCAACCTATATTTTTATTTGTGCATCTTTGAAGTACAAAACTGTTAGTTAAGCACATTATGATGTAGAACACGTAGAAATATCTCCTTATTTCTAATCTTTATTGTTTCTAACCTTTATTGTGTGTGTGTGTGTGTGTGTGTATGTATATATATATATATATATATATATATATATATAAGAAATGTGATTTATATAGACCATGTAAAATGTGTATAAGCTAATTTAGTTACACTTTGTAGGAAACCGCGCGCACACAAACACACACACATAGGCTACGTACATATAAATAAAGATTCTTTTCAAACGGCATCCCAAGCTAACGCATATATCAGTCATAACATATCCTACATGCCCAATAAAAATCACAAACAAATGATATATAATTAAGTTTGGAAATGAATAAGGAAAATAAAGTGATTTGAATCCAAGTTTCTCTCCTGTACAATAGCCTAGTTCTCTACATTCTTCTGAAGGCGCTCCACCTGCGCTTTCGGTGTTGAATGCTCTGATGTGACCATTTAAACATGTTAATTACACAAACAAAATGTTTAATCTGGAATAAAATCAACACTGACTGATTAGCCAGCCTGCATTTGTTTATTGTAGACCTTACATACAGTATATCACGGTTATTTGTCTGATGCCAGTCCAAGTTGCGTTCGTTACTATGGCAACAGTAAACTCACAACGCATGTTTTTTTTTTTTCTTCAAAAAAAAATGAAATAAAAAAAGTCGTGATCTCGAGAAAACAACTTTTCGTTATGTCGAGATCACGAGAAAATTAAGTCGTGATAACGAGAAAACAAGAAAGAAAAAATTATGCATAATGCATGGCCTCTTAGAACTTCCGTACATTTGACATAATTTATGTAATTTCTTAAATTTAATTTAATTACATTTTATTTTAGTTATTTTTTTTATATGAAATGAATTCATCTGAAACCATTACCATTAGAAATTCTTGTATAATGACTTAATTGTCATGGGGTTTTTTTTAAGAAGATAAAAAAAAAATAGATACAAATTGAAATCATAATAGCTAAAAATCTTTGAATACTCTGTCGTTTAGTTTATGTTTGATCATTGATACAAAATAAATGCATAAATGTAATTTGATGTAATCAGTGTCATTTCTGCATTTCAGTTTTTTTCGATTTTGGGGTGAAATTTGACCTTGATGTTTTTTGAGTTATTATTCACCATTAAATTGAACAGACAAATACAGTTTTGGAGTTAAATAAATTGTAAAAACATGATATAATCAAGCCCTAATATTTATTGGCATGGAAATAGCCACAGAAGATGGAATGGCGTTAAGCACAAACAAACATTCCTTTTTATTTTCTCTGTTTCAGGACATGCTCGCTCTTCAGATCATCGGTCTCTTCAAGAACATCTTCCAGCTGGTGGGTTTGGATCTGTTCGTCTTCCCGTATCGGGTGGTGGCCACTGCTCCTGGAGTGAGTGTCGTTTTGAGCTTCTTGTCAGACTTCATGTTCTTCACCTGCTGAAGCTCTGCTTATCTGGATTTCCTGTTTGACTCTTTTTCAGTGTGGCGTAATCGAATGTATTCCGGACTGCAAGTCCCGCGATCAGCTCGGCCGGCAGACTGACTTTGGCATGTATGACTACTTCAGGAACCAGTATGGAGACGAGTCCACGCTGGCCTTCCAGAAGGTGACAGCACTAGATAGTCTTGTTGTATTGAATTGCTTATGCAGCTCGGATCATTTATATCTGATGCATATTGTGTCATTTCTCTCTTTCTCTCTTTCTCTCGCTCTCAAAGGCTCGGTATAACTTCATCCGCAGTATGGCCGCATACAGTCTGCTGCTCTTCCTCTTACAAATCAAAGACAGACACAATGGCAACATCATGCTGGACAGCAAAGGCCATCTCATCCACATCGGTCAGTCGGGTTAAACCATGCTAGTTTAGTTTTTTGGTTTGATTTAATTTTTTCCCTCAAAATGCACTTGATAATGATAGTCATGGTTTCTTGCGCCATAATTTAGACTATTAGTCTATTTGACTATAAAAAGAGACTATTTTTGTAAAAATAGACTACTGTAAATTTAAGATATGTAAATATCCTCATATAAGTGTTATTTTAAGTTAAAAAAACTATAATATAATATAGACATGATGCATTTATATTCAGTTTTTGAATTGGCTTTCATTTTTATATTTTATTTTTTTAGTAAAAAAAATTAATTTGTGCTTTATTTCTTTATTTCTTTTTAACTATTACTTTTTGGGTTTAATTTTATTTTATTTTAGTTCAGCTTTAGCTTTTATTCATTTCCAATTTGTCATTAGTTTTTTCCTTCACGTTAAACTTCTATCAGTTAGCTATATATATATATATATATATATATATAATATTATATTATTTTATTTTTTTATTTTTTTATTTCTGCAATTAACAAAAAAATGATACTGTACATTGAAGATATGTAAATGTCCTCTTATGTGTAGCTAACCACAAGTTTTTTTTAAATATAAAATAAAAGCTAATTCAAAATATTAATAAGAACTGTAATATAATATAATATACATATAATACATTTATATTCACTTTTGTTTTTTATTAATATTTTGAATTGGCTTTAATTTTTCTATTTTCTTTTTTAAATTTAATTTTAGCAAAAAAACATTTATATTTTCTTTCTTTCTTTCTTTCTTTCTTTCTTTTTAAATATTACTTTTTAGGTTTAATTTATTTTAAATTTTAGTTCAGTTTTAGCTTATATTTATTTCCAATTTGTCATTTAGTTTTTTGCTTCACTTAAACTTATATCAGTTAGCTGCCACGTTTTTCATCTAATATTTATGCAGTTTATAAAAAAGTTAATGATACTGTACGTTTAAGATATGTAAATGTCCTCTTATGAGTGACTAACCACAAGTGTTATATTAAATATAAAATAAAATTAATAAAATATTAATAAGAACTAAAATAAATTATTATGCATATGATATTCACATTCATATTCAGTTTAGTTTTTATTCATATTTTGAATTGGATTTTTATTTTAATTTTAGTAAAAAAAAATTATGTGCTTTTTTCTTTCCTTCGTTCTTTTTAAATATTACTTTTTAGGTTTAATTTTTAGTTTTAGTTCAGTTTTAGCATTGATTTATTTTCAGTTTGTCATTAGTTTTTTGCTTCACCTTCACCAAGGCAACATTTCACATTTTTATTTAGCTATCATCTAATAATTATATTTTATTTTATTTCTGCAGTTCACAAAAACGGTAATGATGATAACCCTGGTAACACTACATATTAATATTTTTGGTAACACTTTACAATAAGGTTCATTAGTTAAACATGAGTTAATGTATTAACTAACATGAACTAACCATGAGCAATACATTTGTTACTGTGTTTGGTAATCTTCATTAACATTAGTTAATGAAAATAAAGTTGTTCATTGTTTATTCGTGTTGGTTCACAGTGCATTAACTAATGTTCACAAGATTTGAATGATGTATTAGTAACATTAACAAAGATTAATAAATCCTGTATAAGTGCAGTTCATTATTAGTTCATGTTAACTAATGAAGTTAACTAATGAACCTTATTGTAAAGTTTTACCTTTTTTTAATAGTATATCTAGAACATCATCCATTCTTGCAATAAAAACTCAAATTAGACTTTTTTTATTTACTAAATGTTAAATTAACTTAATTTTTTAACTAATGAATTAATTATATAGTAACTTTTATTCAGTGTTTTTTTCTTACTCTACTTCATATTAATGTTTTTAATAGTATATCTGTAGTGTATCAAGCAAAGAAAATGTTCATCTTATAACCCATTAATTATTCCATTCTTGCAATTAAAAACTCAAACAAAATAAAATAAAAAATAATAATAATAAATTAATTTATTTATATATTTTAAATAAATAATTAATTACTTTAGTTGTTTTTTTGTGTTTTTTTTATTACATTTGAAACCTTTTTAAAAAGGATTAAATGACTGTGACTGTTTGTGTTTTATGTCTTTATAGATTTCGGCTTCATGTTTGAGAGTTCTCCAGGTGGTAATCTGGGCTGGGAGCCTGACATCAAGCTGACCGACGAGATGGTGATGATCATGGGCAACAAGATGGAGGCCACTCCCTTTAAATGGTTCATGGAGATGTGTGTGCGCGGATACCTGGCAGTAAGGTGAGACAGCCGCTCTTCAATATTTCAGCATCCTCAGAGATGATGGATTAGGTCGGACGTGTGGACACAGAAGGGAGTCTGGGAAGGATTTGGGAGGATTTTGGCTGCCCTCTGTGGGCTGATTCTGTCCCCTGCTAACCACCTTAATATTTTACGATTGCATAGGGTTTGCTTTCTACAGGAATAATATTGTAAATAAAATTAAAACGAAAATTTAAACCATGAAACATTTTCATTGCTTGAAATAATATAAACTTTTCATGGATATAAAATAAAATATAAAGAGAACCCTTAACCTGAAATTAAAATTTAGAAAAACAGGATAGACATAAAAAAAAAAAAAAAGGAATTATAATAAGATAATAATAATAATAATAATAATAATAATAATAATTTAAAATAAACATAAAAAAGTAAAATAAAAAATAAAATGACTAAAAGTACATATACATATATAAAAATATATTATAATGTAAATAATATATAATATAAAATATTTAAATTTTCATGAAAATGAAATTATGAAACATTTTCATTACTTGAAATAATATAAAGTTTTAGTGGATATAAAATAAAATATAAAGAAAACCTTGAACTTATTTTTTCAACTACTTGACAAGGCAGTGTTTCTTATTTTCATTTAGTTTAACTTGATGTACTACAATTGAAACTGAAATAAAAATGAATAAAAACAGAACAGACATATTTAAAATAATAATAATAATAATAATTAAAAATAAACATTAAAAACAGCAAAAGTAAAATTAAAACAAAAAAGTAAAATTACTAAAAATATATACATATAAAAAATATAACATAATGTAAATAATATATAATATAAAATATTTAATTTTTAATTTAAAATATTATAAAATGAAAATAAAAATTTATAAATACAGGAGAGACATATTTAAAAATAAAAATAATAATAATAATAGTAATAATAATAATGAAAAATAAACATTAAAAACAACAAAAGTAAAATGACTAAAAATATATATACATATATAAATAAAATATGAAAAAATATAATATAAATAATGTAAATAATATATAAAATATTTCATTTTTAATTCAAAATTATGAAACATTTTCATTACCTGAAATAATATGAACTTTTAATGGATATAAAATAAAATATAAAGACATTTTTTTATTTTTATTTTTATTTCAACTACTTGCCAACGCAATGTTTCTTATTTTCATTTAGTTTAACTTGATGTACTAAAATTGAACCTGAAAAAAAAAATAAAAACAGAACAGACATATTTAAAAAAAAAAAAAAAAAGTATATATTAATAAGAAAATAATAATAAGAAAATTAATATAAATAATATAAATAATGTAAATAATATATCATGTAAAATATTTCATTTTTAATAAAAAAATATAAATAAAAAATAATTTAAAATTTTGCTAAAAACTATATCATCATCTTATTGATGCTATAATAGCCCTGGTTTTCTGTCAGTGCTTTACAGTTAGATTGTACGTTTCATGCCTTTTATGTGTTTTTTTTTCAGGCCATACATGGATGCTGTCGTATCCCTGGTGACGTTGATGCTCGACACGGGATTGCCATGCTTCAGAGGACAGACTATCAAACTGCTGAAGTACGTTACTGAATATTCAATCATAATTCAACGCTGCAGTCTGTCGTTTCTTCCTCTGAAATGCTGATTGCTTTACGTCAGTGTTATTTTTGTATTTGTTTATATTATATTATAGTTTTATTAATATTTTAAATTAACTGTTATTTTCTTGTTTTAGTTTCAGTAATTTTGTAATGTGCTTTTGCCGTTTTTATTTTTGTTTTTATTAGATTTATTTTTGTTATTTAGGCTTAATTTTTTCATATAATATTATTTTATATAATACTTGTGATCCTGGACCACAAAACCAGTCATAAGAAGCATGGGTATAGTATTTGTAGCAATAGCCCAAAATACATTGTATGGGTCAAAATTACAGATTTTTCTTTCATGCCAAAAATCATAAGCATATTAAGTAAGATCATATTCCATGAACATATTTAGTAAATTTCCTACCAGGAATATATTAAAACTTAATTTTTGTTTAGTAATATACATTGCTAAGAACCTCATTTGAACAATTTTAAAGAAGATTTTCTCCGTTTTTTTATTTTTTTGCACCCTCAGATTCCAGATTTTCAAATAGTTGTACCTCAGCCAAATATGTCCTATCCTAGCAAACCATACATTAATGGAAAGCTTATTTAGTTTTAGTTAACAAGAATAACTGTATTGTGTTCGGCAGGCAAAGGTTCAACCCCAACATGAGCGAGAAGGAAGCTGCGGCCTTTATGATAAAAGTCATCGAGCGCTGCTTCCTCAGTAGCAGGTAACAAACATCACCTTGTCACCTGATATTCACACTAAGCATTTGTGAACATTTATGGTGAAACTCATATATGTGTTTCTCTGATACAGGAGCAAAACCTACGACATGCTGCAATACTACCAGAACCAGATCCCCTACTGAGACCGGCCTGACGTCTCTTCACCGGCCTCAGATTGAGATCAGTAGTCTATTACAATCCTTTATGACAAGCACTTTATAGACCAGAATAAATCGCCCGCTCTGATTGGCCTGATGGCAGCGTGTAGGCGTGTCACTTCCTGTCTGGCTGCCTCAGGGCCTCTCTAGTGATCCGCTGTAGTCCAAAAGCTGCATGTTTGTCCTCTGATCTCCCTTTAAGGCATCTGCCATGACGGCTTGTGTGTGATTTTTGACATTCCATGCGTAGAAATACATCCTTTAACTCTACTTGAATCTCTGGGTTTAGTCGCGTCACCCAGGAAGCCATTGCGAAGACTATGGCACAGATTGCACTGTAGATTACGTGCCGTCAGCAAATGACCTGTGTTATGCAATACATCAGTGTTTGTACGTTGTAACTCGTCTGTACGTCGTGTTCGGCACTGAATGGGTGAATCTCACGAAAGCTATAGTTTTGCAAGAAATGTTTTTCTATTTTTTTTTTGCACTGTAACATAGTACATAGCAGATATTTCTTGTTATTTTAAGAATAAATGTCACTATTTTTATTTAATGGTTTAAATTAAGAAAAATTCAGGCATTTTGTTTACTACCATACAACTAAAATTATTGTATAGCAAAGAAATAGTACACCGTCTGAATGCATTACAGTAAAACATTTGATAAAAAAAAAATAATACAATTTTGGTATTGACATTTTGAAACAATTTCACGTTAATGTAATGCAAAATGTCACTAATTAATATTTATACGTCATGGTGGCATTTGTTGTGCTGCCTTTAATTTGTGTTTGTTTAAATAAAGAAAATTTCTAGCATTTTTACTATACAGTAATTGCAAATAATATAAATTAAAAATAAAATACCTTAATGCTCCTCCAAAAACACACACAGACACATATAATATATTACAGTAATTCTTTTCTTTGCATATTACAACCAAAAATGATCATTTATGAAAATTGTGGGAAAACATGCATGCTTGGTAACGCAAATAAAATACTGCAAAATATTGCAATGGTCATGAAAATATATATTTTTTTTTTTGCATTGTTCACATCATTCATTTAAAAAACATTGCATTTTATTAATGTAATGCATGAATGTAGTCATGAATATCATTTCACTAATATTTATTGTACTGGCTTTGTGCTGAATAAAGAAAAATTATTGCTTTTTACTATAATGCCACAAAAATTGCTGTATTACGATAAAAGTAACATGAAAAAAATAGTACAATGTCTGAATGCATTTATGAGAACTGTGGAAGAAAAACAATTGCTTGGCAAGAATAATGCAAGTAATACAAATTAAAAATAATATATCTTAATGCTCCTCAAAAATACATACATTTTAAAACACATTAATGTAATACAAAAATGTCACTTTTTATACATGGTGGTATATGTTTTATTATCTTTCATTTGTGTTGATTAATAATAAGAAAGATGACAGCAAAATGAGTATTGATGAAAATTTTTTGGGGAAATGTGTGCTTGGCTAGAGTAATGCAAATAAAAAAAGAAATAAAAAATAATTATATAATTCTTAAAAACGTTTTTTGCATTGACATTTTTAAACAAAATTTCACGTTAATTTAATGCAAAATGTCACAATTTAATATGTATACATCAATTTGGTGTTTATTGTAATAAAGAAAATTTCCAGTATTTTGTACTTTAATGCAACAAAAATTGCTGTATTACGCTGAAAGTAAAATGAAATAAAGAGTACAATGTCTGAATGCATTAATGAGAACTGTGGGGAAAAATGGAAAAGAATGAGAATTACAAAACATTAGTGTACCATCTGAATGCATTACACTAATGACAACTGTGCAGATAATAATAGAAATAAAAAATATTGCAAAATATCAGACTTTAAAGCCCCTTTTCAGGAGAATTCAATTTTTGATTTTCGGGTGAAATATGAGCAAGAATAATGCAAATAACAAAAAAAGAAATAAAAATAATGCAAAATGCAGTTCTCCTTAATTTTTTTGCATTATTGACATTTCTAAACTAAATTTCACATTAAATGCAAAATGTCATAATTTAATATTTATACATCATGGTGGTATTTGTTGTGCTGCCTTTAATTGGTGTTTATTGTAATAAAGAATTAAATGAAAATGAATGAGAATTACAAAACACTAGCGTACCATCTGAATGCATTACACTAGGGAGAACTGAGCAAATAATAATAGAAATAAAAAAATATTGCAAAATATCTGAATGCTCCTTAAAACGTGCTTTTTTTTTTGAGCTAGAATAATGCAAATAAAAAAGCAATAAAAAATAATGCAAAATGCAGTGCTCTCTAAAATGTTGTAAATCAATTTCACGTTAATGTAATGCAAAATGTCACAAATTAATATTTATACATCATGATGGTATTTGTTGTAATGCCTTTAATTGGCGTTTATTTTAATAAAAAAAAAATCCAGCATTTTGTACTTTAATGCAATAACAATTGCTGTATTACACTGAAAGAAACATGAAAAAAAAAAAAGAGTACAGTGTCTGAATGCATTAATGAGAACTGTAGGGAAAAATGGAAAATGGTTGCTTGGCCAAAATAATTGCAAATAATATAAATTAAAAATAAAAAAATTGAATGAATATTATGAATATTATTTCACTAATATTTGTTGTACTGGCAAAAATACTGTATTACACAAAAGAATGAGAATTACAAAAAAAAACTAATGTACCATCTGAATGCATTATGCTAATGAGAACTGTACAAATAATAACACGAATAAAGTAATGCAAAATATCTGAATGCTACTGAAAACAGGGTTTTTGTTTTTGTTTTGTTTTTTTCAGGTGAAATATGAGCTGGATGTGTTTTCGTGAGATTCACTCAGACGTCGTTTGTGTTTTTTCCTCCTAACAGGGATCTTCAACCCAAAAAGAAAATGTAGTTTACTGACTTAACGGAATATCCGGTGTCATTTTGCATGTTTTTGAAACATCGAAGATATCATTTCATCGAGAACGAAATAGGGAACTGCGAGTATTACCTTTATCCATTACACTTGCTGTATAGTTGCTGTTAGTCATATGCTGTCGTAGTTTCGCAGGTTTTTTTACTCACTCATAGTGGATAGATTTCAAACAATCTCTACGGATTAGAGACAAAAGCTTTAGTCTTATGAATTATTCCTTTAATGCTACTCAAAGATAAGAGATTATTTTAGCTGTATAGCAATGATAGATTATAAAAGCTATAGTTCATTTGTGTGTATATATGTGTGTGTCGGATATTTGTGACGATATCGCAGAAAACACTTTGTGTTTTGTTAAAGTTTGATCCGTGTTTTAATTGATTTTCATCGTCATTGACAATCAGGTCGCTTGTTGAGTTGTGTTCTGTGTGAATCCATTGACATGTTTGTCATTATGTGCTGGGAATGTTTCTTAACCTCTGTGATATACGCTGTTCGTCCGCATTTGCACTTTTAACATTTCATTGCTGTCAGTGTAATCAGTCAAATGTATTTGTGAACAGAAATGAACCTGAAAGCATCTATTAAAATGTAAACACTTGGACAAAACTGCTGCTTGTAGTCTTTGACGCCGTCGTTTTGAGCGGTCCGTCGGTAATCCGCCATGATTGCCTTCCATTATTCATCGCAGAACCCGATCCGGCGTGTGTTTTACCTAGAGGACGCTTTAGATGCTCTATTAATATTTAATTGCATGATGTAGCCAGCGGTCGCAGATCAGATCTGCTGAGCTAATGCTGGAGCGCATTTGTGCAGCTTCAACATTAAACACTTACATCTTATGAAACATCTAAACTCTCAGTGGATGAGCCTCATTTGAACACTGAAATAAAGCAATGCTCCACAGGAGTCTGTGTGTTAGTTTTACCAGTAAAGGATGTTTATATGCATTATTCAAAGCAGATTAGCAATATGATAAAAGACACCATAAGCTTCAAATGAGGCTTTAGAGTTAAAATCAGTTTTATAATGGCTAGTTGAACATCAGTTGAACTCTATATTGATGCACTTCTATGTATTTCAGAACAAAAATGTACAGATAATGTACTCACCCCCTTGTCATCAAAGATGTTCATGTCTTTCTTTCTTCAGTTGTAAAAAATAATTTTTTGAGGAAAACATTTTAGGATTTCTTCTATGGTGCCCCTAAGTTTGAACGTCCAAAATGCAGTTTAAATCCAGCTTCAGAGAAATCCATGTACAGGATTTCTTTATGCATTTAATCCCATTTTAATGCTGACCTTTGTTGATACAATTCAACCGTACACTGCAAAAATACTGTTCTTACTTTTTTTATTGTCTTGATTCCAAAATATCAAAAAATTCTTAAATCAATTTTCTACACGAATAAATGATTATTTTCAAAATGAAGTGAGTTTTTGCTTAGAACAAGCAAAATAATCTGCCAATGGGGTAAGTAATTTTTTATTTTATTTCAAACAGAAAACAAGAGTATTTTGCTTACCCCAAGAAACACACTTAATTTTTACCTGTTTTCAGAAAAAAAAAGACAATAATTTTTACTTGTCTAGAAAATAAAAGAAAATATATTTTTTTAGATATTTTGGCTGGAAACAAGACAAAAAAATCTAAGTTAGAAAAGATTTTTTGCAGTGTACTAATAAGCAAAACTTACTTTATATTAACATAATGCTTTTTTCCCATTGCTAAAGAGCATTGAACTTTCTTTTCCTACAGTTCTGCTGTACAGGCGTGAATTTAATTTTCCTTTAGCCTTAGCCTTATTCACTTCATTTCATTTTGGTGTGAAAGGGCTTTTACATTTGCTAAGAATCGATGGTTATTAAAAACAAACAAGCAAGCCTTGCCCAGATTTAAAAAGTAACACAAAAGTAATGTAACGCATTACTTTCTATAAAAAGTAACTAACGTAATTAGTTGCTTTTTTTTTAGGGAGTAACGCAATATTGTAATGCATTACTTTTAAAAGTAACTTTCCCCAACACTGATCCCAACTATGACTGAAGCCACAAAAATTTGAGGGTTCATTGATTACACTTTAAAGTATAGTTTATTAACAAAAACAGATTACACATTTGGCCTTAAAAAATTAAGACAACTTACTAAAATAAATGAAAAACCAGGGCTCTGAACCGGTTCAAGGAACGAAAACGAAAAACGAAAACAAATGACATTTAACAGGAACGAAAACGAAAACAAAATCAATTTTAATCGTTCTGAACAGAAACGGAAACAGAAATTCCAAATTAACCGGTTAATAATGGTATTTTTTATTGTTCTCTTTATTATATCAATTTGGGAGACCAAAAACATGAATTGTGTGTGCAAATGAGACGGTGACGCACACAACGTGAAATGCCCGCGAAGCAGACGTCATAAGCAGAGCCCTTTCTGATGCGACGAGCTTAAGGTTACCAAGCACCTGGCTGTTTCATGTGCAAAGGTATGTTTAGGTTTAAGTTTATCTGGAGTTCTGTTTTGTTTGAGTGAAAATATAATAGGCTATTATGCATATTAGGTAAGGAATAAGTCAACAGGTGTTTTTTATTGCAGATTAAGCCCGTGTGGTCAGGGTGTTAAGCGGATGGTCTTGAAGGGGCTTATTTCGCTATAGTATTATTTCGATAACAGCCGTACATTGACCCACTTACACGGCTATTTACCAGATAAGTAAGTTATCAAACAAGAAAATTGTTTGTAAAAAATTATTAGCGCATTTGTAACTAGTTTCTGCTAGGTGCACTCGTTTACTTTCGGTTTTAAAGACAAGACGTTCAAATGACACGAACACGGAATTTGGTTTAATCATTTGTAAACATAATGCCAAACATGTTATTAAAAGGCACACGCTATCTATCTATCTATCTATCTATCTATCTATCTGTCTGTCTGTCTGTCTGTCTGTCTATCGCGCCGTGTAATAAAATAACGTTATTAACCGGTATTTTTTTCTAGAAAACCGTTTTCGGAACGTATTGTTTAATGAGGAACGCAAGAACAGAAACGTCATAATATCGATTCTGCTCAGAGTGAACCGAATGAATTTTTTTTTTTCGTTTTTAAGCCCTGTTAAAACTAAAAGTTGTGACAAAAGAAGGTAAATGTGCAAAATGTAAACATAAAACAGTTGTACACATAATTTGTAAGTAACACAATTACAGTTTTTTCTTTTCCAGAAAGACAAATCTGTCTACATCATCTGGCTTCAAGAGGTAGATTAAATGTGCAAAATGTAAACACAATACTATACAAGTAGAAATTGCACACAATTTGTCAAACTTTGATTTTTTTTTTTTTTTTTTGTCAGGAAGACTAGACTGTCAGCAGTGTCTGCCTTTAAGAGGCACATTAGATGTACAAAATAAAACTATAAGTTTTACTATACAATTTCTAGCCAGTGCACATAGTGTGTAAAACATTTCCGACATATTTACAGATCATTTTACTCTGCGCCTCGTCACTTTTCAAATAGCCAAACCACTTCCGTATAACTGAATCTGTGCTACCTTTTTTGTCGACAATTTCATCTTTAGGTTAGGTTCACCTTCGTCGCTGCCTCCACTCATTTTTGACGTCCTCGTGTCAAGTTTACTTTGCAAAGTGCCATAGGAAATTGACTTTAATGTTTGAAGTGAATGTTAAAAGCTGCACGCTGATTGGCTGTTGTCACATATTTCTGCTGTGTGCCTGGCTCTTGTATTAATCCATATTGAGAAAAAATGCCTAAAAACTACAGCGCTAGTTTTATCTATTGAAACAATCGATCATTTATATACTCTCTGGGTCAAAACAGTTAGGGTATGTCAAAAAACTCCCATCTTGTTTTTTTTCCCTAACTTTAAAACTGCCCTACATCGCTACGGAAGTACCAACCCAGTGTTTACAAAGTAAACATATAAAGAAGATCAAACACCCTTCACAAAAAAAAGGGTAAAACAGCGTTGTAGGACGATTTTGAAGTTGAAGGTGAAAACAAAATGGGAGTTTTTGGACAAACCCTAACTGTACTGACCCGGATCACACAGACTATGCATGCGCATCACAGAGATAAATGAAAATCTGGAATCTGAGGGTGCAAAAAAATTGCAATTTTGAGAAAGTCGCCTTTTAAAGTTGTCCAAATGAAGTTCTTAGCATTGCATATTACTAATCACATTAGTAATAGTTTTGATATATTTACGGTAGGAAATAGACCGTAAACACAATTATAGTTTTGATTAATTTTTTTAGTTTGAGCATTTTTAAAATTTTTACGTTTTAATTTTAGTAAAATGTTAGTCTTTTTTCATATATATATATATGTGGGTGTGGGTGTATATCATTTAATTTTTAGTTTTAGCTATTTTAGAACATGCTGAAATAAAATAGCACATACGATTTTTCTTTTTTTAATCATGGTTAAAGATGTTCCACAGACAATCCACATTGCGCAAGAACCCAATAACATCTATTTACTATGGTAAAATCAATGGCTCTCAAGGTGTACTGCTTCTAGATACAGAGTATATAGATATAGTGTTGTTAACAGATAGCATAGTAATGCATTGGTGCTGTAATTTGTTTTTCTTATCAATGTAAATTGTAAATCCTATGAAATAAATTCTAAATTTAATACTAAAATTAAAATGATATAATTGTTCTATAAATCTAGAATTTAAATGAAAAAAAAACTTCAAATAGGTTTATTTTTACGTTATTAAAAATATTCAAAGATATATCATTTGAAACATACATCACCTCCTAAATCAGAGAATTTAATTCAATGAATTATATATATATATATATATATGTATGTGTATATATATATATATATATATATATATATATAAACATTGAATTATAAATAACTAGAATTGAAATTATAATTATTCTATAAAATTGAATTTAAATTCTTTATTATAAATATACTATGTTTTATATATATTTAATTTTATAAATATATATATATATATATATATATATATAAAATGCTAGAATTTAAATTATATAATTATTCCATAATTCTATAAAATAAATACTATAAATTTTATATATATTTAATTTTATATAAATATATAAATAATAGATTTTTGTGTGTGTGTGTGTACTTTACATTGAAATTGAAATATATAATTTTAATTCTTTATAATAAATATGCCATTTTAATTTTATAAAATATATATATAAAGATTTATACATACATACATATATATATATATATATATATATATATATATGAGACATTTTACATTGAAATATATTTACATATAATAGATTTATATATAAAATGTATGTAAAATATGTAAATAATATGTGAAATTAATTCTTTGCTTTTAAAGAGGTTACAATACTAGAATTTAAATTCTATAATTAATCTACAATTCTATAAAAATAGAATTAGTTCTTTGCATATCACAGGTCAAAAAAAATATATAAGTTATTCAAAGTAATATAGCTCTCTCTCTCTCTCTCTCTCATATATATATATATATATATATATATAAAACACACACACACACACTCTCTAATAATATATATATATATGTAATTTGTATTGAATTCTTTAAAGTGCCATGTGCCGTTTCCCCCAGAGCACATTGCTACTGTGGTAGTGTTTTGTAAGTTGAGTGGCAGAGATGTGAGCTCAGGCAGGTTTGTAAGAGAGCTGTAGCACAAGAGCTCCTCACCGTCTCCAGGAATTCCACTTCCACATCCATACATTAGTCGGAATACCGCATCGCCATGGCAACGGCTCCCCGAGCGCTGCGGGTGGGGGAGGTGAGGTGGAGGGTGGGATTGGGCTGCAATAAAAAGGTGTTGCCACTGATTTCTCAAACATGCCCATTTATACTCCACAGGGCAATTTGAGAAAGCGCAGCTCAGCCCCTCCCTGCTGCCTGCCGCCTGCGATCCGGCCGGAGGCGCTGCGGGTGGAGAGTGGCAGGGGGGTCTGTTGCATAAAGAATGCCACTGAATGCGTTTCGGTGCAGCTTTGGCGCAGAGACCACTGAGGATTCGTGAGCGCCGCACCTGCAATCGCATTACCTGCAGCCGCACCGCTGCGCGTCAGAGCCGCTTCAGGCCTCCGCAGCACAACTGCTACTCTCATTTTTAATGAGCTTAGAGATTATGGGCTTTAATGTGTAGCTGGTCGTCATGACAACGTGCCAGGAATACTTTACACTTACACATTGATCTGGAGGTGACAAACACTTACTGATAATCATCATATCCTGAAACAGAGATGTCTTTTGTCACAGACATTAGTCAAATCTTAAAAAGTTCTTCAAAATCTTAAAACAATTAAATATTCAATTGCCTATACATTTTTCTTTGTAAGTGATCCTTTTAAAGAAATAAAACAATGTTAGAGTTGTAGAAAAATCTGAGAAATATGAGCATGGGAGGAAATATACCATTGTACTTTATGATTACTGTATACTGTATACTGTATTATATACCATAGTATTTACATGGTACTTCAAAGTACTTAAAAGTAAATGAAAAAACATTTATTAAATGACTGTTCTTTAATAAACTAAAAAAAAAAAAAAACTAATTATAAATTTAAAAAAATGTATGTATTCAAGATAATAGAAAACTACAATAGTTTATCGAGGATACTAAAATAACACTATACTTCAAAGTACAATAAATGTTAGAAATATTCATATATTAATAAAATCATTTCAGTAATTTCAATCATTTAAAAAAAATCACTTTTTGTATAAAGGGTTAATAAATGTTCAAATAAACAATTACATTTTTTGGATTATTTCATGTCAGGTTTCACATGGTTGATGAGTGCAATTACATTTTATTACATATGAATTACACATTTTAAAAACTGCATTTAGCAGATGCTTTATTTTTCTTTTTATTTTGAACTTATTTTCAAAGTCATCTTAAAACAGACAGAATAAGTTTTGTTTCAATTACTACGTTTTTTTATTAAATTACTGTTCTTTAATAAACAAAATAAAAAAACTAATAGATAAAAAAATAAATGATCAAAATAGTCATTTAAAAAAACATTTGTTTGTTTTTTGTCTAAAGGGTTAATAAACATTTAATAAAAGTTTTTTATATCTTATTTTGAACTTACAAAGTCAGCTTAAAACAGACAAAAGTACAATGAATGTTATAAATATTCATATATTAATAAAATAATTCATTTCAATTATATAAAAAAAATAATTTTGTGTCTAAAGGGTTAATAAACTGTTCAAAACTTATTTTCAAAGTCAGCTTAAAACTAATGACAAAACATTTTTTTTTTATTATATATTATTTTTTTTTATTAAATGACTGTTCTTAAACTAAAAAAAAAAACTATATATAAAAATTAAGTTAATTCAAGATAATAGACAACTACAATAGTTTATCGATGATACTAAAATAACACTGCATTTCAAAGTACAATAAATGTTATAAATATGTAAATAAAATTATATTTGTTCTACAAATTTTCTAAGGCTTCTAAATGAGCAACTTAATTAAAAGTTTGCTGATAAATCTGTTGTTTTTTTGGTTTGTTTGTTTTTTTGTCTGAAGGGTTAATATGTTAAACTAAATTATATTTTTGTGGATAATTAAAATCATTTCAATAATTTTAAAAAAACTTTTTTTTTTAATTATTAAAATTGTTTATTAAATGACTGTTCTTTAATAAACTAAAAATAAAAAACAAATTATAAATAAAAAATAAATTAATTCAAGATAATAGACAACTACAATAGTTTATTGGTGATACTAAAATAACACTGTACTTCAAAGAACAATAAATGTTATAAATATTCATATTAATGAAATCATTTCAATCATTTAAAAATAACCTAGGGTTAAATATTTTTAAACAAAAAGAGTTACTAATAGGGTTAATTAGTGCAATTACATATTATATATATATATATATATATATATATGTAAAAAAAAAAAAAAACGAATTACAAATATTTAAAAAATCTAATTCAAGATAACAAAAAACTACAGTGGTTCATTGATGATACTAGGACTTCAATAAATGTTAAATATTATTTGTATATTAATAAAATTTTTTTAAATTGCATACATTTTTTGTTTAGTTTTTTTGTTTTTTGTCTAAAGGGTTATTGTTCAAATAAACAATTAGATTTTTTGGGATTGTTATTTCATGTCAGGCTTTAAAGGGTTAATTAGTGCAATTGCATTTTATTACATATTTTAAATAAAAAAAAAAAAGACAAAACACGATTATGCATTTTATTGTAACACTTATTTTAAATTTTGTGCTAAAGGGTTAATTAAACTGCTCAAATAATTATATTTTTGGATTATTTCAGGTCAGGTTTCATGGAGTTAATTAGTGCAATTACATTTTATTGGATATTAATTACACATTTGAAAAAAAGACAAAAAAAAAACATTTAGCCGACACTTTATATTCCAACTAATTTAGATTTTTTTTTATTTTTAGGATCAATAATAATAATAATAAAATCATATTTGTTATACACATTTTCTAAGGCCTCTAAATGAGCAACACTTTGTTAAACTTTTTTTTTCTTTTTTGCTAAAGGATTAATAAACTGCTCAAATAACTAAATTTATATTTATAATTAGTGCAATTGCATTTTATTACATTAAAACATTAAAAATTAAATGACTTGGAAAATAGTTCTTTAAAAAAATTACATACTAATACAAAAAAAAAAAAAAAAAAAAAAGTCATTCAAGATAATCAATGATACTAAAAAGATACTAAAAAGATACTGGCTGACAGCAGCCCCTCTTATTTTTCAAATCCTCTCCTCCAATCGCATGACTCCATTCTGGTCAGACACGCCCACTTTTTATGCTCCAATCAACTGCTGTCAAAGCTCAAAATCAAAACATTTTTGAAATATCCAGTAAATGCAATCTCAACTGCACATGATAATGCAACCACATTCTGCATTCAAGACAAAAGACATTTCTTCC